>OZ010580.1:84498881-84668881 GCA_963932145.1 Acanthosepion lycidas
TACAGTGTATTTTTTTTTAAATAACCATAAATTTATAATAATTGTTATTGAAGATGTAAGCAATTTTACAAGATATATCTTCCAAAACTAACACAAGTAAGTGAACATTTATTTATCATATGCATGGAAAAAAGATTTTTTAAATTGTGCATGAAGGCAATAAACGCCTAATGAAGGCAATAAAAAAAAAACTAGTGATTTTATATTTTTGGCTAAGAATTTTTAAACCAACATCTTTGTTTTGTTGTTATTCTTAATTCATTATTTGTCTTCTGATGACATCAGACATGCATTTTTTATTTTCAGTTGTTAATTTAGACAATTATACATACATATAATGTCTAAAGTTATAAGAATTCAGACACTGATAGGTATCAGCAAGTAACTCTGAGAAAGGAGTCACTAATCTAATAATTTTATCAAATTTTTCTTAGTCATAGCAAAGTTATACATTAAAGATTCCAACACAAATAAATGAAATAACAAGATTAAATAAAATGAGGTTATCTTGTCTTGAAAAGTTGCACATGCAAAAATGATGGCAATGAGTAAGAGCAGTTGGTTGTAAGTTATCTGTTCCACATTCATTTTAAGCTGGTCATTGTAAGTTAAAAAAAAAAAAAACAGATAAATAATAACTACATCTACAATTGCTAACAAGAGAATGAATTAGTATAAAATATATCAAGTGGGATAGATTCTACTAGTTTATAAATAAAAATAAAGAAAATGTTCTCAAAATATGTGCCAACAATATAGGCACTCTAATTTATAGGTCACTTCTATAACAACAACCAGAATATATGATAAGAATATTAATGATAAAGAGAGAAGCATGTAATTTTTTAAAAGATATATTTATTGTATGTAGGTAAGTACTAGGTAATAATTTTAACTCATTGTATTTGAGTCTTATATTGTATAGTATTTAGACAAAACATAGACTGCCAATAGGAACATTCTTGCTAAAATATCTTTGAATAAGTATTTGGCAGAATATATACTTTGAAAGACAATAAATGTTCCTTCAAAAGTTTACATCAACAGAAGCTTTTGTTTAAATTCTAACAGTAAAGAAAAAACAAACTCATTCTTATATGTTTATATTAAAAGTGAATTTTGAAGCCATGTGCTAAAAGAAAGAAAGTATTACTGATACAAAATGTTATATATGCATGGAATGCTCTATCTAAGTATTTTCTTTTCAAAGATAACTTGCAATATAACAAATCTCTATCTTATATATAATATTCAAATTATAAACATTAATGTGTGCTTTAATACCAAAAGTGAATGCAAAAATGATAAAAATAATTGTAATGTTTGTCAAAATAGCTGTAAGGTGAATTAATATTCATTTGTTAACTATGAATAACTTGGTCATAAATGGTAACAAGACAATAATGTACAACTCATTCTTTCTTATTTGTGTGTGTGTCTCTATAGGCAATCTATTGATGTCTCTATAGGCAATCTATTGATGAATATGTCAAAATTATTTTATGATTATTATCTTTTTTCCAGAAAACTTTTCAACACACCACTTTTAAAAACTAGAGTAAATGCTTGTTTTAAGAACAAAATTTATATAACTTCTCATTTTTATATAATTTCTGATAACAATTATTACCAGAAAATTTACACAAATTAAAAAAAATTAATAAAGTTGCTTCTAAGTACAAATAGAAAAGATATATTAATAGAACAGTAAGGCTTTATTTTAAATTAGTAGTACTATCTGACAAAACATTTTTTTGGTTAAATGAAAACAATATTTTGAAATTAGCTCACATTAAAAAATAATGTAATGGTCTTCCTACAATAATATAAATTATAAAGAACCTATCTAAATTTATGAAACTGTGATTATTGTTATCTAGAGTTAAATTTAGTTCATAGAAATGTTTTAAAAATGCATTTATATTTTACACAGATCATAAGAATTATGGTCTAAATAAATAAAAATAAGTTTTTATATTTATAACAGTGATTCATTCGTTTTTTTTAAATCTACTTGTGGCTAGCATTAAAAAAAATTCATATATACAAGTTTGTAAATATGATTTTTGCAGTTAATATATGTTTGCACAAAATATCATAAATTTACCACCAGCAATAGTCTTTTATTATGATGATGACAATACAATCTCCATATATGACTTATAAAGTTTGCAATTTTTGCCACATTAAACCTTAATTTTGTTTAAAATAATTAAGGCATTTAAATAGAAATGGATGATTATGCGGAATTGGAAGTATTCTTCAGAATTTATTAAAATTGCATTATTATTTCAAACTATATATCCATGTCAACATAATTTTAAACTAATCTAAAATAAATTATAGTGGCTAATTATATCTTTAAAAAATAATTTAACTCATTAATTACTAAAGTGCATTCATAATTTTCAAAATAACTTAAATGATCAGAATATAATTTCCCTCTATTAGTATCAAAATGTTATAGATTCTCAAATAAATGGCTCTATCAAGTCAAAAAGGGCAAGTAACTCCAATTGTAATAACAGTTATAGCCAGTTATTAATTAGCCATGTTAAAAGAATGTTTTTCTTTTCAGTAACAATTTTACTACACTTGCAGTATACCTATTATATTTCAGGATGTCAAAATGCTGGTATAATTTTTTTACATTCTGAGAATCACACAATAATCATTATTTAAGAAATAAATCTATTTTTAAGGTGATGTGTAAATCATGTATTAAATGTTTGATTTCTTTTACCTTCAATGAAAATATTTAGAATAGTTTGAAAACATCTAATTGAAAAGTGAAGATTTAAAATTTAATTTTTTGCATTTATATCCTTTTACAAATTAACATATAAACATTACTTTATACATATATGTAAATATTAGATATTTCTAAAAGGAAATACAATTATTTTTCTGGTACAAAGAGAACTTTTATACTAGATACAAGATAGTGTCATTTGAGCAAATATTTCATTAATTATATTAGGTTGGTGCAAAAATAATGACGTAATGATGTCGTTTTTTGACGTTAAAAAATACGTCAAAAAACGACATTATTACGTTATTATTTTTGCACCAACCTAATAAAAGCTGGAAAATAGTTTTTCCTCTTTACTTTATTATTGAAAAGATTATCTAAATTGATTTTTCCCAAAATATTAAGAATGAAAGATATCCTTTAACCATTAAGTTGACAAAAAATCAGATAAAACACCAATAAATCTATTATGATTTTACAAGCAATACTGTGACATTTTATAAAACTCATCTCTCAGTCAGTTTTGACTTTGTTTTCACTTTTCCTTCATTAATATCAAAACAAATTCCAATATTTTATATTTTCTAAAATTTAAAAATTATATGTTGTAATTTCTTTCTCCTGTAAATAATACCTTGAAAACTACTTCTGCTGATATAGAAGAACCGTTAAACAATTTAGCAAAAATATATATTAATCATATTTTTTTCTTTTAATAACAGTCAAATCACTTTAAAAAATTGGTGGAAAACTATAAATGGATCAAAGCTGGTGGAAAATATGGTATATATTGAAATTAGGAGCCTACAAAATTGTATTTAAAATCAAATAAAATTAAAGCGTATGCCATAGTCTTTGCAAGTTATTACCTTCTTCATTATTATATGTCAGACAAAATATGTTTTATGTTAGATTATTTCTATCATGATTAGATAATCATAACCAATTAAAATGTATATTCTGTACCTTGATATTTTATTGCTAAAACATTTAAAATCAATGCTGAATAGTAAAATTGAATACATTTAAAAAACCTGTCTCATTCCTATTTTGAATTTTTAAAGAAATTGAAACGGAATCATTTTGATTTTCTTTATTTGGAGAAAAAAAAATTCATAGTAACTGGCTGAATCTTGGTTGATTACTGAGGACTTGTGTCCATTAACAGGGACAAGTAGAGGCCATACAGGGAGCAACAGCAAGTGGAGCAGCCTGTTATTGTGTAGCAGTGACTACTCAAGCAGTCAATGCTTAGCGGAATTAAAAAGAGCAATGACAAGTCTATACTTGTACATCACTACCATTACTAAGTTGATTTTAATCCTCTTTTCTTTCTTTGGCTATTGAATTGTGCTTGTAAGATGATAAAAGTAAATTGCAGGAAAAGTAAGAGTATCAAAATATCATTATCAATTTGTCTGTCATGTGCTCTACAGCATTCATAGATATTGAGTTATTATGAAACAAAAAAGTTACTTTTGGATGTAGAAATGTATAAGAAACTATAAGTAACTTTACTGAAATTGTAAACTTTACAATCTTTTTTATTATTAGAGGAAAAACATGTGTGAGAAGCTGAGAAATATAAAAGAAATTCGCAGATCATATTTGTAAAAAATTAATATTTAAGAAAAAACATCAGAATATTTGCATGATCAACATCATTTTAATCAAATATTAATTACATAAAAGTACATTTCAGTAATTTCTGTGCTTTATAGTGCCTTACCTTCTACAGTTGCTGGACTCTGGAGTAAACAGTTCGGCAACAGAAGTGTCAAATGACTCCATGCATCTACTTCTGATTTTCTTTGGGTAAAATAATTTTAGTCAGCCAATCAGACAAATTCTTGCTCAAAACCAGCATTCTATTTTTTTTTTTTTTTCCCCACATGACAGTATAAAAAGAGATAGACTGAGAGGAGAAATGAAGAAAACGTGCAACAACTGGTGACACCTGACATGATTTTGATCTTAACAAAAGTGACCCATGAACTACTACTACAAACCCAATCACTCCATGAAGAATTTTCCTTCAATTATGAATTCATATGAAGATATCACTGTAGCATGCCTAAATATAAATTACACCCTACAACACAAATAACACAAAAAATTGTTTTTTTACAACTTCAGGCCATATTTGCTCCTAGAGGAATTTGCTTACAGAAAATGAAGTTCAGCATTGTACAAGCCTTGCCTTCCAACATAGTTGATGAAGCTGCTGAGTTCTTAAAGACTGGAACAACAAATGAGGATTTCCAACAAGCAAGAAATCAAGAGGCAGCAAAGCAGTTTAAAGAGAACAGGAGCCAGTTCAGGGGAAGACTTCTTAAGAACTATTACATGGAAATCATCAGGTCCTCATGCTTTGTGGGGATCCAGATTAGAGATGATAGTAGAAACCATGGAAGATATGCATATCACTCAACAGAGATTCAGTTCTAAATGAAAAGTCAGGCAAAGATACTCCAGATGAGTCAAGAGTAGAGTTCAAACAGAATTTATGAGTGAAACATTCTGCTTTATCAGCAGATGTTAACACATCAAATTGATTGAAGAGGGGAGGAATATAAAACTTGCTCTTATTTAATACACTATTACAGAGCTGCTAATAATCAAAAGCCAAAGTTGTTAAATGCAATTTAGTGCCTCATTCTATCAGCAAACAAAGACTTAGCTCCTTTCAGACTTATCACTAGGAAAAACACTAAAGAATATAAGGATCACTTACATCAAGTTTTCCAAAGACTGTCTCAATTTGGTTTCAAAATCAATATAGATAAGTGCACCTTTGGTGCTAGTCAAATCACCTTTCTTGGACACATTATAGATCAAAATGGGATTTCACCTTTACCAGAGAAGGTGAAAGTGGTTGAAAATTTCCCTACACCCACTTCTATCTGATAGTCATGAAAATTTATCAGGCTGATAAACTATTACCGTGGTTTCATTCCAAACCTGTCATCTACATTTCTACTACTAATCAACCTCTTATGGACAAAAAACAAAAACATCACACTGCAACAAGATGCCTTACATGCTTTCCATACAACCAAATCTGCACTTTTAAAATTCACTAAACTCTCATATATCAACAATAGTGAAAACACACAAATTTTCTTCGCCATAGAATCATCCAATACAGCAGTAGGAGCAGTAATTGAACAAGTGATAGATTCAATAAGGAAACCTATTTTGTTTTTCTCAGCAAAATTAACTCAAATGAAGTATAGTACCTTCTCCAGGGAACTGTTAGCCATATATCTGATGATCAAACAATTCAGACATATACTTGAAGGTAGGAATTTCATAATACTTACAGATTACAAACACCACACTCATGCAATGAACAGCAGTGCAAATAAATACACCTCTAGAGAAATCAGAATGCTCCACTCATCCGGAGTACCCACACCTAATTTTCCCCCTAGAACTGAGGCTCTATTGAGTGACATAAACATAACCTATCGATAGTTTTGGACATCATCACTAAATTAGACTTCCATAAGGCTAGTGGTGGAAACAAGATACCAGCTGTTGTCCTGAAGAAATGTGTTCCTGAACTGGCATCTGTCTTCTTCAAACTATATAACTATTGCTTCACTTACTCTTACTTTCCAGCCTGTTGGAAGTCCTCATCTGTTGTCCCTGTCTTTAAGAACTCTGGTAACCCTTCTAACTACTGTCCTATCACTCTTCAACAAAATCTTTGAGGCTTTAATCAATGCCAAGGTGGTTAAGCACCTTACATCTCATGATCTGTTCTCAGACAAGCAATATGGTTTCCACTTTGCCCAGTCCACCACTGACATGCTCATGACCATAACTGAATTTGTACCATGCACTTGACAATAACGGGGAAGCTCGAGCCATAGCTTTAATCTCTAAAGTGTTTGATCAGGTTTGGCACACTGGCCTTCTTCATAAGCTTTCAAGGATAATGTGAAATGAAGGTCAGACTAAACGGGTTCTTCTCCAGATCCTTTGACATGAACACTGGTGTTCCCCAAGGCTTTATCCTGAATCCTACACTGTTTCTGATCTTCATCAACTCCCAAGTTGGCATCTACGGTAATGATGCTACTATTTACTCCTGCTACAATAGTAAATCCAGCATCGTTGACAAAACTAACCTGGCTGTAGGCCTCGAGAAGGACCTTCAATCTGTGGTTGACTAGGGCAGGAAATAGCTTGTAAACTTTAATGCCTTTAAAATGAAACTGCTCTCATTTACCCACCATTGAGAACCCTCCCTGCCTCCTTTCAGAATGGCTGATGCCCAACTCCATAAGAGCACCTCTCTGCACCTGCTTGGTCTCAAGATGTCCACTGACCTGAAATGGAACAACTACATTGAATCAATAGCTTCATCTACTGCGTCGTGCCAGAAGGTTTTTATCACCTGTCCATCCTTCAAATCTACAAATCAACTATTCATCTTTGCATTGAATACTGCTGCCATATTTGGTCTGGTGCTCCTGCTGTTCATCTTGAGGTTCTTGAAAAAATCCAGAGAAGGATATGCAATGTGATTGCTCCTGATCTGGCATCCCATATACAGTCACTTTCTCACAGACATGCTGTGGCTTCCCTCTGTCTTTTCTACAAGTATTTTCATGGCAACTGCTCTGACAAGCTACTTTCACTGGTTCCCAAACTGCATGAATTTAAGAGTGCTACTAGGTTATCATCTTAGTCCCATCTTTTCACTGTTGAAATGGCAGAAATGTAGCCATCTCTTCATCTCCAACAGCTTCTTGCAACTTCCATCAGTGGAACTCTCTTCCTATCACTTGCTTCCCTGTTAGCTATAATCTTCAAATATTCAAATGTGATGTCAATCGACATCTGATGCCTTGACCTTGATTCCTGTCCTTCTCTTTATGCTTTTACCAAACATTTCTCTTTACTCTTACTCTCACTCTCTGTAATCCCATGCGTGCTAGTGGCACTCCCACCTTGCTTGGGGTGATTTACTTAAAAAAAAATAATCTAGACCTTATTTCTCAATACACAACAGACATTCAGTACATTAAAGGTCATCAAAATACTGTAGCAGACACACTGTCATGCACAGATATCAAAACCGTTACTAATGATGTATTAAGTCATGATTTAATTTCAGATGAGCAGAAATCTGAGTCCAGACTAACTAAAGTATTAACAAACACTTCCTTAAAACTGAAATAATTTCCTGTTCTATTCAGTAACAAAACCTTACATTTGATACTATTTTCACTAATCCTTGGCCATATGTACCTCCTACATTGAGGAAACAAATATTTCAACATTTACAATCTTTCACATCCAAGCAATCTGTAAAAATTGTAAGCAAACATTTTCTATGGCCAAATATGGCATCAGATGTAAAGAATTGTACTTCTACATGCCTTGTCAGAAAAATAAGCTACCACGCCACCCATAAACACTTTCAGCAGCTCAGATTCAAGATTCAATCACATATTAATAAATATCATAGGACCTCTACCAAGTGGTCAAGATTACTCATATAATTTAGCCATTGTTGGCAGATTCTCTCATTGGCCTACAGCAATTGTGTTACAAGACACATCTACAACAACAGTCTCAAAAGTGATATTAAAAGATTGGATATCACTTTCAGAGTACTCAATTTTATCACCATCAATTGTGGCATTCAGTTCTGATCAGTACTCTGATTTAGAATTTAGTAACTTACTGGGTACAAAACACATAAAAAGAACAGCATACCATCCATGTGCAAATGGATTCATGGAAAGATTCCATAGGCTACTCAAAAAAACTTTAGCAACATAACAAAATTC
Source organism: Acanthosepion lycidas (assembly GCA_963932145.1). NCBI lineage: Eukaryota > Metazoa > Mollusca > Cephalopoda > Sepiida > Sepiidae > Acanthosepion > Acanthosepion lycidas. The sequence continues at coordinate 84,507,441 of OZ010580.1, forward strand.
AATCAAATGGATTGATTCTGCTATCTATATGAAATATTATTAAAGAAGACCTTGGCTGTATACCAGCCAAACTAGTTTTTGATACACCCCTGTCATTACCAGGACAATTCTTTAAAAATGATAAACATTCTACCCCAACATTGCAGTTTATGTAAGAACTGAAATGTTGAAATTACAGTTTTCCCCCACTTAATGAAATACACTTACATACCAACAAAACTATATGCCTATGAGTACATTTTTGTATGAGAAGATGCAGTTAAAAGCTACTCACATTGAATTATCAAGGCTCATTTAAAGTCTTAAACAGAGCAAACAAATATTTCACAATTCAAAAAGGGAACATTTCAGACAACATCAGTATTAACACTCAAAATATCACCAACCACACACACACATTATTCTCCTGATGTACAACACAAACCACAAACCAATAATGCACCAGAAATTCAAACTAGATCAGGAAGAAAAGTTACATTCCCTTAAGATTACAAAACATTTATTTACTATTAACTAATTGATTTGTTTTCTCAACCAATCAATTTTCTAGAAAGGGGGCCTTGTCATACCTTCTACATTTGCTGGAGTAAACAGCTGGGCAATAGAAGTCTCAAATGACAAAAGGAATCTCTGAGTTAGTTTCTGGTTAAAATAATTGTAGTCAAGCAATCAGGTGAGTTCCAGCTTGAAACCAACATTCCATTTTTTTTTATCCACATGGACAGCATAAAAAGAAAAGCTGAGAGAGACTGAGAGGAGAAATGAAGGAAACATACAACAATAGCAAATGTTTAACAATTAAATATATATAACATACTTAGACAGCAAGAATTAATTCAGATATGTTTTATTGAAATTAATCAACTTATTTTTTATTTCATTTTTCCAGTTTGCACATTCATACTTTAGTATTCAATCAAAACCTTATGAACTTTGGACAGTGATCTGGATGTACAAACTGGGAAAACTATAATAAAACCATTTAAGACTTTGTCACTTTGTGTGCATCCAAAATAACATTTATGCATACAACTGAATATTGTATTGCTTTAGAAAAAAAATACGAAGAAAATCTATGATTACTTTTCAATCTTATAGAAAAGTACTCAGCAACCACTTTTTTTTTTCACTTCAAAACAACAAATACTAAGTTTCCCTATGCTTATGAAAGGTTTTTAAAATTTTTAAATGTTTAAGTTAGAATTAGAAAGGTTTTTACATTGGATGATAAATAGATTATCATATTTTTATGGGGTTTAAGATTTTTGAATAAAGATTTAGAATTGCATTTTTTGTTATTGCATTGAATCATTTTTAAGAGGCACAGGAATAATAAGCTATGATATTTCAGTATCAGTGAACAAAGAATATTTTACCTTAAAATGTTGAATCTATGTTTGCACATTCTTTGTTAAAAACAATCTTTTTATGATCTGTGTATTACCCAGTCTTTCAGTATAATATATGAAAAGAAAACTAAAAATAGGATTATAACCTATTTTTAGTTTGATTTTCATGATTCTTTCATGATATCCAGCAAATATTTATTCAAAAATGTGTCAATGATGGACTTAGGCATAACCAAACTGTTTTACATCCTTTTCCTTTTTTTTCATAGGTATTGAGTTCAAATTTTGGGGTGCTATGTTTTTATTTTATGAAAGCCATCAAATTTTTTTTTAACTTTCAGTTAGAAAATTTGTGGCATATTCTATACAGAAAAAAACAAAATGTCCTGACATCTATATGTATCAATTTTGATGGCTATTAGTATAAAGGTACCTTTGTTGTGGATTGATTCAAATCTAACCTTTATGGTCCTCATCAAAATGTAATATTTTAAAACATACAATTTAAAGATGGTTTATATCATAGAATTATATTGTTTTTGCAAGTGAGTAATTTTTAAGTCTTGATTTTAAAGATAATTTCTTGAGGAATATAAAATTCATTGGACAAGTGAAAAGAAACAAACTTGAAATTAGTGATTGTAGATAGACCATGACATCATAGATTTTAACATGAACCTATATTTAAAATCTAATTTCAAGTTTGTTTTTGATTTTTGTGAAGTATATGAGAAAGTTATATTTAAAATTGAATGTGGATAATTTTTTTCCATATTTCTTAATTCTTGTTTTGAATAGCTTTCTTTAAGAGTTTTTATAATATGCTACTACCTTGGTAGTTCCAATCAAAATATGAAATATTTATTTATCTCATACATATTCGTTCCAAGATATATTCAGAACAGTGAACGTATTTTTTGTGTTGCTTTTGTTGCACCTACATTTTGGAACAAAAAGAATGAATTCAATAATTTGAACAACATATGGAATGGTACCCTTCTCAAAATTATTGATAGAAATAGTTTTGTTCTATACAAAAGTTAAGTGAGAGTTTCATTGGATTTTAAATTAGTTCACTTCGAAAATGTCATCTTTACTAATATTGTATGAATGATGCTTTTGTCATGCTTATTTGAATAATATTTTGTATTTTCTTTTATACATTTTTAGATAAAATACAGGGTGCAGCAGAAATATCTCCCATATAATGTGTTCAAAAATTGATATAGCAGCTCAATTCCAAAGCAAAATAAATAAATTGCAAGTCCAAAGTTGAAGATCCAGGGGCAAAAAGGAATGTCACAGTCACAAATTGCAGGTCAAATGTAAAAAATCGTAATACATGTAAATGGTCAGAAATCCAATGCACAATGCAATGGTCACTCATAAGCCAATGGATGTAAATAGAAAAATAAACTATGACCAATTTGTGAATGTCAACTGGTTTTATTGATGGAACAATTTTTCATTGGTCAATGGATGATTTGGTTTGTTTTGTTTTACGGCATATCAACCTTGTTGTGTCATAAATAGGAAAGGTTGACACACATATAGAAAATAAGAAGTAGTTTATTTTGGAGAATAATGTGATACACAGTTGAGAACACAGACTAATATAATAAACTTATAATTGTTAACTCCAAATAGAAATTGCTGTTTGAACAGTCTTAGACCAATGCATCCCCCTTTTTTGAATTGATTACTTCCTCTGGAAGTTGAACTTCTTCCTTTTTGGGTTTATCTCTATAGTCCCTGTAAATTTTCTTTTTCATTTACTTAAACGTTCCTCCTCGGAGGCTATTAAAGGCATCAATATGTCGAATGAGCCATAAATAACCTTTATCAGTTCTTCTTTCTAGTTATTTATATCCTCTGGGTACTTTTTCCTCATCTAGTTGTAATGTCTCTTAATGGTCATTTTCGGATGTATTTATCAACGACACCAGCATTCCAAATTTCTTTCTTGTTTCTATACTCTTTGAAAAAAATTTTTTCTCCTTGTATATTCAAGATTTTGTACCTGTTTTTTTCTTTATTGGTTTTTATTTCCCTTTGGCAACAGTTAACTGAACACAGATCTTATTTTTCTCTTGAACACTAACTCTGCAGGTGACCACCCCAAATTAGTACTTGAGTTTGGGGTCACACAATATATCCTTAAAAATTGTAGGATATCATCAATGGATTTTTAATGCTCACTTGAAAGTGTCTACAAATCTTTCTGCCTGGCCATTAGATCATGGGTGATATGGTATGGTAGGGATGTGTACAATTGAAAAAAACTTTACAAAAATCTTTGAACTCTTTTGCCATGAATTGTGTGCCATTGTCCAACACAACCATATCCAGAATACCAAATCTGGCAAAAATTTAATTGTACCACTGCAAGTAGGATTTTTACATTTCATCCCCTCTGGCCATTTTGAGAAACTGTCAACTACAACTAATTAATATTGTCCCTTCATTGGACCTGCAAAATCTATATGCAGCTTTGCATATAGGTCTGTCTGTCCTTGGCCAAGGGGTAATTTTATTCGTAGCACCTTTGCCACCATTGCACAACCTCTGCATGATTTTACATTTTTCTCTATTTCTTTGTCCATATTCAGCTAAAAAACATAGCTTTTCATTAAAACTTTCATCCTCAATATACCATGGTAACCGGAATGGAAGTCTTTTAATATTCTTTTTTGCAGCACTCCTGGTATCACCACCTGTTCGCCATACATCAAAATTTCATCAGAGATAGAAAAAGTCTTTTCATCACCATTCATTTTTGTACTGTTGGGTCATAATTTGTTTCTTTTTCTCTGTGACATATTTGTCTATTTTTGCTTTGTTCCTGATCTACTCAAGCATCACAGGTAATTCCTGTATGGTATTGCATAGCCTGCTTTTTATTTTCATTTCTATTCTTAGAGCTGCTATCACAGTTTCCTCTAATGGTTCACATAGGTTGGGGATTAACCTGGATATGCCTAATCTCTTTGTCAGAAGAAACTCCATCTTAAAAATATAATTTAATAATATTGTTCCTCATCTCTGAAGTCGATTTCCAGTATTTTGGGTCCCCTTTTATATAACCAAAAATAGACAATAATTGGTCTGTTGTCTGTTTGAAGTATAAAACTTCTTCCATGAATGAATCTATAGAACTTTTTTACTGCAAAAATTATCCCTAAAGCCTCTTTTTTGATTTGGCTGAACCCTTTTTCAGCTGGCATTAGGGTCCTTGACACATGTGCAATCACTTTTATTTGGCTGACGCTTTCTTTGTGTAGTATTACAGCTCCTAAACCCAAATTACTAGCATCACTTGCAACAATAATATTCTTATTTGGATTGTAATGTGCCAAACTTGTCTGATGTTAATATTTTTTTTTAATTTCCTCAAAAGCACTCTGACATTCAGTACTCCAGTTCCATTTAGAATCTGTTTTAATAATTTGTTTAGAGGAGCTCTTAACATGTACGTATTTGGGATAAAATTACAGTAGTAATTTGCTAGAACCATGAATGCTTGTAGCGCTGACACATTTGTTGGGGGAGGAATGTTCTTTATCACCCTTGACCTTGATAGGGTCTGGTTTTCTGCCTTTCACATCTATAACCTGTCACAAATACTTAATTTTAGATTTAAAAAAAAAATTCACTTTTATGCAAACTAAGTTTCAAGCCATATTGTTTTATTTTTCAAAAACTTCTTTAATAAGTTCAGCATGTTGTTCTTGTCTTTCATTCTTAATTAAGATTTTGTCAAGGTAGGCTATTGCAAAGTTAATGCCATTCATTATGGTATCCATGATTTGCTGGAAAATACCTAGTGTGACCTTTATCAGAAATGGCAGTCTGTTGAATCTATACAGACCCTTATGTGCATTTATAGTTAAATACTTTGCACATTTTTTGTCAACTGGAATCTGGAGGTATGTCTCAGACAAATCAAGTTTTGAAAATGCCTTGCCACCATTTAATTTTGTGAATATGTCTTCAAAACTTGGTAGAGAGAAACTATGTTTCCAAACAATTGTTCAATCCTGTAGAAAGATCTGCACAGACCCTAATTTTATTATTTTTCTTTTTCACGTAAAAGGTAGGGCTTGTCCACTCACTGTAGTCCATTTTGCTCAATACACCTATTTGCCCTAAGTGGTCAAATTCTTTACTAATGTAGGCATTGGCTGCAAAAGGTACTTTTCTTTTCAACCTAAAAAGAGGCATCACATTCTCTTTAAGTTTGAATGTCACTTTAGCTTTTGTGCACCTGCCAAGACACTCAGAAAAAATTTCAGTAAATCTTATCTTTAATTCTTTTTTTAATTTTCCCATGCTGTTTGAATTAACACTGACACTATAGAAGAATGAATTAATTGGTTGGTTGAAAAGGTCAAATGACTCAATCCAATCCATACCAAATAGGTTCTTGGTTTATTTCATAACAAATCCTTTTAATTTTATAGTTTTGCCAATATATGTCACATTTGTGTAAAATTCTCTTTCAAAATTTAGTTTATTTCCTGTAATGCCATGAGCAATTGTTTGTATCATCAATATAGTTGGTGTGCCATTTTTTAACCAAGTTCATTCATTTATCAATGTCAGATCTGAACCAGAATCCAGTTGGAACTTAATATTTTTATTGTTCGTCTGTACATTTACAAACTTTCTTTTTATTTTTATTTCTTTGTTTTCAATTGTAGTTGAGTTAACTGTATTTTTCATTTTTGACCCCTTTTTACTTTTTGGTTTTCTTTAATTCTTATGCTTATGTCCTTTTTTGCCACAATGAAAACAATTCTTTCTTTCTAAATGGACATTCCTTGTAATAGTGAATCTTCATAATGCTGAAAAATTGCTGCAAAGTTACCTCCTCCTCAAGACTGTACTTAAATTTGCTAACTGAATTATTCACTGAATCCCAAGAAAAAGAATTTCCATTGCAGTGCTCTTTTCTCTTTTTCAACACTATCAATTTGAACATTTTTCCAAACCGTTTTGTTTTTCAGAGCATTCCTGGTTCAAATGTTGTTTCTCCAACCATTCATTTTGTTTCTGCTGGATTTTCAGATGAAAAACTATTTCTAATGTCCAACAGCAAAGCCTCTGATCAGGAGGTTTTGAGGAGTGTGGAACCACCTCTTAATTGCTGGTGTTCCCAGGTCCACCCTAACCTGGGGTGGTAGCACCTGTTAGGGTCTCAGCTATGGGCAAATAGTTCACCTCCAAACCCAGATCTTGTCCTGGGTATGACAATAAACTACATCTGTGACCTGGGTATGACAACAAACTATGTTTAACAGCAAGGCCTCTGATCAGGAGGTTTTGAGGAGCGTAGAACCACCTCTTAATTGTTGGTGTTCCCAGGTCCACCCTGACCCGGGGTGGTAGCATCTGTTAGGGTCCCAGCTTTGGGCAAATAGTTAACACTCAGATTACATTCACATCCTGGGTATGAGGATAAACTACATCCACGTCCTGGGTATGAGGATAAACTACATCCATGTCCTGGGTAAGACGATAAACCACGTCCAACAGCAAAGCTTCTGATAATATGTTTTTGAAAGAATAATGTTGCCAGCTGTACGTTTTTGAAAAAAAAAAAATATTATCAGCTATATGTTTTTGAAAAAATAATATTACCAGCTATACATTTTTGAGAGAAAAAAATATTACCAGGAAAAAAAAAAGTTGTCGGCATTGAATGATCCATTGAGGTTGATATGCCGTAAAACAAACCAAACCAAACCAAACCAGTAGCTAAGCAGACTCCTTTGAAAGGTTCAGGTCTTGTGTCACGTCATTTCTGCTTGTGTCAAGCGTGCTGGCTGGTCATCCTCTTCTGGCTTGTATGCATCATTCCCAGCTACAACAGTCATGTCACTATGTTCGGAATCAGAGCTATATTCCTTGTTACCATCTGGCTCAGGAACTGGAAGGTCTGAGCCATGAGAGATTGGTCTTATGGGAGAAGTAACATCTGGGTATTGGACATAGTGCTTGTTCTTACAATTTATTCCTCTTAGATTTATCATGCAGAAATAGCGGTCCATAATGTGATCTTTTCCTTTCCTCCAGACCATTGGAATGGCAAATGGTATACTCATACATGATCAGCTGTGACAAGTTTGAATAAGTGTTATTATTGTGTACAACTTGTTGTGCAGTATTCAAGCAGCTCTTAAAAACCAGACCAAATACAATGAATGGTATTTTTTAATTCAGCATAAAATGGCAATCATATATCACTTGATAAACATTTGGAAAAAATTTTTTAACACAGGCCAGTGTAATAAATGCAAAAATGTCTGTGTGTCACACTTTTTCAATAACTCACTGAAAAATTCTTATATCTGGAGCCATGTTCAAAGACTCAGCCAGAAAACAAACATGAGAGAATCACAGGTGACCTTGAAGTAGGAAGATTTGCTACTTTGATGTTGCAGATTGGCAATACAAGCATCTAAATGGGCCAAAATGGAGATATTTAATTCCCAAAAGGTTGTGAAGTTTCAGCCTCAAATATCCAAGAATTGATTAATCATGTTTATCCAAACATTAAACACCATTTCATGGATTCAAATTGGCTTTGACATATTAGCTCCCAAGAATCAAACTGTGGATAGCATCAACTGGAAACTTCTCCAAGAAATTCAAAAAGAAAGCATGAAGTACTTTTCCATTGACACTGTGGTTGAACAAGAGTGAGCAGTGAATTATCCAATAGAGTTCCTGAACTCATTGAATCCTCCTAAATGCCATCACACAAGCTGGAAGTAAAAGAAAATGTGCCAGTTATGCTATTGAGAAATCTGCATCATCCAAAGCTTTGTAATAAAACAAGGTTAATTGTCAAGAAGATGCTTCCTCATCTCTTGGAAGCAGAGATCCTTACTGGTTCAGAAAAGGAGGAAAGAGTTTTAATTCCATGAAAGCCGCAAGTACTACTCTGAGGCCTTGATGATAGGTTGTGTTGAGAATTTTTAGGTATGATTTTCTGGTTGCCTCATATATGAAACTAGCCTAATCCAGTTTTGAGCAAAGTAGTGATCTGTATAACTTGATTAATGTTAGTCTAATTTTAAACAAGGTTCATTGTCCAATTTTCTTAATTTGCAGAAATGTAGGCATTTGGTTTTTATTTTAGAAAATGTTAACCCATTTTCAGTGGCTCATAAGTGTATTTTATTGAGGCATTAAAAGAGCTGTCTTTCAATGGTATTCATATGTCGAGATCTGTACATCATCAACATATAGAGATCTTCTCACTCCTGGGCTTAGGGTTTTAACTATGAAGTTCATTTTTATGCAAAAAAACATCACCGAAAGAATGCTTCCTTGTGGAACCCCTTCTTCTTGATCTTGCAGTTCCAATAACGTACTTCCTATATGGACTTGAAAACTCCAGTCTTTCAGGAAATTCCTATGAATTGAATCAGCATTTCTTTTAGATCCAGTTCATGCAGATCTTTCAAGATACCAAATTTCCATTTTCGTATGCCTTTTCTAAGTCATAAATGTGAGATGTTCTTTCTTAATGAAAGCTCCCCTTACAAAGGTTTTGGGATATACTAAGTGATCCATGGTACTTCTTTTTTTCCTACAAACATTGGTAGTCATTGATTAGGCCATTATAGTCATTATTGTTGTTGCCCATTCTCTCCATAGTTTTACATAGGCAGCTCATTAGTGCTATCAGCCTGTAGTTTTCATGATCTGCGTCATCCTTTCCAGGTTTTGGAATAGGGATGATGAATGACTGTCTCCATATATCTGAGAAGTTGCATATAGATGTGATTTAGTAACAGTTATAATGATTTGTTGGGCAACTGTTTAATGAATTGATAGTGAATATCATTTAGTCCCACAGCTATATTGTGGGATTTTTTTAAAGATTCATTTAGTTTTTCTCTGGGTTGTAGCTCTCAGTGTTATTTGATTTGATTTAAAGTTTAATTTTTCTTTTTCCACTTTTTGTTTAAGCCTTAAAAATTATTGACTACCATTCTTGCCAAATGAGTTTTTGGAGATTGTTTTGGTTAATTGATTAGCGATATCCTTTTTGATGGATATTTATCGAGAGATGTTAGAATGATGTTTACCAGTTATTTTTCCATAGCATATTCCATACAGATTTTGTTTTTGTAGTAGAATTAAATCTGCTGATGTAGTTTTTCCAGCATTCTTTTTTGCTTTCTTTGTTTCTTTGTTTTTCATGCTTTGTCTCAAAGTTGCTTAAATTGTAACAAATTAGAGGTTGAAGGTTATTTGTTGAAATTTTTCAAAGCTCTTCTTCTGAGCCCGATAGCTTCATTACACTCATCAATGAACCAAGGTCTGTTATGTTTTTTTGTAATGAATTTTTTGGAATGCATTCCTTTGCTATAGATGGAAGGATTTCTGTAAACTGTTCTAAGTTCTTGTTACATCTACCTTCTGCTAGTTTGTTAGGACATTGTTTTTTAAATTTATCCCATTATCAAATGAGGACAGTCTATTTTTGTAGATTAAATAAACAATTGACTTGGACTTGTGTAATTGGGCAAGCAATAAAAGAAAAATAAGAAATAGATGAGATATACTTAGACATGGGCAGTCAAATGAGGACAGTCTACTTTTGTAGATTAAATAAACAATTAAGTGCAAAATTTCCTATAGGTTATCTGGATTGATATACACCTGATGAAGGCTGGAGGGCACAAAAGCCGAAACATTCTGATAACAACAAAAATGAAAACAATAGTCTGAATGTTAACAGCTGTATAAAAGCTTACAAAAAAAAAAAAAAAAAATGAAACCTGTATATTTTTCAAAATTATATTTTTAAAAACATTGACTTTTACCTATACTTTTAAGATATTTCATAGTTATTAATAAAAATGACATCTGGAATAGAAAATTCTTACAAAGAAATTGAAATTTTAATCAAAAGTAGTCAATACATATTTATACTTATGCAACAGATTTTAAGAAATTATGTCCCAATTTTATATATATTTCCAATAACTATGGGTATTAACATGAGTAAATTGTATTAGAAATTAACACTGTTTATATCCATCATCTTTAATGAAATTTGTGCATATATATATATATATATATATATATATATATATATATATATATATATATATATAGAGAGAGAGAGAGAGAGAGAGAGAGAGAGAAAATGGGACTGCTGAAAAATTCTCAGCCTGGTTCACTTAATCTGACTAATTGACCAAACATCAGTATTTTTGAAAGATTTATTCTTCATTGGGCCAAGAATTTTTCAATGCCCCCTCATATTTTTTCTTTTCATTGTTTTCAATTTTTGGGATACTCATTCTTAAAAAAATGATAGGAATTTGTTTAAAATGAGTGAATTCTACTGTGAGAAAGAAAATATTTTCATACTGGTTTTGTCTTAAATATTTTTTATTTCAAGAAATTAGGGAATGCATCATTTGTTAACTAGTTGTATCCTTCATTTTTTAAACATTTTTGATAATAGACTAGATGAAAACAGACATATAATACTATCTATAAATTCCTTAACATCTAATATCCAGAACAATTTATCCATTCTTAACTATCAAAATAATTACAACCACATCCAAAACTATTATGGATATGATCAGAACCAAAAATATCTATAACAATAATAATTGTGAAGCAGGTATATATAAAATGTTACAACTGCTTTTCACAGTACATTGGGGAAACTTGCAGAAATTAAAAAAAAATGTATCTATGAACCCAAAAAGGATCTTCTATAATTTATCAAATGCATTAGTTTTATAGAGAAATAAATTCAACCACAGCATTAAAAGAAAGTAACTTCCTTAGACAGAAAATTTTCAAGAGTGCTATTATCACTCTTATCAAAATATAAATCTGCAAACCCAAATAATTACTCCTTTCCCAATGCAATATACAGGACCATAAAAATGTTAAAAAATTGAAAGAAAATGGTTAAATTCATAACCTCCTGTCATTTAAAATATATAATACATAAATTTATCCCATACTAAAATAATTTAAATATTAATTGCATAAAAAAGTCAACGCCATTTATTAGAGATTAAATTACATCACTTATCATCCTCCATAATTTACCTAAACTTTTCTGTTAACCTGATGAATATTTATAAGCGTCTCTTAAATTTAAAACTTTTGAAAAAATAACATTTTTACTTTTGTTTATAAATACTTGTAACTAAATAAAATCCTTACATTTGCCTTGATAAAGTCCATCAGTGAGCAAAATACATCAGATAAGATACGTTTTTGTTCTATCTTTATTCATATTGTCCTTTTACAGATATATTTTTAGTTATATCTTCAATTTTATATATATATATATATATATATATATATATGTATACACACATACATACATATATACATACGTATATATATACACACACATATATATACACATACATACACATAAATACATATATACACATAAATACACACACACATATATACACATAAATACACACACACATATATACACATAAATACACACACACATATATATATATATATATATATATATATATATATATATATATATATATATATATAGCAAGTAGTATACATACACACACACAAAGTGGGTGCTGAAGAGGTAACATGCCATATAATGCTTTCATTAAAAAAACATATTGTCTTTGGATCAATGTGCTTAATGTTGTTTCACACAACTTGTTTTCCTTTGATGTTTTCCCACTTGATCAATGTACCATTTTGAATATCCAAATATTGCTCCAGCAGATGAAATGAGGAACAAAAGGCATCCTATAACAATTGCATCATACTATGCTTAAGAGTATGCACAATGTGTACTGAGAAATCTGTAGGTGGGTAAGATTTGCTTTATTTTTGATGGTTAAAAACAACTATTACCAAAATCACAGTTAGAAATAAGAACTCAGTACTTATTAGAATAATAAACAGACTTTGTTTACAGTGCTGCTTGTCATTCACTTACACATGCCCCAATTGCAATAGTAAACAAATACTTTATTATCTGGAATTTGCTTAAATTTGTTATTGTAAGTGTTGTCTATTTCTCTCTGAGTAGTATCAATCGTAGCACAGTTCTCCACCTTACATTTAGCAAACGTGTTTGCTGATGATTGCCCTTTGTTCACCCTCTGCTCTCTATTTATGTTGTCATTCTCATTTGCATATGATACTACACCTCCCTGAACTGAAAAGGCCAGAAACCCTTGTTTCTTCTACTACTATTTCTGATTACTCTTGTACTGTGCTCCCCTTCTTTTCTTTTTCTTAATGGTGATCTTGGTCTTTCTTCATTTTCTTTTTCACTCTCACTTTCTTCCATTTCCTGCTCTGTTCCATTTTTGTGACTTTCTGTCTCTTCTTGCTCTTGATCTTCCATTTACAAAGCTTTGATTCTTATCAGAGATAAGAATATATTTTCTGACTAACGAGAGAGCTGAAAAATATAAAATGGAATTCCACCACCATTATTCTTTCCATGGTGCCATAAAGTCTGGGGGAAGCCTCACAGCTTGTTCACTTCAACCTGTTTTCATTACTTTCAAAACTGGCTCCCACAGCCTCGATTCTTATCAGAGATAAGAATATATTTTCTGACCAATAAGGAGCCAGGAAATTTGTTTAACAATTTTGGAGGGAAAGTCCAATTCTTCTGAGCCTACCAAATCTCCATAAATTTGGAGAATCTTTGCCTATTTGGCAGTGAGAATTCGACCATCGTCTGTGAGGTCGACGACAGAAAGCACAAGTCAACTTCAGAAACACTTTCAACCAAAGAAGAACTACCTACTAAAACGGGCTGTCAAGAACAAGTGTTGGCCCACCTACTAAAAACCATTTGAAAGCTGCATCTCTTCACCTCTCCTTCTGTTGTTGACCTGTGAACTCACTCAACTGCAGAAATTCCTATATCTACCAACATTTTCCTACTCTACAGGAACTGTGAAGAATTTTTGAGGAAAACTGTGAGTGTTTAACCATTAACAAAATTCTACTCTCTTAAAGAACTTTTAGAGAAATATTTTGAGCAAGCCTTTTTCCTGTTATGAACATTTTCTCTTTCAATTAAAGTTAAGGGACTTTTTTTCTCCCTTTCTTTCTCTCCTAATGTTTTTTCATCCCATTACCCTTTTTTCTTGATATGTAAATAAACACTTTCTCCTTTTATTGTTACACACCGAGCAGGAGTTTTTACTTTACTTGTCCACCTAAAAGAGAGAGTTTGTCTGCTCTAATCTTGTTTTTTACTCACGTTTTGTCACAATTTTTTAACCTCAATCCTTTGATGCATGAAAGCCAGGACAGATTTCCCTGCACATTCTTTCCACAATGCCATTAGATTGTGGATGACATGGTGGTGTCTTGTATGAGATACATTCTATCTGTTTCAACCATGCACATAAGTTCTCATTGCAAAATTCAGGTGCATGGTGACTGACTAGTGTCTGGGGTACTCCATTCCTTGAGAATATCGTTCTTAGTACTTGCTTTATTTTCGTAGCTTTTCTGTCGTTTACTCTGACAACCTCTGGCCACCCTGAATACAAATCCACTAATACTAAGAACAATACCCTCTCTTTGATATGTGCATTTTGTGCATCTCTTAATGTATTCCTCTACATCTTTTGAATATCCTGGCCACTAATCTTGTAACTTTAGTCTTTTTTGCGTTGCTATTATGCCACAATGCATGTCATCATGTACTCCTTTTAATATGTCCCTTCTCAGTGTTTGTGGAGCTACAATTATATCTGCATTGCATATTATGCCATTTTCTACTGTCAGTTTGTGTTTTGTTTCATTAAAAGGGCTACTCTGCCATCAAACAGTTGCTCCATACATTATTTTTTATTCTCTTCACTATTCTGCTTTATACTGGGTCTTGCTCTGTCTCTATCTTGAGTCTATTTAGAGGAAGAATGTCCGTTTCAACCCAGTGTATTATTTTGTCTTCTGCCTTTTCCTGTTTTTCTTCAACTTCATTCTTGAAATGCAATCTTGATAACACATCTACATGAGGGATAATGTTCCTTTTAACATATGTCAAAATTGAATGCCATGATCTTTATCGGCCATCTCAAAATCCTTGACAATGTTACTTATGGCAATTCTTTTCTCAGGTTAAATATGAATTTCAATGGTTAGTGGTTAATGTCTGTGGTTAATGTTACTTCTTTTTGTGGATCAAAAACTTTTATTATTAGTTTGCTCCTCAGTATTTTCTCTACTGTTTCAAAAGTGATAGTTTGCTCTTGTGTCCAGTTAAATTCACTATTTTTCTTGCATAATTTTGCAAATGGCTCTATTATGTCACTGTATCTTGGAATGTATTTACTGTAAAAATTTATCCGCCCCCAAAAGGATTCTAATTCTTTTTTATTTGTTGGAGAAGCTATTTCTGTTATTTTCTTTGTTAATCTCTCATCAGGTGATATGCCTTCTTTCGATATTTGATATCCTAAATATGATATCTTCTTGCAGTCAAAACTACATTTGTCTTTGTTTATAGTCATGCCTGCCTTGTTCAACCTCACTAAAATTTACTCTGTTTTATATTTCAATTCTTCTCTGGTTCTTGCCCCTACACATATATCATCCTGGTAAATTATCATATTTTTTATTTTTCCTAATAATATTCTTTCAATCGCTTTCTGAAAAATATGACTCGACATCTTTACCCCAAACGGTAGACACCACCATCTTAGCAAGCCTATAAAGGTGTTTATCGTAATTACTTCCTTGAATTTTTCATCAATTTCTATTTGGTTGAATGCTGCCTTGAGATCAATTTTTGCAAAGTGTTCCATTTTCACTAACTTGTGGCTCACAGTTTTGATATTTGGCAAAGGAAAAGAGTCTGAACATATCTGGTGATTTACACCTATTTTGTATTCACCACAAATCCTTAAATCTATGTCAGGTTTCTTTTTCGCTACTATCAGTGATTCCCAATTGCTATCACCTTGAATCACTCTTTCTAGTATGCCTTCTTGTATCATTTTGTTTAACTTGGCCACCACCAAAATTAGGATATGAATTGGAACTTTTCTCAACTCTATATATTTTGGGTGATAATTCTCTTTTAGTCAAATACTTGCTTTATAGCCTTTTAACACTCCAATTTCATTTTATGCTTCCATGGAATTGATTAATTTTGCAATATCCACTTTTAACACATCAATTCCTAGTAATCCATGATCTTTTTCGCATTCTACCACAGTAATGGGAATTATTTCAAAATGCATATCCATTTCAAAATTGCCTTGAAATGTGACCATTATTTTTATAGTTGTTCCATCAAATTGCTTCAATTGGATGTTGATTTTTTTAAATTTAGGCCATCCCAATTTGACCCCCCAATTTTTTTGTATCAGCGTGACTTCACTGCCTGTATCGTGCATGTTAAATATTTGACTATTTATCTTTATTTTTTCTCTACTTCTTTTTTAAATATTTCAGCCTCTTCTTCGGAGGGGTTTGGTATTTTTTGTATTCTATTTTCTTTTTGTATTTGCATACGTTCTGAAAATGGTCTCTTTTTTTTGCAATTTGAGCATACTTTTCCTAACATGGAACATTTGTACTTGTCTCTCTTGTGATTTTTTCACAGTATCTACATTTAATTATAGACTTGGTCATGCTCGTCCTGTATGCCTCAAATTCTTCTTTTGGTTAATTAAATTCCTTAATCAACGCTAACTGTTGTAAAAATTCGACACTAGTCTCCAAACCCATGTTACAACTTTGTAAAGCTTCCAGTATTTTTCGTTTGTGGTCCTGGTCTTGCAAATCTTCAATTATTCTGAGAAGAATTAATTCATCTTCTATGGTCATTTCCAAGTTCCTAACTTTTCAAACTCACAGTATTTAACACATTCTTTTAATCTATGTAAGTACTGTATAATGGATTCATTTGGTGCTTGTCTTGTCTCTAAAAACTTGGTTCTTTCAGCAATGACCAATCTTTTCTTTGGCCTTATGTTCTTTTTTATAACTTTGACAATTTTTTCAAATATCATTTCTTCTAATTCACTCAGGTAACACAATGTCGAAAATTTCTTCACCACTTCACACCCGGTAGTAGCAAAAAATAAATCCGATATCTCATTTTCTCCTCCTTCGGTCTTGGTATCTCTCAATTTTTTTACTCTTGCAAATGCTGCAAACGTTCTGATGATTTCCCCTTGTTCACCCTCTGCTTTCTATTTATGTTGTCATTCTCATTTGCATATGATACTACAGTAAGCTTTGATCTTGTCCTATGTCATTATTTGAAATATGATTCCAAAGAAATTGATAGAAAAAGAAAAAATGATCTAACATAACATTTCATGAATGAGTGGTAATTTATCATTTCTATGTTCTATTACCAGCTATATAACTTTAACAAAATTTACTGCTGTTGTTACTATGACAAGGTGGGTGGAAACTTACTCATATGGGCTCTTGTAGAGCTAGGGTCCTAAAGAGGCTTGATAACAGTCAATGACCAAAATTAAATTTAAAAAAAACCTGGTTTTATGGTATAGCACCAAGAGAAAAAATGTAAGGTGGGATTATTGTGTTTGAATATTGGAATTAAATGTAGAAAAAGAACTAATAAAAAAAGTTCTTTAATTTTGAGAAAGTAGATGGGGTTCTTAAGGAACTGAACATCAATATTGGAAATAACTTAGTATAATTGGGTATGACCCAACTGCAATATTTGTTCAGACAACTTAAGTCAAAATCAAAATTATCTCTCAAAACCCTTGAGATTAAGTTGTTTACATAAAAATTATCTGTTGGTTTATTGTGCTTTTTTTATTTAGAATAAATTTCAGAGAAAGAGCTTTTTGAAAAAAAAAAAACCAAGCTAACCAACAAGCTGTGTGGTTTGTTTACATAAACACATATTTGGGGTGATTTTATAGGAAGAATATTTTTCCTGAAATCAGGTTATTAGAGCTCATGCATTGGTGACAAGCTAGCTATTCCATATATATGTGTGCAGAGCACTTTAGTTAGTTCTGTAGAGGTTAGCAGAGAAAATATATATGCAAGTGGAAGAGAGATACGGGTTTTAGCAAATCAGTAGCAGCTGTGAATAAACAGTTCACCATCCAAACCTTTGAAGAGAATGAGCAGGTAGACACATGCAACTGTTGTTCTATCATTATCATACTTGTAAACAAGCAATTTAAAGTTCAGACTACAATGTACAACTGCCAAGCATTAAAATTGGAGAAAGGATGATGCTAGTTTGGAACACCTATGTAACCAACAACTAGAATAAACTGTCATGTTAAAGTTTTGTTATTGTAATTTGCATTTTCTTTTCCTTTGTAATAAAAAACCCAGAATCAGTCAACATTTATGCCACCTGTGGCTGATGCAAGATTATGACATCTTGACCATGAGCTTGAGACTTTTTCATATTTTATCTAAACATAATGTGGATGAAGGAGCCATCTGTCCAGAACATCACTAGACCAGTGTCTTGGATAACAGATATTCCCAATTATAGTGCTACATCTAATTCTTGACTCTGGAGTTACCCCGGAAATGCACAGTACATCATGCTACATTTAGTAACTGAAATAACAAGCCTATTCCCAGCATGAAATTCCATAAAGTATATCAAGAAATAATTTAATAAAATTACTTATTATTAAAAAAAAATATCTAGATATAATTAATAAAAATTATAATTCAATAAAAACAGAACTATTAAATAATTGTAAAACCTTAGAAACAAACATTAATGAGCTTTATATATCCCTAATATCTTGATAGTACTTATTTAAAATGATATTAAGAGATATTTTATTAAAAATATTTTATTTGTGAATAAAATCATTTAATATAATAAATGATTCTTGTAAAAAATAAATGTATCAAAAATATCTTGATATATTAAATTTATAACATCACAAAATATGTCATGCATTTTAAATATACTTTTTCATTTTAACTTGGGTAATTAATATGTGTTATATTTATTGTACATTATTAAATGAAGATATTTAATCCAATCATCTTCACTCTTTTATTCTCTTGCCAAATATATTAGTAATTTCTTTGATATATCTACTTTTAGCAAGTACTAGTCTTAAGCAACTGACTAAATATTACTTAAATATTAAGTCAATGAGTTCTATTTGTATAGTAATTTTTCTTGATCCACTAGGAATAGCTCAGTGGTTAAGGCAATAGGCGGGAGACCACAATTCCTACAGTTTAATACTTTCAGCTTTAAGCTTCTCCATCTTTAATATTAATACCACCAGAATAAGAAAACTATGATTAATTAAAAAATAAATCTTAATTAATCAGGGGAAAGTATTACCAAATGAAGAGTCATTTAAACAACTGTGGAAAATTTTTTTTCAAATGTTGAGGAGAAAAATTTAATTTAAATGTCTATTTGTGAAACTGTACAAAAAAAAACTGTCACAACCACTTGTAGTGATATGTAAATTGCATACTGTAAAAAAGGCAGTATTGCTATACCTATAGGAGTGTTACATTCTCTTGACAAGATTACATCTGTCAGAGAGAATACTTATAACAATATCGTGTCAACAGTCGGTTACTTAACCACGATGGAGGATCCCAAATATGTGGAAACCTGGCTTAGGTGTTTCATAGCATTGGCAAGAGTAAAAATGTTAAAGGACACCAAAGCTAGTGGAGGAGAAAATGGATTTATTGATTTGCTTTTGGCCTTAGCGGGGTATGAGGCCATAAAAAAATATCTCCATAATGGTCTATCCCAAAGTGTTCAAAGATTTAACCTATGAAGAAATTGATGCCATCATAAAAGCAAGTGTACAACCGCCAAAAAGATTGATCATAGTGGAAAGAGCTAAATTTCTTGAAAGTAGACAGAGACTGGATGAAACTATTATGCAATATGTACAGAAATTGAAAGAAGCACCAAGATATTTTGAGTTTGAAAGAATGGGTTTGGAACAAATGTCTCTTGAAGACAAGCTAATTTTGCTAAAACTGATTGAAGAAATGTTTGACATCTTGTACAAGCGTAAAATTCTTGAGTGGCTTCAATCTGGAAGCATGTGTGGAGTTCTTACAACAATTGGAATTGATTCAAAAATTTAATGCCTCTAAAGACAGCATGGAGACTTATGGTGCTACTAAAAGATCACTTGTATGCAGATATTGCAATAAGGAACATGAAAAGAGTAAAAGTAAGTGTCTAGCCTTTGGGAAATGGTGTTTTAAGTGTAAAAAGAAAAATCATTTCCAGACGGTATGCACACATGAAAAGCGAGAAAAAGTGTAAAATATAGATCCTCTGATTGAAAGTATTTAAGACAAAGCACAGAATAAAAGTAGGGAAATAGTGAAAATGAATGGAATAACTTTAGTCATACAAATGGATACTGGAAGTGATGTTACATTGATTCTGAGGAATTTTTGGGAAAGAATAGGTAGACCAAAGTTAAGAAAAAATAATCTCTAGTTGAAACTGTTCAATGGGTCAATCATCAAAATTTTAGGATGCTTTGAAGATACATTTGAGACAAAAATAGATTCAAAATAATATCCATCATAGTGGCAGAAAACATCAAAAGCCACAATCTTTTAGGAATTAATGTATTAAGAGTGGATGCTTAAAAACTGGTAAATCCCATAATGTCTGTAGAACCAGATATTGGATTATTAAGGGTATATGAGACGAGTATTCAGCTTAAAGAAAGCAATCAACTCATGTATTTTCAAGCCCAAAATGTTCCTGTTCACATGCTATCCTTAGTGATTGTTAAGCTGAACAAAATGGTGGAACAAGGAATATTAGAAAAAGTCAGCCAGGGTGGCAGCAATTGAGTTTTGAGAATATGTGGCAATTATAAGGTGAACGTGAATCACCAGATCTGTTTGGATTCATTCCCATTGCCAAACATTGAAAGTGTACCATGAGTTTGCTGGTATGAAATACTTTGCTAAATTTGACCTTAAGTCAGCATTTAATCAGATAAAAATCGACAGCAAGTTTCAAGAAGTCACCACAATGAACACGCTTACTGGATTACTAAAATGGACTCATCTGCCATTTGGAGTAAAAATGTCAAGTCACATTTTCCAAAAAGCCATTGAAAAAGTTTTAGAGGGAATGAAAAATATAATTATCTGTCAGGACAACATTGGCAGTGGTATGCACAGTAAAGAAGAACTCAAAAGTAAAACGGAACATGTTTTGAGAAAATTAAATAGTGTTGCTATGATGATTAATTGCAATAAATGCAAGTTTAATTGTGAAAAAATTTTGTACCTAGGATATCAAATATCCAAAGACAGTATCCCGCCAGATGATAAACTCATTAATAAGATATCAGAGATATCTGCACCCAGAAATAAAAAAGAGAATCTTTTTTAAGATTAACCAATTTCTATAACCGATATCTACCATGATATAGTGACCTTGTGGAACCATTTAATGAAATAAGGAAGAGGAATACTAAGTTTCAATGGACAAAAAGACAAAAGATTGCTTTCAGGAAATTAAGAAAGGCATTTATCAACAAACCTGTTGTTAAAATCTTTGAGAAATGATGCTAACTACTGATGCCAGTGACTGTGCTACAGCTACAATATTGTCGCAGGAGGATCACCATGTAATGTACTTATCTAGAAAACTAATATCAGTGGAGATGAAATATTCAGATATTGTGAAAGAGGCATTGGTGATTGTGTGGAGCACAGAAAGAGCAAGAAATTTTTTGCTGTGAAGGAAATTTCTATTAAAATCTGATTATAAGCCTTTGGAATTTATATTCAACCCCAGAAGAGAGTTGCCAAATGTCACATTTGCCAGGATATTAAAATGTCGATTAAGTTTATGGCATTTGACTTTGACATCACATATATTAAAGGAATTGGTTAAATTTTAAGGGTAAAAATGTTGAAGCAAGTGAAATTATGATAGGATTTTGCACTGGATAGAAATGGACGTATTACCCTTAAATCAGCTTAGGTTGGGAACTAAACAAGATCTTGTATTGAACAGAATTATGGGTAGAATAAAAAGGAATGCATAGCTGAGAGGCCTTATAATGAGTCAAGACACAAATTAACAATAGAAAAAGGAATTATATATAATGGAGATATCACAGTATCTTCACAGTCTCTGAGAAGAGAAGTAATTAAAGCCATGCATGATGATATAGATGGAGGTATATTGGCTATGCAAATGAGGTTAAAGTTGCAAGCATGGTGGCCAGACTATTTGAGTGATGTGGAAGGTGTTGGGGATAGTGTTTTTGAGAAATGGAGTTTCAAATCCTTTGTCTCTGACAATACACCTGAGTTTTGTGAAGAAAGTTTATGTGCATGGCTAAAACATATTGGCTGCATTGCATACAAAACACCACCTTACCACCCACAAATGGAATTGTGGAGAGAATGGTAAAAATGGGATTAAAAGCATTCTCTCTAGTGGATTGTAATACAGAGAGTTATTTACCTAGAATACTCCTAAGTTATAGAGCTATTCTGCATCCATGCAGAAGACAAAGCTCATCCACATTGATGGGAAGACAAATAAGAGCTATGATTACCATGTTATTTGTAACATATGAAAGTGTGTGGTACAAAAAGGACAAGGATTCAAGTCCTGAAAAGGTAAATTTTGTAGTGCAGAAGGGATTTAACACAGCTGTGTTAACACAGAATGGACAGGGCATGCTGGCCCATGAAGACCAACTTAGAACCACATGAGAGCATGAAGTTATGAAAAGGGAAAAGAAAGAGGAAGATGAAGCAGAAGAACAATGCAAAAAAGGATGAATGAATCCAGGATTGAGAGTGATCAGGAATACCAGCAGAGATATGAAAATGAAGAACAGGAGAGAATGAGTAGTGAGGAACAATCTGGGAATGAGAGTGACCGGAGATATCATGATGATTCAAATAAGGGGAATCAGTTAAGGCCTAGATCTCCTATAAAAAGAAATCAAGAGACTCACTCTGAGAAATTATGTCTCCCAGGGTTGTTTGTAGAAGTCAAAGGTCAACTAAAACTTATGTTCAGGAAGGTGTAGTGATATGTAAATGAGGTACTGTATAAAATGCAGTATCGCTATACCTACAGGAGAGTTACCTTCTATTGACGAGACTACAGCTGTCAGAGAGAATAATTTTCATAACACCACCTTTATTGAATTTAAAATAGAAAATTAAGTTCAGTAGTAAGGTACTACTAGGTATTAATAAAAAATGTGTTACATTTGTATGCAAGGGATAAGTAAAAATAAATACAGATTTAATCACACGTCCTGGGTATGATGATAAACTACATCCACGTCCTGGGTATGACGGTAAACTACATCCGTGTCCTGGGTATGGCGATAAACTACATCCAACAGTAAGGCCTCAGATAATGTTTTCGGAAAAATAATGTTGCCAGCTATGCGTTTTTGAAATAATAACGTTGCCAGCTATACGTTTCTGAAACAATAACGTTGCTAGCTATACGTTTTTGAAACAATAACGTTGCCAGCTATGCGTTTTTGAAACAATAATGTTGCCAGCTATGCATTTTTGAAACAATAATGTTGCCAGCTGTACATTTTTGAAACAATAATGTTGCCAGCTATAAGTTTTGAAACCATAATGTTGCCAGCTATAAGTTTTTGAAACCATAATGTTGCCAGCTATACGTTTTTTGTAAAAAATAATGTTGCCAGCTATACGTTTTTGAAACCATAATGTTGCCAGCTATGCGTTTTTGACTTTTAAAGTCACTCAAAATCATTTTCGGCATAAAGTGACCACTAAGGTTGAGATGCCGTTAAACAAAACAATCAACAATCAACAATCTTGACTTAAACAAAAAATCAATTCTTGACTTAAACAAAAAATATCTAGGATTATTTTGCAGTGTGCAAGCAAATAAGCTCTAGCTTGCTAAAAATGTTCCATACAAAATAGGCATTTAAAATTCATATATTTGGCATAAACTGGATTTGGCATTAAATAACCCACAGTGGTTGATATGCCATAAAACCCAAACAAACAAACAAACAGATTTAATCAGGTTAATCATTATATAAATATGCTGCATCCATAAATAAATAGTTGCTTTGTAAATTCTTGCAAAATACTTTATGGATTTTAGTGAAAAAACAACCACCTTTGTCTTAAACTTGACTGATTATTATAATCATTCAGCATTTTTTGTCTAATATCAAATGCTTTACCTTTTCAAGTATTGGAGTTTAAATAGTTATTTTATACTTATCTCAATATTATGAATGAAATCATCAAACTTTCTGCTTTCCATAGTATATGCATTTTTCCAATGTGTGAAAAATAATTTTCCCAATACTTGAAGTTTAAACACTTCCATAATTTCATATTTAACGAGAAAATATCAGTATTTCCTAAATATTCCCTGTTGTGAAGAAAAAAAGCATTTTTTGTGGCCTATATATACTATCAAATATGGTAAATAATGTCCTAAAATTGAGCCAAGTACAAGTCATATTTAGATACATAAATAGTGCTAGTTACTTTCTGATAATACTTTCAAGGTGCATATAATACAGTTGCTAAAAAGTCATTTATGGGGGTGGAGAAAGAAAAACATGGGATTAATAAAGTTAATTTTCCTCCAAATAATCTAGTAATACCAAGTCAGTGAAGGGACAAATTTAAAAATATTCCACAAAGAAGAATCTATAAAAAAAACAAATTCTTCAGTGAATTTTGCCATCAAATCCATCTCCTCCTGTATTAAAACAGAAAAGTTTTTAACGTTAGAGATTTATCTACAAAAAGCATTTTAAGCTCATGTTTTAGAATTTTATTTTTGCAAAATTTTATTTATCTCTCATCATAAGCCAATGCACATCATATACTAATTTCCATTTTCCTACAAATTCCAAGTTTAAAGCATCAATTCAAAAATGTGTTATTCATTTTTAGAATTAAAAGGAAACACTAGTGTTTAACATTCAAATTTTTATCTGATATCAAAAATTATTTTTAAAATTTTCATCCCGAAAAAAAAAAAAAACCATCAGAAAACACTACTCTAGAAACTCAATTTGAGTAAGGTTTAAATTATGAAAGTTTCTCAATTTGTAACTATAGTAAAATAAAGAGAATAAGACAATGATTTTATTTTTTATAAATATAGTTTTTTTTTTTTTGCATGTTTAGTAACTGAACTGAAACAACATAAAAAAAAAAGGAGACACACTTCCAGTGTAGCTTGGACAATGTGGATAATTTTTTAATGAATGTCATCTCCTTATTAATCAAGTGTGCCATAAGTTTTATAAAATAACACTTTTTTGCGCTATCAACTAAGTAACAATTATTGATAAAACAAAACACAAAGTACTTTCAAAGCAAATAAATTATAATTTTTAATTTTCTTTTTTTCTTATGCTGATTGTCTCTACTAATGAGGACTAAGGTGTTTGTGGCTAATTATCTAATTCATTAATTCATATTAGCATCGTGTCTACTTTGAACTGTTAAAAATAAAAATAAAAAATTCTAAAATTTACTTTTTTTTGTCTTTCATGCACTCCTTTGGCTAGAGAATTGTCTTTTTGTGGAAAAAGGGAAAGTTATCAATTTAAATAACTTTAAAATATATAAATGAATATTACAACTTGTGTGAGAGAATTATACATTTTTTATTTTCCAGTTTAAATCTTCGCTCTTTTTAATTTTGTGATAAAAAACAATTGTTTGTAACTTATTCCCTTCTAGATGTTGTAAGTTTAAGAGTATTTAGCTAGCAACTGCAACCGACTATTTATATATATGAATAACATGACACTTGTTTCCTTACACGTTAAGTTGTTCCCACAAAGTGTGTGTTACTGCTAGTGTTAACTAATTTTTGAAAAGTATAGTGAATAATGTACATTACTTACTACTTGGTTTAGTGAGTATTATTGTAGAGATTTTAAAAAATCATTTTATTTAAATCAACCTTTAACCTAAGAAAACTTTTACACTATTTTTGGTAAATTTGCTTTTCAATCCCCAAAACACCTACAGTAAAATGAAAATTAATAAGAAAAGCTAGAATATGTAGGTCATTAAATGACCCATGTCCTTTGTGCATACATGAGAAACTATATATTACTAAGTTTATAAAAAATAAAAATTTACTGAATTAAAGAAATGAAATAGCTATTCTTTGCCGACATTGTCAAAAATTTTCCTTAAATAATATTTAAAAATGAAATAAAATAATTAAAAAAAAACGAGAGTTGGTAATATACATACTTATATTTGATATGTAATAATAATTTTTAAATAATTTAAGTAAGTCTATTACATTTATTTGTTTTAAAAAGAAATATAGTCTATTAGTAATTAAGTGTAAAAATAATATTTTAAAATTATAGTTCAATATAACTTATTCTAACCCAAACACACCTTTTAGAAAGAATCTTTATGTATACAAGTATGAATTTAATGGGAAAAAAATGCCAAAAATCTTTTTGTTGTTGATAAAAAAAGACGATATGTGTTGAACAGATGTCATAATTCGTTGAAAATTGCACCCCTACCCTACATAGTACTTAACCTCTTTTTTGAAGGTAACTCATAATTGATACAATAATAGTTAATAAAAATGAACACGCTACCGCCCCTGTCTAAATGACTGGCGTTCTCTGTATCCTTGGAAACAAAAAATTATGAATAGTATGTGCGTTTAAAACTCAGTAAATTTAAAAATAAGTTGTTCTAAAATTCACTTGAAGATGAAACAGAACTAATGTTTTTAATTTAATTATATAATTAAATTTGAAGTTTTTAGCTTTCGTTTTTGAAACATGGTAATTCCTGTGTAGCGAAGGAACCATATTTTAAATCAGTTAATTTATTATATATATATATATATATATATATATATATATATATATATTTGGTTGGATTGATGTGATTAGCTCTATCTCTGATATTGAGCGCTTTCTAATATTATAAGCACCGCGCATATAAATAATTATATATATATATATATATATATATATATATATATATATTATATTTATACACACACTTTTCACATAAGAACAAAAAGAAAACCCTAAATAAATATAAAAAGAACAAAAAGAAAACCCCAACCCTAAACCTTGTCATTGCTTTTACGATAGTGCGGACTAATTTCGACGAGTAAGAGCAGTGAAAGCAGTAAAACAGGCCAAAAGTTATGATTTAGCTACGAAAGTGAACGTAACTGATCCGCAGTGAATGAAAAGTGAAACAAAGCCGGTAATTGTGGGCGAATGACCGCGATTAGATCCATTTTTTTCTAGTCGATAACTCCAAAAAGGTTGGTTTATCATAATTGTAATAAATTGTTAATTCGAGTTCAGAGTGTACATTAATACGGAAATATGACGATTTCGAAAAATATTAATAATAGACATTTTATTTAGCTTGGGGATTGAAAAGCAAATTTAATTTAGTAAAATTTACCCTATTCTTTTTATTTTATTTTGAAGACGTAAAAAAACATTGATAAATTTTAAAATTCTCATCATAGAAAATTGAAAACAGCTAAGATTTTTGTCTGTTCAATGATTGTGACTTGTTTTTATACACGAATTCGGATTTCGAAAAACTAAAATTAGGAGTAGGGATTCATGATCCATGCGCCCATGTCGCAAACAATGTGATGATGCAGATGACACAAAAAGCCAAGGGTGAGTTTTATTCCTGGGGGCATCAAAACATTAACGCACACTTTTTTTTTTTTTTTTTTTTACCAAGGGCGTTCACTGTCAGTTGCTTAATGAATGATTGATTTGATTTTAAAATGAACTATTAATTAAATTTAACGGAATTTTTTTTAATTAACTTTTTTGTTTACACAGCATCCTCCTCCCCACCAAAAGAAATCGGACTGTCAACAAATATGTATTTGAAACCTGATTGTAAGAGAAAATAAAAATAGACCTAATATGCAAACCAATAACTTACACTGTAGTTTCAGGTGATATATAATTTAAAAAATAAATATTTTCTTTTAAATCAGTTGATATTCTCGATGAGCCGGTTACTACACATTGAACATCACAGTTATCGGGTGGTTGTTGTTTTTTTTGTTTGATTATCGTTTTTAGAGTTGCGACTTGAAAACCGAAGACGCTAGGGTTCAGGGGTACTTAGAAGTAGTCCTCAAAGGTGAACTTAAGGATTTTATTAGAATTCAAAGAATGAAAAGTATGAGGTTATTAAAAAAAAAAAAATTGAAATTGTTACAAATGTGGAATCGACAGTGAGTCTGAGTACGCTTTTCGACGTTATCTTTAACGCCCAAAACTTTCTCAACATGAAAAAATAAAAATAAATACTTTATTTTACCTCTTCTACTTAACCTCAATTTTTCCATAAATAAGAAATAGAATAATATAATTCAAATTCAATTTTTATGTGACCGACTTCATGTCTTGCATAAAACGAAAAAAAAATAGCCCCTGAATGCAATATTTTTCATTTTATTTTTAAATCTCAGTGAAAAGATGTATATTGCACTCGTTTTCATATGAGGTTTAGGTAAAGAAATAAAAAATACCGAGAAAGCTAAAATGGAATTACACAATAATAATTATCTCTATTTTTCTTCCTTCAAAATGACTAATTTTCCATTCTTTTACATTTTTTAACAACTTACATTCCTGTTCGGACCACCTGTATCGTACGCAGCATAGACTCACAGAAGAAAAAAAAAAGAAAACAATAATTAGTATCTAAGAAGAGTTGTTACATTTGTAGTATTGATTTGGTAAAATGATCTGACGAAGCACATGGACACAAAATACGATGGGATAAATAAAAACATGCACAGTTGTCAATGTAGTTCTTGCACACGGCGTGCTGTACACCTTATCAACATCACAGAAAGTACGTCATTAATTCTGATTTAAAATCAGGCGACTAGACTAGAGTGTGAGACTATGAGTTTTTATTTTTAAATCTGCGATATCTCAGATTTTATAAAAAAAAAAAAATATATATAAAATCTGCAACAGCCGGATTTTTACACATCAGTTGCTTCTTTTACCCTGTTACCGGGACAAGGGGGAAAATGACGTAACTAAAAAAAAAAAAAAATAGTAGTAAGTTTAAGACGGGCGAGGCAAAAAGCACCTGGTTGTGTTTTTTAGTTCATTTTTCGATATTTTCCGCCATTCACACGTTCAAATTGCTTTTTAACTTAAGTCATCTTTTCATTTCCGTTCTAATGTGTATGGTAGGTAAGGCATTGATAACGAATTACGTTTTTTTTCTATTTACCTTGTTCTATATAAAACTTAACCAAACTTTTTTTCAGGATCATAAAAAAAACAGGTTAATAATGTTTCATATGAACAAGGAAATAAGTACTTATTTTCTTAAGAATTATTTTCTAATCGTACTATTTGGATTGATAGAAATGAAAAACTTGCCAGGTGTTAAAAAAAAAAAAAAAGCGTGAACTGAAAACCATTTTATATCGGAGCAACTTTCAGCACTGACAAAAAAAAAAAAAAAAAAATCGTGTATTTGTTTTAAATTCAAAGTAAGAAGAAAAGTTGCGATAACGTTCGTTTAAGTAACTGAGAAATTAACAACCAGATGTGGAAACGAGAAAGAAATAATTAAAGACGAGTAAAAAGTAAATACAAAGCTGAAATGGTTTGTTAAAAGTTTAAAGAAAATGAAGAAAGCACATTTTTTTTTTTTTTTTACACACATCGCTATTATTACTACTTGACTTTGGTCTAGGGAAAAGGAAAATAAGTGATGATTCTAAAACGAAATGTGTTTGAAAGGACTTACTGCAAATTCTAAACAAAACATTAATGTGATCATCTCGATATTTCAATTTTAACTGGATAGAAATTGGAAAAAATAAAACAAATTAAAAAAATAACTTAAAATTAAAAACATCGGAAAAGTAATGAGGTACAAAAACATTTTTAAAAGTATATAAAAAGCGGTGAACTAAATATTGCAAAAACTTATTTTGAGTTACAAAGAAAGTTAAGACTAAAATAAAAAGAGAGTGAATAAGTCAGCTCATAAGACATTATTCTTTCATTGAAGGTAAAACGATTAAAAACCGTTGCATTACTTATTTACAAATTAAAATGTACTAACAAGCAAACAAAAAAGTTAGTTACATCAAGTAACAATTAACATTATTAACGATATGTATATCATATCCTTTCACTTGAATATCACGTGTTTCTCAGTACTTTCTTTAATCTTGGCTACTGTCACTTCAGCACTCACTTGTGATTGTGCTTCTTTAGTCTTACTACAGTGACACTATATTTTTCCATTTCTAAGCAGTTTTTTACAACTGGAAAAATCTGCAGTGAACTTTGTCTTTACTTGATTATTTTTTTTATTTTTCCATCGTTTTTTTTTTTTTTTTTTAACTTTACCGATCGACCTAATCAAATTGAGTTATTGAGTATCGTTTTTCTTTTTCCAAAGCTAAAAAAAGTGACGATTCCGCGGTATGTGTCTTTTTAGCATTGTGCCTATGAATCAGAATCAATGACACCCGAAAAGGGTAGAAGTATCTCATCTGTCTTTACCAGATTAATCATTAATGTGAAGTTTCTTTTATCACAAAGAAACTAAATTTGTGTGAAGGACTTTAAAATCAGCGATAATTATGCGTACCCATATAGACGTTTTTTTTATTTTATTTTGGAGGAATTTTTCTTGAATCTTGATTGAGTCTTCTTGACTGATTATTTCAGCTGGATTTTATGATGTTTCTACTCAATAGAATTTTAGTATGTACGAGAAAGTGTGTTCAGTAAGATTGTGAATGATTTTTTACGCCCTGTAAAAAGAAAAAAAATGAAGCTGTCATAACTGGTGTTTTAGTTTTACTTTTACGTCCTCAATAAGTCGGATATGAAAATCATGTTCAGTACTTTTCTTCTTGGTTATATATTATAATTGGATAATAATCCCATCCTCGTAACGTACCTCTAATTACAAATATTTGAAAATTTTGTTTCTATTGGTATTTATAATTTCTTTTAGATTTTTTTTAAACGTCCACTGATAACCAATTCTCCTGGCGGTTTTCAGAAGTTACCACGTGACCAAATACACATGCCTTCTTATTATGTGCTGGGGCACATGTACATTCACAAACGCCAAACCGTTCATGTAAAAATGCCAGTACACAATGCGTGCGTGTGAAATTTTCCTTTTCGATATTCATTTATTTCTGTAAAGTTTTTAAATAAATAAAAAAGTCACAAATAGTTCTTTTTAATTTTGGCAACAGTTTTATTTTATAAACAGGATTTTTCATTTTTTTTGTCCATTGATCAATTTTATTTTTATTTTATTCTTAAGGAATTAAAAATAAAATTGAAAGTGAAACCTTTCATGCAGAACGAATATGATTGTTTTTCATTGCAATCATATCTTCTTTTGATTGTTAATCATACAAGCATGTTATTCAGAATTTCCTTGTTTAAGACCAGTAGTGGTTTTTATTATATGCTTTTTTTTCTTTTTCCTACAACACAACAGGAATTTTTTTTCCATAAAGTTCTGCCGATCTATTCAATCTACTGATTAAGAATTTTATTTTTGTTTTTTAAGAATTATTTGATATTTTGACTGAGATAACTTTCAATTTACTAAATTGAAATGATGAATTGAATTAAAGGTTTTTTTGCCAAATTTGACAATGATGTGTTCTAAAAATCTTAAATGTTTTTACTTTTACCGTAACGCCACTTGAGTAGTGCGAGTTATACGCAAAAAGAAGTTGGCGCAATGTACACAGGTAATGTTTTTTTTTTTTTAGAGAGGTTTAAAAAAATCATGCATTTTCTGTGACCGGTTGCATAATTTATACACAGGTAATTCATTTTTTTTTTTTTTTTTTCACAAGGGGTTAAAAATTCATGTAAATAATTCAGGGGTTGTACTACAGATGAAGTTGGCTTTTTCATAAAAGTATATTTTCTAAAATAATTTCTTGGCCTGGAACTGGAAAATGCCGCCCCACCGTGATTAAATTAATCAGTTTAAAACTTACCTCTTTAGGCGCATAATAAAAAAGTAGCACTATATGAAATTGAAACAGAATTTATGTGAAACGAAAAACGTATAAGATTGCTTAAAATATTTTTGTTAGCATCTAAAAATTAAGCTAGGTAGAGAAAATGCTTATTAAAAACTCTACATCAGTTGCTAACTTTTTTTTTAACTTTAGTAACTAATGAATGTAAATCCCCACTTGAAAGAGGGAGACAGCAAAATTCACAAGGTGCTGTTAATGTTCTCACTTATTTAGGGTCAACAGAAAGGTTGCAGAAAGAAACAGTAACCTACTGTAGGGGAAATCTTGTGCTTAATCAGTCATGAATCAAAAGAGACATGATTGCCCAAATGTGTATCATATATAGCACTTAATTGACTGAGGTCAGCACAGTTACAGGAGTGTTTGTTATTGAATGAGTTGCCAAGTGAATGTCATTTGTGGCAAATGTGTAGAAGTGGGTACAGCCTTAAAGAATTTCAGTGAGTTGTATCACCATTGCAAATTTAGTGGGTTCGTTTTAAATGTTTAAAATTGTTTGTTTTTAGTTTTTGTATGTTACTCAGATTTGTTTGTTGGTCATTTCAAAATCTATGATCCTCTTCTTACTGCTGAAATACTAAAAATACCAAAAATGACCTGGTAACTATAAAGGTTTCACCATCTCTATACCAGGTAATGGTAAGGAGCAAAGAGTTATATTTTTTCCACATAAATTTTTATACAACTTCATACTTAAATAAAAATCTTTACTAAATGGATATAATTATTAAAACATGTCCAAAATTCCTAAGGAAAAAATAATCTTCGATAAGTAGATCAATATCTTTACTCAGTAGATTAAAAAAAATAACCAGTTTAATTATTTTTGCGAAATTTAAAGTAAATTTTAAATATATCACTGGTCAGTTACCAATTTCACCAATATTGGTTTGAAATGGAATTTTTTAAAATTTTATCTTGACAGATGGAGATATTTCCTACATCCACTGACATACCAAATATCGTTGGGATAGATGTCACATATTGTGTACTGATAGTATATTAATGAATAACTATAATGACAAAGTTTTAATCAATGATCTCATAATTACAAAAGCTCAGATATTTGCCCCTTTAATAGTAACTGCTAAATAGTCAATTTGGTTTATCAAGCCACAATTACGTATGAATGCCACCCAAAAAAATCTACATTGGATAATGTATTCAATAAAACCATCTTCAGCCTCAAAATCAGCATCAATATTGCCTGGGGAATGACTGCACACTGAGTGCTGATGGTTATCATTCAGTTTGCCATCATGTTTACAATGACAGCTTTAAATAAATGCTTAGTATTATAAGGTTACAGTTTGAGTTTATCCTTGACAATGCCTCAGATGTAGTAGCACAAGGGATTATAATGAAGTCATGTTGATCATAAAAATTCTTGGACAGCTACTTCTGTGGGGGGAAGCAGAGTCCTGGTGAAACGTGTATGGCTAACCCTTGATCCAGGGCTTGAACACCATGCCCAACATTTTGGTGTAAGCAGTGACACTGACCCTGAAGTCCTGCAGGGAGAAGTGGGGCAAAATGGCATCTTTCATGGCTCAT
Organism: Acanthosepion lycidas; assembly: GCA_963932145.1. Classification (NCBI taxonomy): domain Eukaryota; kingdom Metazoa; phylum Mollusca; class Cephalopoda; order Sepiida; family Sepiidae; genus Acanthosepion; species Acanthosepion lycidas. The sequence goes on from OZ010580.1 coordinate 84,540,438, forward strand.
GACCTGCAGGAATATCACAAATGATGCAATCTTAGTGTGGATATCTGTTGGATCCTCTATCATTCTTCCTGTCCTAATTTGGTCCTATTTTCATCAGAAAAGAACACAACCAAGCTCTTGGATCCTTGGGATATTTGAACATCCCAAGGATCCTAGCATATACAAATCCCAATATCCAAGAATCCCTTACTCATTCAGCAAGATCTTTATTTGGATCATACAATTCTCCAATGTCATTCTGGACAAGAATTGTCCTCTCTTCATCATGTTAAGTTGTACCTGATATCTTTGTGCACCACATATCTGATAGTAGACTTCACCACCATGATCTGTTAATTGGTGACCCTTATTGACTTAGTGAGGTCATGGTCCAAGTCACTGTGGTTAACAGCTAGTGCCATGAAAATGGTGTGGCTTTCCATTTCCTGTCATTTTAATGTTCTCGATAAGTGATGATTTTAAAATTTGGTCCATGCTGTATAACATTGTTAGGTTGTCTTCCATTTATGGCCCACTAAACAAGATGTCTTCTCAAATACCAAGCACAAATTTACTGTATATTCTAGCATTATAAAATCATTAGTGAGACAATAATACACAACTTTCAAAAATAAATAGATAATATTTCTAAAGAAAGTTTTTTCAAATATTATTTTCTTATTCAAATATTGTTAGCCAAATGAATTCTGAGATCACCAAAGTTATTTAGTCATATTGTGTTAGGTGGCATTAAAATAAAACATAGAAAGAGAATTATTTACTTTAACATGTGTACATACATGCATGACAAAAACTCAAGATTACTTAGATTTTAATTGAACTTAGAAAAAAAAAAGATAAATATTTGCTTTTCAAATTTAAGACTAGATGACAAATTGAAATATATTTCATAGAATAATAATATATTTATATAATGTGTTAATATATATGAATATATATTGTAGTATAGGATATACAACATGAAAAATAGATACTTTACAACAATGTGAATACAAAAAAACATAGGTTAAGCAAAAAGAATAACATCTCACCTTTCTAAAGGTTTTTCAGAAAATTATATACACATTATGAAATGGACAAAGTCCGACAATTATTTAAAGACATTTTTATGTTTAACATTCTTTTTATAGATACAAGTATTTAAGTAAATGCTCTGTTTATAATAAACAGTATTAAATAACATTTACCGGCCTTAAATACTTGTATATATAAAAAGAATGTTAAACATAAAAATGTCTTTAAATAATTGTCAGACTTTGTCCATTTGATAATGTGTGACGTCATTTGTTTACATTTGATACACCATGAGCAGTTATGAATGTACGTGAGAGATTCATGGAAAATTGAAGTTTATAAGCAGTTAATTCGACCTTGCAAACTGAACGATCCTTTGTGGCCGAGCGGTAAGGCACGTCAGGCTATATGACGGTTCTGAATAGGACACGGGTTCAAATCCTGTTGAAGGATGAATATTTTCTATGAAAATTTCTCGGACATTCAGGCTGGTAAATGTTATTTAATATATTCAGGTTGCTAATACACAACTAGCTATGCTCAAGAATTGAAATGTGTAGATCTGCATTTTAGCAAGCTACACACCATTTGCAATAGAACAGTGAAAAATAGCTAATAGATTAGACAAAAGTGCTGAGAACAAACATCATTTGCAGAATGAATTCAAAATCAACCCAGTGATTTCTCTTTCCAAGTTGCTGTTGCATAACCAGTTTAGAAAGAAAACTGAATTCAAAACCAGCCTGATGAGGGATGGGTTCTGACAGGCTTTCTTGCCCTAGATACACCATTACTGCTATGGCTGCAATACATGTGTTGCCCCTATGACTCTAATGGTTTACAGGACTCATGATGTGACTATCATTCATATGTATTTATCATTGTTGACAAGTTGTCAGATTGACTAAAAGATGTCTTTTTACATATATCTGTTTGATATGTGTGTTTTAGTTAAAGAAGTGCAAAAAAAAATATGAACTAGCAGTCTTAATTCAGTATTATAGATGCTTAAGTGAAGCATAATAAATAAACTTCACTAATTTAACTTTGTCAGCAAGCGACAGGATTCTTTTTTCAAATGGTTTGTTTGCATTCGTAGACTATCAAAAATGTCAGTCATTGAATACATTTGCTGAAATTGGCCAAGATGACAATATAGTTTTCTTGACATTTATATGCATTAAAAATAGATAAATAAAATGTATGCAAAGATTTACATCATCATAAATAAGGTTTTAAAAAGATATGAAAAGATTAAACAATGAGATTTGTCTCAAATATCAACAAAATATGAGAAGAGAAATATGAACTTGTGTCCAGAAATAGCAAGAAGAATTAGAGGAAATCTAGCAATCTCAATAAGAAGAAATCTGGCTACAAGCTTGCAAAGGATGATAAACAGTCTATTAATCATGGATAATATCAAGTTATATGCTATTAATAATGACCATTTGGATTTTTTGATAACTGCTGTTAGGATATGCCCACAGGATATCATTTGAACTTGATGAGTGTATGTGCTGAAAATGAATAGGAGAAGGTGGCTAGCACTGGAACAGAGCTTCCCAATTGGGAATCTATGAAGGAGATAGATAGAAGTGGTTACAAATACCTAGAAGTTCTACAGATAGACAAGACCCTCATTGACAAGATAAAATCATGGATATGAGAAAAGTATATTTGGTATATAAGATCCAAGTTGAATGGTGGAAAATTGGTTTCAAGCATTATTGAATGGACCAAGCAAAATTGGACAAAGACAAGGAAGATAATAAACATCAACAAGTAATGTAATTTAGGCTTAACCTATACTAAAAAGAGAGTGGAAGAAATTTGACAGGGTTAGAAGAGTAGGTAACATTAGAATGTGATGACTTGTATGAGTACTTAAAGAATAGCTGGGAGTGGATGCTAAGAAGTGCATTATGGAGACAGAAAGGTTGGAAGATTACGGTAAATGAATCTATGATGAGAAAGATGATGCATGCAAGGAAAAAGCCTTGCACAAGAAAGCCAATAGGTGGAAGATCTGGAATTATGGAGGTGGCTTACGAATGGGTTCTTGAAGGAAACCAACAGGATATGTGCAGTGCAAGAACAGGCTTTAAGAATAAACCCCGAGTACTCTATTGACAGAACTGATTTACCCTTGTGTAGGAAAATTACTGAGAGTGTGTAACAAATTTTCAGTGTCTTCATTTAGCTGGCACAAAAAGTGTACAGATGACATCATGATTAAATAACCCTCAAAATACATTGAGAACTATGCATGAATTATGTCGCTGAGTGTGCAGAGAAGTAGTAATGAGCATTTACCACTGTTGCTAAGAATGAGCAAGTGAAGCTCATGTGGGATATGACCATCTTGACAGACAAGCATTTCGAGAACAATCGCCCTGATATCAGATGTGTACAAAAGCAGCCATGAATTATACAAGTTTGTACATTACCATTGTGTTTGAATGTGTCCAAGTTCTATTTTCTTAATTCAAAGTTTTCTCAACTTTCCATAGATTGGGTGTTTATTCACCAACGGGACTGGTATAAATGTCAGATGCATGTAACATAAATCCATTTTTTGGTTGTCAATGAAAGTAAAAAAAGTAAAAGGATCTTGTTTTACAAATACTAATTATACTTTAGCTGTTAATTATACAAGTCTTTGAAACCAGTGACTTCCTTTCTCTAATTCTAATACTTATCAGTGATATGTAATAGTCCAAACTCTGAAGATGTTAGAATAACAGTTGCATGTGTCTGTCTGCATTTTTTCTTTCAAATGTTGGTTTGGCAATCTGGTTGTCTATTCATTCATGGCTATGACTATGATCAGGGTTAGTCTGTCATTCATGCTAGAAATTTTATCTTGCTACTATTTGTTCTGCCCATACACATCTGACTGGTGTCTACACCAATCTCTTCCTTCTATACCTGCAGGACTGTCCAAAACATATGGAATAAAGCCTCCTGGCTTTTTATTTTTCTTTTGGCTGCTAGACTAGGCTTTGACAACCAGTTTTGTGCTTGTAAAATCAGTAATAATGATAAGTAAACATTTATTGATACTGACATGGAACAAGAGTAGGCAGAGAAGTGGGTATTTTCAAAAGTGTTCAAGAAGTTATCTCAGCCACACTTTCCTTAGTAGTTCATTTATTTATTAAACCCATGATTCCTACTAGCTAAAAATGTCAGTGATGAGTAAAAATAAACAAATGTTGGTATGGGATGAAAGTATTTCTATAGGACATTTATAATCATTTCAGCTGAACTTTGTGTTGTTACCATTATGTTTATCTGATCTATTCTAAAGAATTCTATTTATAAAGAAAGAGGAATCTTTTTTTTTTAAATCCAAAGAGAAATGGTAGTTAATATACTGACCTACTGAAGTTATTTGAATAATGAATGCAATTTTGTAAATATTTTATTTGATGCTTATTCATATTATCTTTAGGGTATTCTGATTTTCTGCTTATTTTTATGATCCACTGTTCATACAAAAATAAAAAAAAATTTATTTCTAATTATCAAAAGTAAAATGACAAAATGTTACCAAGAATTTATATTTTAAAAATGTTTTTTTTATGAAGAAACATTTGGTATTCATTAACCAAACAGCCAGTGCTACTGTTCGTTGAAATTTACAAAAGTCTATTGAAACAATTTTTCAGAAAAATAGGTTTCTCAAATCCAGTTATCGCTCTTGTGGAACATCAGCATCTTGATTGTCATTATTTTCTCTTCAAGTTACATGAGCTAACCAGTTTAATTGCTATGTTTATTAAGTCAAGTGATATAGTTTCTGTTATTTGGTACAGTTCTTTATGATTCTGTAATGCCAGTCCACAAGTTTGGATGAAGGATGACCTTTGTTAAGACCTACAGGATTTATTCACACAAAGCCACTTTTAATCATTAATCTGAGAAAGCAGTTGTATACAGCTGACAGGTTAGATCATTTTTCTGTGATGTTTGGTGGTGGTAACTATTTTATGATGAAAATGTCTCATTATAGAAAGAATTGTATTTGTTAATGATATAGACATCTCACAGATCATCTTGTGATTGGCATCTTCCTATTAATGACTAAACTTACTGCAAAGTAATTTTTCACCTAACTTTAGATTAAATCTAACAAGATAAAAGTTACAAGGTATAAAACATTTTTTCTTTTAAATACTAAGAACATATACTAAACTCTGATTTAAAAATTAAATAAATAGGACTGTTAAATAACATTCATAAAAAATCCAACTTACATTTCATGGCTAGCTACAGCAAGTGATTTTTTTCCATTGTAATAACTAAAAATTAACTATTTTTAAATAAATGTTGACAAAGCAATTGGATTAGATAAATTGTCATAAAATTTTATTTTTGATAGAATGTTAAATTCTGAACAACCATATAAATTTAAAGACTTAGAGTTTATTTTACATCTAAACATTGAACCGGAATAATGTTGGGCTTATCTATCGGCATAGGTAGTGTTTTTGCTGCCCTACCCCAGAAGGAATACACTATTACAATGCACATTATATATATAAAAACTTGAAGGGATTATATATTTTTGTCAGCAAATTTTCACTTCAAATGTGACATAAATAATTTATTAGTGTGCAATTATTAAAAGAATTACATGTATGGCAATAGAATAAAGCATTCTAATTATGTTAATATTTTGTGCTTTCAGATATTGAATATTTTATACTATTTTTTTTATGACAGCTTCTGCCGTATTTTCACACATACTACATGTGGGATAAGTTTGTGTTTCTGTTAACATGGTATTTATAACTCCTCACTGATAAATTATGAAATAAATGTACATTTGTGCTTATTTACTTTAAAAAAAAATAAAACTGAGGATATGTAAACAAAGTGAAGACATTACGTGGGAAAACTTTAAAAACTTTTTACAATATTAAAAGAAAGAACTTGTTTTTGTTTATATACCCTATTTTATTTAAAAAGAACAAAAAACACATTGTACTTTTAATTCATAATTTATCAGTTTTTTAAATATTTATTTCAGTTCTAACAAGTGAAGAGTCATAAATGTAACAGAAACACGGTTCATTTTTCTTTTAACAATGCAAAAAAATGGAATGTCTTTAAATTATTGTTTTACGTAGTTGAAGTTATTAATTAAAAGTCTGATAAAATTAATTTCACTTTTAAAAACTGAAATAAATGTTATAATTCTTGCTCTATTATGCTTAAAAAACTTCAATTATCTAAAACAAAAAATAAAACATTGCATTGTTTTACTATCATGAAAACTTGTAAATTGGAAAAAAAAATGTCTATTTTTGGACTTTAAATAAAGTTTCTGCATTTAAAAAACATTCATTTTCAATTTTCTTTTAAATTTCCGTTCGATATTTCCAGAAAAAAATGAAATGCATGTGATATCCTTAAAACATTGGAATTATTTCAGTTTATTTATCTATGCTATAATGAAAAATAATGATTTTATATCTGTATTAAAGCTCGGCTTTTGATAAGATACAAAAAAACAAAACAAAAAAAAGAACAATTGGTTCACATATTTATTTTTTTAACAGTTCAGACATGAAAAATCAAAAACTTTCACCAAAGTCTGGACTTCTCACATAGGTGTGAAAAAATTCACTTAATCCAAACCCACATCAAACCCTTTAAAAATGTTCAATTTTTTTTAAATTTTTTTTATTGGTGGCTGGCTGGCTTTGAGCCAGCCATATCAAAGACAAATTGGCTTCATTTCAAGCCTATCTTCTTATCGCTGCTTTTTTTTTTTTTTTTTTTTTTTTTTTGCAAAAATTATTGAAATTATGCTATTGTTTTTTTTCTTTTCTGAAAACTCAATGGATCAAAAGTGCCCCCTTATTCCCCAGCTACTCCACTGGGCTTATCCCTTCCTTGCATGCATGCACACATTTACATTTCAAATCATCCACCTGAAAAGAATCTTGGCAAGTAAAATAAAAGACAAAGACACATGCAATTTTAAAAGGTAATTTATTTTAATTAAAAAATTAGAAACTTGAAAAAAAAAAAAAAAAAAAAAAAAAAAAAAAATAAAAAAAATATTAAAGCATGGTATAAGAGAAAAAATATTTTACAAATAAAAACAACCATAGATGAAAAAAAATAATGAAATCAACCATTTGAAAGTTTAAGAAACTATATATAAATTACATTTTTCCCCTATATTAAACACCTTTTAGTCAGGTAGAAATTGGTTCACTGGCAGTGAAAATAGCTTTGCTCTCCATCATAATAGTAAAAAGAATTAGTTTTAGCGGACTCTTCAAATATTGTCAAGAGAGGTAAACATTTCATAAGTTTCCAAATAACAACAATATTCTATTTTAGGAAAGCTTTTCACTTGGCTCAGTAAAAGCTTTATTTGAGGAAAAAAGGTTTTATAATACAGAACCATAAAGTATATAAACATTTTTAATGGAACAAAAATTGCAGACATTGTGAAAATAATAAAATTACATATAAATACAAATCTTTCCTCAAGAATAATCAGTGAGGATGAAAAACGTTTCTTGTTAAAGAAAATTTAAGTGGTAGGAAACAAGACTGATTGTACTGTTTGAATAAATGATTAATATATCTATAGGTAAATAAAGTAGCAACAAAATTTTGTTGCAACATTGATGAATTCCTTCACTTTTTTTTTTTTTTTTTAACTGTTTCCACTAAGATATTTACTGTTTTTATCCAAATAGCCCAGTCCAGAACATTGTAGAGAAAAGAAGGTACATTGTGATTTGGCTTTTTAAATCATGAATATTTGGACTAAATATTTCCTCTTTACAAAAGAATCTTTTACTTAAGCAAGGAAACTGAATTAATCAGGTTATCTCTAACATAAATGTGTTGGGTTAGGAGGAGATTTGATAAGTGAAGGCCAAAGGGTAGGGTTTTTTTATTTTATTATATAGAAGAGATTAAATAAACAAATTTAATTATTTAAAATTATGCCATCAATTTTTTTTTTTTTTTTTTTTTTTTTTAATTTAAACTTTTCTTTTTGGATTGTGTACCTTGAATGAGAAAAATCAATATTAAATCATAAATGAAAACTTTTTAACACAGATAATATCCATGATCTACTTTAAACCAAAAAGAAATTGTGACAAAGTTGAGCAATAATACTGTAACTAAATGAAATCTTTATAAGAGCTTAAGTAGGTTATTTGATTGTAACTTTGAACACTGCTTAATATTGATATACAAATAAAGCTATATTACAAATTTTATGGCAGGTAGCACACACTGAACTGGAAAATTGGAGCTATTTTAAAAGTTTTTACATTTACTTATTAATTCTACCCAGTTATTGCATATTTTATATCTACATAATATAATCAAAACAAAAATTGAGATCAAAAAGGATTAAACATTCAAAATTGCTTTTAAAGTAGAAATCTAAGTAGGAGAGTAAACTTAGAATAAATATAAAGATATAAATTTTCACTTAAAGTTAAAATATCCAATAATATACTAAAAATAATTTTGATCGTTATGATGCCTTGACATACGAGTTTATCTACATGATAAATTTAGATGTCAGATTAGATCGTGGGACTTAATCATGACAGATTTGCATTGAAATAATAATGATGATGATATACAAATCTTGAGAGTTCACCAAAATGTGCAAACATAATAGGATATATTTTGTTATAGTGTACAAGAAGAAATGTAGGAACCGAATCAATCTGAACTTTCATGTTATGTCCAATTAGGAATCTCTACAAATTTTGTTGAATGAGATTAATTATACTGAATTATAACAACTGTAATTATTAATTTATATAAATAATATTTTTCAATATTAGACAGAGGATTTGATGGCTGCACATTAATAATCACACTAAAAAATGAAGTGGTTAAAACATATTAAGAATTAAGAATTATAATTCAATGATAAGCTTAGTGTTAAGTTTATTATCTTAAAATTTTCATGCATCAATTTCATCAGTAACTTTAATAAAACATGAATACAAAAGAAAGTAATTACAAAGGGTAACCCATTTGAATTTTAAGATTATTGTACAGCTATATACCTGAAAAATTATTATTCTACCAAAGTGATTTTATAAAAATGTAAATTACAGAAAAATTAATTAACATACTTTTGACTGAACAATAAAATATTTTGATGTAAGAAATAACATGAAAAATTATTTCCCATTGTCCTTTATAAGTTTTTATGAAGTATTAGTATTTTCCAAACAGCATAAAATAAAACTGATCTCCAAAATGGAAAAGCTATAGTCACTTTGAGGACAAATCAAAGTACTATATTAACAAAATGAAATTTTAAACAATTGAATTATTAGAACACATAGGAAAATTAAGACAAATATAAATTATTAGTGAACTAAAATGTACTTGTTAATTATCAAGGAAAAGTAGACAAAAACTCATTCTTGAAAGTTTACAAATCTTGCCGGCGATGCGTATTAAAACTTCCAATAAAATGAAGTGAGACACAAAGTTTGTTTACAATTCAAGCAAAAATATGGGATATATATGAAACAACAATAATATAGCTTTTAATTTTAGAAACTGAAAATTTTCCTTATCTAGGGAGGATAACTAAGTATGGACTAAATGTTTAATCTAAGGGAAATAACTACGTTTAGAAACAGTGTTATTAGAATATATTTATTGCTGGAGCCCCATGTTGAGACGAACCAAATCTCGCCCCAACAATCTCTTCATATTGTTCTGTATTACAATAATATATATTTGTTAGAATTAAGACCTTATCACTCTCATAAGATACAATGCAAACTATTAAACAATATAGTATATAATTTGATTTTAATTTATGAAATTTCAAAATTTAAACAAATGAACCATTGCTTGTCACACCTGATATGTAATGTGAAATCAAGTTTAACAATTCTAACATTTAATCAACAATACTATGATAGTTACAATATAAGTTTGCATATAAGTTAATGAAGATGACTTAAACATTAAGGTTAAAATATGATGAGGGACTGAAGATTTTTTTGGCCCAATCCATTTCTGACCCAAATAACCAAGCATCAGATTTTCTTTGATGGGGAAAGGCTTCTTAATTGGGCTGAGAATTCTTTATTACCACCACTTGCTATAACAATCCAACATTTAAAAAGTTTAAACAAATTTTATTTATCTAATAAGATCCAAGTCTGCATCCCACATTCTAGAAACCTGTCCAACGTAGGTCATCTATACAGATAAGGCTAAACAGTTAAATTCTAGTCATAATTAAATTGTTTAATATAAGTGAACACTGAAGTCAATACTCAGAGGCGACAGGCTGTTTCATGTTAGATGCAATTGTCAGGCCACGAGTGTTGTATTTTTTTCTCATAAATAAACAAGCCACTTCTGCCAAAATAACTGCCAGAATGGATTACCTACAACGCACCACTGACCCATATATATAGTCACGAAAAATCCAACACTTGCAGCCTGACGATTGTGTCTAACATGAAACAGTCTGCCACCTCTAAATGTTGACTTCAATATTCACTTTTATATTTACATTATATATATATATATATATATATATAAATGCATGTTTTATTAAATAATATAGACAAGTTTGGTCTATTTTTTTAAGTAAGTTCTTTTCATATTGTCTGATAAGCTTAATCACATTATCGTTGAAAGGTGAAAGGAAAACACTATATTGATACATGTTTAAATCCAATCTAAGCTTTTGGCTTACACAAGCCATTATCAAAGATGACAATTTCAATAAATCAAACAACGGACGACACAACAATAATAGTTCGCCCTTGCTGCATGAAAATTTCCAAGTAACGACAAAACTCATATATACGAGACGCAGAAGTGAAATCGCGTCGCAGCTCGTGATGTCATACATGACCACATGAGATTGAAAAATGAGAAGTATTAAGTATGGGAAGCTGTTGGTATAAGCCAGTGGCTTCCGTTATAAATTATAGGCATTTAAGAATATTTGTAAAGATTTCAGTTTATTTTGTTCAGGTTAGGTTTCAACTGTTTTGTGTATAAAGCTTCAAGAATTTTTAATTTTTGTTTATTGTCTTCATGTTTAAGTATAGTTGTCATCAAGGATTTTCCAGAATTGAGTACGCGGACAGGCATGTTGTTTCAAATGTATAAAAATGTTAGAATTATCATTTAAATGTAGAGTCAAGCGCTGTGAAATCGAGTTTGTGGTGTGACCAACATAAATATTATTTAATCTGTTGGAGATACAATCTCCCAAAGGGCACTTGAATTTGTAAACTATGTTGGCTTTCTGCAAATCGCTAACGGGGAGGGGAGGGGAGGGGAAGAATCATTGCGAATAGTTAAGTTGGATATACTAGATTTAGTGTAGCATATGATTAGCCTAATTTTTTTGATAGGGTCTGTTGTGGATATAGTATTTTCTAATTTTTAAGTATATTTTCACCTTGTTTATAATTAGTATGTATTTGACTACAATAAAAGAGATTAATATATTTGGAATTAGCTGAAGCAGTATTATGTTCTATTTGCATAGTATTAAGACTTCTAAGAAAGTATTTGATTTGTTCATCAACTATATAGTTTGGAAAGCTATTATTAATAAGTATTTGTTTCATATTCTTTAGTTCATGGTAAAAAATCCGTTTTGTAGATGAATTGGTTTTTTGCACGATGTATTAGACTTAATTCTAACATTTTTAGACATTTAAAATAACATGCCTGTCTGCGTACTCAATTCTGGAAAATCTTTGACGACAACAAAACTATACTTAAACATGAAAACAATAAACAAAAATTAAAAATGAAACAGTTGAAACCTAACCTGAACAAAATAAACTATGAAATCTCCACAAATATCCTTAAATGCCTATAATTTATAACAGAAGCCATTGGTTTATACCAACAGCTTCCCATACTTAATACTTCTCGTTTTTCACTCTCATGTGGTCATGTATGACGTCACGAGCTTACTTGCAAATTTTCATGTAGCAAGGGAGGACTATCATTGTTGTTTCGTCTGTTGTTGTTTGATTTATTGAAATTGTCATCTTTGATAATGGCTTGTGTAATCTGAAAGCTTAGATTGGATTTAAACATGTATCAATATAGTGTTTTCCTTTCGTCTTCCAACGATAATGTGATTAAACTTATCAAACAATATGAAAGGAACTTACTTAAAATAAATAGACAAAACTTGTCTATATTATTTAATGGAACATGCATTAATGAAAAGTTGCTGCCTAAATATACACCATATATATATATATATATATATATATATATATATATACACACACACACAATATAACAAGGAACCAATATAAAGGTTTTCAGAATTACTTGGGGGTTCTTTCTAACTCAGAAAAATAGTACAAATATGGTTTATAAAAAAACTTTTCTTTAAAGTAGACATCCAATATTCACTATTGATTGATTGAATAATTAGAAAATTCATATATGAACTTCACTAACCAGATTGTATTCTATTGCATGTTTTTCAGGAAGTATGTATCCTTAGTATTTTTATAAAATATTACACACGCGTGTGTGCTTTTGCAAGATTTAAGGTTTTAATATTCTGATAGCTCTATATCATTTTGCAGTTAAATGTATGTGTATTTCAAAAACTTAAATTACTATAAGAAACAGATAGATCAGGAGGTTAGGAAAACAGTAAGCCTGAGTTAAACATTTAAGTTCAAATCAGATGACATAAAATATTTATACAGTTCAAATATTAGGAAAGAGAGAACCGATGACATATATGTAAGAATTTAATAAGAGAGTGTATGAAAATTTAAAATGATATAATGGTTAAAAGATAATTTGAAGGAGAAAATAAAATCATGAGCTCAAGAAATGAAAAGCTGATATTTCTGCTCTGTCCACCCATTCATTATTTCTGAGTGACGATACACTGTCTCATTGTAATTAGAATGCGGTGAGGTGTCAGCTTTTGTCATATGTCCCTGTAAGCAAAGCAAGGGAAAGATGATGCCTGATTTACTTTATTGGAATGAACAATGTTACTATATAAAAAAAAAAAAAATAAAATAAAAAAATTGTTATGAGACAAGAATCGTCAAAATGTTTATGTTTTTATTAAGAGGAAAGAACAAAGTAATTTTTAATTATTTTTCAAAATTTTTCTGTATTTATTAGAGCATTCTAACTTTTGATTAAAAAAACCTCATTTCTCACCATCAACGAATGTCCTACTAAATAAAATGGTGGATTTTTGTGGATTTTTTTTTTTAATGGCCGTCATTAATTTTGAAAATCTTGCAAAAATAAAAATAATTCTCGAATTTTAATGAAACTTTTAAAAACTATTCACAAATGATGGAAATTATTATAAATATGTTTGTTTATTTTTTTTAAGTCATGGTAAAAGGTAAAAGTTTTTTTTTATATTTATTACCCCCACCCATAATTAATTTTATGAAAACTCATGAAATTCTAATTTGTACAGTTTTAGTCATTAATTATTAGGTTGGTACAAAAACAATGTCGTTTTCTCACATATGTTACTATGTGAGAAAACGACATTATTTTTGCACCAACCTAATAGTTAAAAGCACGTCTTTGAGGAAAGCAAATCATTTTTTTTGACACCCTTCTACTTTAAAATCAGCTGTGAATTGTAACATACAAAACTCAATAAAACAAAGATATTATTTAATTTCAAAAGCTCTTACTTGCTTTTACTTGTTTGTATGAATATGGATAATATTTTCTGAAAGCAAAAAACGTTTTCAATGAAAAATAAAATTTTTACAACAATTATTTGTTATTTCTTAAATTATTTTATTTTTTTTTTTACATTTAAGTTGTTAAATATTCTAAAATTAATGAAAATCTTGTACACCTTAGTCAATGGTGTTATTAAGTAGATAAATAAAATTTACAGATTATAAAATAAAGCTAGTTACAATCAGCAAGTTGCCAATAGCTTAAGATCTAATATAACATGTTTTTTTTGTGCCCCAAAATAGCTTAAATTCAAACATACAGAAGACAGGAAGCATCATGAAAACAATAGTCCATCACGTGGTTTGCATTGGTAGTAACAAACATTTAGACGATAAAATTCTGCTTTCGTCAAGTTTAAGGCCGTTTTTATCATGCTACGACTACTTAAATATAACGCGGTAAATAAGTTGTTCACATAAAACTAAGCTGTCACTTGTGACTTTCTGTACTATAACTTTTCCTCCCATAAGATGAAATCATGCACATGTCACTTGCCAATCAACACCTCTGTTAAGAGTAAGACCGGCTTTCTATCATTTGAAAGCACATTTTTTTTTTTTTTCAGTGCAGAAAGTAATGTTTGTTTCAAAATACATTAAATAAATTTTGTAATTTCTAATTTTCTTAAATTAATTTAAAAAAAATCATAATTGATTTTTTAAACGAATTTTAAATGGAGACTTTGACTTTTGTAAACAAAAGTTAAAAAAATGTCTGATGATCGATTTTCTGTCAATTTTGCTGATAAAAAAATACAAGATTTTTGACGAAAATTTTGGACGTGCTAGAAATTAAAAAATGTAAAAAAATAATCAAAAAATATTTTGATCTTTCCTCTTAAACATTTAGACAATAAAAAATTATTTTCATCAAGTTTAAGGTCATTATTATCCTGCTATGCTCATTTTCCAGCCTCTCATGTTGGTACCTAATTTAAAGGAAGCGGGATAAGGGGGAGACAAGAAAAAAGATTTCGTTAAGTGATGTCCCTTTTAGCATGTGATAGCTTGTGGCAATATGTCCCAAGACATTTTATACTACGCCTATTTATTAATACACACACAGATAGATAAAGAGCGAAGAGGGAACGTGTGTAAGATTTTATAAAAATGCTAAAAGATGAACATGGAATTAAGTGCAAATTGGTTAGAGAAGAATTTTTTTTAGTTATTCAATAAAAACAAATGTGTTCAAGTTACAGTAATGCATATTTGAGGATTTAAAAATAATATGAACAGAAAGCTCATTTGATTTTGTTTTCTTTCTGATAAATGAAACAAGGATTAAAAGTGATCATACCAAACATTTTTTAAACCAATAATTCACCAGTATATCTGTACAAGATTTTAAAATGAGTATGGCAACCTAAAATGAACAAATCTTATTATAAATGTAGTATATAAACATATACATAATTATCTTGTGACACTTTCAATATTTTAATGTAAAAATAATACACGAATCAAAGAGCAATTTGAAAAGTTTGCTGTTTTCATAGAAAATACAGGTTTGTAATATTTTATACCATAAAAAAAAAAAAAAAATAGAACATGAACTAAAATGGTTAGCAGGGACCATTGAATAAACATTACTCTATTTTGTTACAATAAATGTCTTGTTTCTATTGCAAGGCAAAACTTGTTCTGATACTTAAAAAAAAAAAAAAAAAAAAAAAATGCATTAAAAATAAAATTGAACCACTGTATTTTGATTGCGGTTATAATAATGGTTGTGAAAACACCGGGTTTCATTACATGATCATGAAAAAGGCTTTTTTTGCTTTTTATTTTTTTAAATTTACTTTTTGAAAATCTTTGAATGTGTTCTATAGTGGAAAATCCTTTAATATATTAAAATTTTTTGTGAATATTTTCATTCATATGAAAGTTCTAGTAAAATTCATAAGTGGAAAATTTAAAATAAATGATGCATATTTTATAATATTTGTAACAAAAATTATATTATTTCATTTAATGTCAAATCTGCCTGTTTGTTACAGAAAACCATCAATTGAAATTTTAAAACAAAATCTAAATACAGTAATCTTAATCACAATTCATGAATGTCATGTAATAAAATGCAATTATTTAAAAAATGAAAAGAAAATTGTTTTAACAAATCAAACATATCAGTGTAGCAGTAGTGGGCCATATTAGAAATTACAAGGAACATCTTTTCTTCAAAAGTTACCTAAATTAGAACAAACTGCCTATACAAAACCAAATTAAGAAGTTGCAAGTTACAGGAAATTCAAAATCTGAAATTATGAATCAATATTCAATGTTTACTTTAGAATGAAATGAAATAATAGTTCCAAAATATTTTCAAAGAAACTTGAAAAAGCTGCTTTTATGAAATTTATATCACAAGAATATTATACATTCTCTTTACATTTTAAGTCCCAATTTTATAGGTGATAAAAATTTCTCAATTTTTTTCTATTCCAGGGAGCAATAGGAAGGCAGTGAACTGTGTTGAGATGAGTACAAATGAAAAATATTTCAATGTAGAATTAAGTCATTTATTTATATCAATGTTGAAGAAAATAGGTTTATTTTCTCTTTATTCTTGTTTTATTAAAAATACAAATGCAGAGCAGTTTGTGATTCAAATTTTTTGATCAAACCTTTCAACAGTATAATGAAAATTTTAAAAGACCAGAAATCAATCCTATTTTATTCACTGCATTATTATTGGTTCTAGTGATAACCCTGAAAGCCTCAGCCATTTTATGACAATGTTAATCAAATATGAAGTTAATGTTGATGTTTATTGAGAGTATTTTTATGAAGTGTGTGTAACTGTCAAACATTTTCTTTATAAAAAAAAGTTATTTGAGTGAAAATATCACAAATTGATTTTTTTTTTTACTACAGCACAGTTAATTACTTTGTATCACATTGCAGTTTCACTTGCTTGTTGTGTAAGCACCTGTGAAAACCCACACACAAGAGTGTGCTGAAAGGTTTTTGGCCCGAACAAGACCGTATTTAAAAAAAATAACTGATGTTTGGGAAGAGAGAACTTTCCAGCAACACCTCTTTTTGTGTTTTATCATTTTTAAAATATTTTTTTTTTTAAACTAAAATCATATTCAAGAACCTTTTGTCTTTGAAAGAAAAAAAATCTTTCCTATTTCTTTCTTCCTTCCTTTATTTATATATATTTAGTTATGTATTTTTCAGATTCTACAAACCAACATAAAGCTGATACTAAAAAGAACTGGTCTATTTCAATGGCATTAAATCAAATCACATAACTGACAATCTTTCAACATTCCTCTTAAAAAATGGCAAGAATATTGGAATAAATATATGAAGGAAAATACCTTAAATTAGATAATATTGAATTTTTTTTTAAAGTAAAAAACAGTGTTTAGAATTTTTATTATCATACTTCATATACTGATTTAAAGAAAATGCAATATAAAGCAGAAAGAAATATAAAATGATCAGCTCAAAGGTATAAGAATAATGTAAGATTAAAAACAAGCTAATTGAATTACAAATTCATGTAAATTTATTTAGTACTATAAAATCTACCAATATATTTCAATATCAAATGAATACAGAATAATGTAAATACTAAAACAATTAAAATGCATGTGGATATATATTAATGATACATTTTTACAAATAATTGTTTTTAAAGTTTTTAAGAAAACATTATTGACATGGTTTTGTATATGTACAAATATAGTCAAAAATAAAATTGCTTATTTTAGCTAACATCATTTTCCCTTTATACTTTATTTCTATCCCTGATTGCACAATGCAGACATTTTAAATAGACATTATTAAACTAATCATAGCTGACATATTTTCATTCATAAGAAAGTTCTAGTAAAATTCATAAGTGGAAAATTTAAAAAAAACTTTTTATGGTACAGTGACATATCATCTGAGATATATATATATTTTAAATAAAACATTAATATATAAACAAAACATTTCAATTCAAAGTAGTTGTTTATGTGGATAAGTTGTGAAAATTGCTTGCAAATACTTAAATAATATTTCTTTTAGATTTAATTTTGTTCTTGGTGAATTCTCTAGGGTAATAAATACTTAATATTATTGCAATATATTATATTACAATAGTAGCTCCAGGAGTATATAGCTTTCATGTCCAACAATGTATCCCTACTTTTCCTATCATTATAACTTTATTTGCTTATTTTAGAACAAATAAAAATTTAGAGTAAAGGGAAATTAAACATAAAACTTGGAGAAGTTTAACTCAATATAGCTAATTTGTTTAATTCAAAGTGGACAAAAAAAAAAAAAAAAAAAAAAAAAAATATCTTGCAAATATAAATTCTCAAGTGTATGAAAAAATAATTTTATTTTATTTTTATTGGTTTAATAAAAAAAAAAAATTAGTTCTATTGCACAAAACAGGAAAATAAGTCAAAAATCCTTTTCCATGAAAGAGAAAAAGTTTATATTCAATACTAATTCCATTGCAAATGCATATCTGATTCTATGTGTTTCTTCCTTTGTTGTCTTTATATCTTGGTTAAAGTTGACATAAAATAACAAGGGGTCTCACATTCGTGATTTCTTACTTTTTAATTGTCTTACAATTTTGTATAGTCTGTTAGCTCTATTGTCATGTCATGTCATAGGTACAAAAATATTCATATCACTTTGTTTAATTTTGCTGTCACTTTTCTGGTGACCTGCTCTAGTTCTTTCAAATTCTAAATTAACCCCTAAATGTTCCAATCATTTTCAAGAACTTCTAAATTAATTGAATTATATATCATTAAAATTTATGATCTTCAGATGGCAAATCAATATTGACCATAATCAGAAGCTATGCAAGATGACTATGTAATGATTGTAATGCATTCACTAAATATTAGCAACATTTTTCATGATTTAAAAGAAAACTGTCACAAAATAATTATGCCTATATATGTGTGCTTTGTGTGCATGCATGTGCACACATATATAAGTGTTCAACACATATTACTGTCATAAAACCTGTATAGACAATATAGTAAACAATGTATTAGTCAATTTGAAAATCAGATCAATATTTTATTGGCAACTCAGAGTATCTGATTTATTAGACTAGACACAGTTTGTAAGAGTGCATAATAAAAAAGCATTTACAATAGTTCAGTGGTAAAATACTGTACAGAAGAC
The DNA here is from genome assembly GCA_963932145.1 of Acanthosepion lycidas. Classification (NCBI taxonomy): domain Eukaryota; kingdom Metazoa; phylum Mollusca; class Cephalopoda; order Sepiida; family Sepiidae; genus Acanthosepion; species Acanthosepion lycidas. The sequence continues at coordinate 84,559,367 of OZ010580.1, forward strand.
CAAACTGATCAATTTAATCTTTAGTGTGATTAATAATCTATTGAGTACAACATATTCAGGAAAAAGATAATTTGAAAATCAGAACAGATGGGTATCTTTAGGGAAAGCAATCATTTGGTATTAAGCTTTAGCAAAGAACCTTTATATTCCAATCTTAAGACATGTAGAGGAAATGGGTGGTGTTGCTGCTAAGTTGGCAAATATCTAGTCAATATTTAGAAAGTCAATGATAAAAAACTGTATTATTCTTTCAGATATTTAATTTAGCCTGAAGGAAATCAAAGTAAAAGTATAAATTCCTGGATACAGACATTAATTGACACAGTGACAGATATGAAAGATTTTCTAAACGTTTTTTAAAAATAAAAATCTGAGCCCAAAATATAATATAAGGAGCCAAATATGACACTATGTATCTGATATATAATTTATATTTTGTTAACCAGGAAATGGTCTACAATTTTCATGAAAGATTGTTCTTAGGATTCCACAAAAAAAGATTTCTGACAAAGGATCTGTTATGAATTTCTTTTTATATTATTCTGTATTTAAAAATGTAATATTTATAAAGGAAAAGGTAAAAGCTTACATCCTTAGAAAACAAATTAAATTTGAAATATTTATTTCCAAAACAAAGTGCTCACACAAAGATAAAAATTTATTTTAAGCAATAATCTAGATATGTTTTATATATATATATATATATATATAAAATTCTGAAATTTTATGTAAAAACTAAATTTTCCAGGACATATATTTAAAACTTATATTGAATGCTATTAATCATAGGCTTAAGCTAATCATCATGATAAATCATCACACCATTGTTATTACATCTGAAAATTATGATCATAGACAGTGTAAACTTTCTAATTGGGTGAATTATATTTTTAAGTGAATTGTTTGTAAATACACATTACTTAATATATCATGGGGTAATACAATTAAGATAGGGTCATAGTTTCTTAAAACATTGATCTAGAAAGAGAATCTGGGTTCAATTTTTGCTGATGGCTGGGTAAGACATTCATGTCACAAAGGAAATGGATATAAAAAAAATAATTGTAGATATTTTTAAAAGGATGAAAGGACTAACATGGTTAACTGCAGCTATAAAGTAATCCAAAACAAGCTTAAATAGTATGAAATTTGAAAGAGAGATAGGCAATACATGACTGTAAAATGCCTTCATAAAACACTTTATTATTAATAGTCCAGTCAATATTGCTGATAGGCATTTAGAGGTTCCCAATGGTCTAATTGTATCCATATACATGTATATTTTAACAATGAAAACACCGGATTTACATACCAGAATAAAAGAAAAAAGGCAGTGAATAATAAATAAGATAAAAATCTCATCTTAAATTTTCTTCAATGGACTTGATTACTGATTTCATTTTAAATCATTAAGGCCACTTAAAAATTCTGTTTTTATTAAAGGCTGCAATTTGACATAAGAAAATTTATGATGAAAAAACAAACTTCAAATTATAATATTTCAACTTTTTTCTACAATATAAAAAAATGTGTCTTGAGTTTCAGTTTTTCAATTTTATAAATGGATATGTCATTCAAAGCAAGTTTTTAAAAAGGAGTTTCAAGGACCAGTATGCAAAACATTACTTAAAATAACATTTTGTATGCATGATACATCACCAATAAATAAACAAAAACTTTTCTCAATGACGTATTTTACAATACTTAACAATACTTAATATATACATATAGATAAAAATGCAGAGCAATAAAGTAGCCAGTAGTAGAACAAACATCAGTGTGTAGCTGTGAATGGATTTATTTATATCGGAACTAATTTTAAGAAATAATTATATATATATTTTATTTTCCATAATTTTGCTACACTTGTTTCCAGTCTTGTCACCTTATTCAGGCAAAGAGTGGATATTTCCACATATTAAAATGAATTAATTTTCCTTATGGTTTTTGATGTTAAAAATTCTCTTTTCTTTTTTTTTTTTTTTTTTGGTAGTAGTGACACAAAGGTCTTTCTTGGACTGGTGGTAAAAAAGTTATTCTGTTGAATTTTCTTATCTCCAGTCCAAGAAAGAGACTTGTGTCACTACTACCAAAAAAATGTTTAACATCAAAGATCATAAGGAAAATTAAATCATTTTAATAATATGTGAAAATATCAACTCTTTGCTTGAAGAAGGTTGCAAGACTGGAAACCTGTGTAGCAAAATCATAGAAAATGAAATATAATATATATTAAAAAAAAAAAAAAAAAAAAAAAAAAAAAATTGACATTACAACCAAAAACGTTTGTGGTTTCTATCTTCTTTTTTAAATATACATTTTTCTCTCGTTGGAACAACTATAAGCTCACATATATATATATATATATATATATATATGAGAAAGAGAAACAAAACTAAACAGTAAATAGCACATTAATTAGTGTGCTAATCAACTCACTATAACAATAGGCTACCATGTAAATGGGAGTGGGTTTGAGTCTATCACTTGGCTATTTTATTACTGTATGTTTATTATTCCATGTAGGTACATTACCAAAAGAAATAAAAAAGGTAACCACATGGATTTTTATAGCATTAATTTGTGGCATATCAACATTAATATTGGTCATGTAGCACCAAGAATCATTTCCTTTTGGATATTTTTGATGACAAAAGGAATGGAATACTCAAATTTACAATGGTTTTACTGAAAAATATACCCTTACATTACTTGTATAATGATCTATATATAACTTGAAATTAAAAACCTAAATGTTTTTGCCAGATAATTTTATTTTAAAACAAAGTATTTACAGAAATAATTTAAAATATGATCTGCCTTTAGAATAATTTATTTCAAGCATAACACTAATAGTGAATAAAGCCATGTCACTGATTTTAAAAAGACTCTTAAATTTTGATTAAGTGATTTATGCAATATTAAACATGCATATTGGATATGTGTTAAGAGTTTTGTTGCTGTTAGGCAATTGTCATGTTGGTAGTAAATTTCTTTGTTTAATAATACAGCATTTTGTTGAGGTAACAAATATCTGTTCAACAAGATAGATGCTTTTACAGTGATCAAAATCAAATAGTTATAGTATTTTGCCTTACAATAAACAAAATACAAGATCACCAAATGACACATTTGTATTTTCTAGTATGTTCCATGATTTGATCAAAGTTTGGCATCTAATTGTTAAAGCAGATTTTCAAGAGAATTGATATTCATGAACAACTCCCTAAAAAGAAAATTAAGCAGGTCATGGATTTATCTACAGTGGTCGTTTAGTTATTTTGCAGTTATTCAGGCAATATGGTTGTATAGACACTGACAACTGTAAAGCAATAAGCTGTTAATGTCAGCATCACTTTGCTTCAAAGGTGTCTAGCAAAATATTTACTAGTAGAATTAGTTTTGGATTTTAATTTTGATTGGTGACATCTATGTACCATTTCTACAGAGCATTATCTAATTGCATTCATAGGTTATAGCACAGTGGATCATTCTTAAAACTCATTTCTTCCTTTGAATCTAAGAATACTATAATTTCCCCACTGTATCTTCTAATATATTCCGCTTCATGGGGATGTTATTTTAAAACCATAACATCAATTATTATCCAAAGTTTCTGTCTGAACATGACCTCAGTAAATTTTACTCCTGTTGTACTGGACTGTCAAAGTTTTGTACGATGTCTTCAGGTGTTGCATTTTTAAGTGTCTTTACTTTGCCATTTGACTAAGTATTTGATTCTGTTCACAAAACCATCAATGTGGCAAAAAACAACATAATGACCTCTGAAACTCTAAAACAAATATCTGAGATGGGTAATGATGGTTGTTGTACTGACTTTGCCATGGACAATATTTCACAAAAAACACAGGCATCAGTTGGTTTTATTGTACCAAATTGGGCCCATGAAGCCTAAATGCAGATACCGCCATAGTTTTGGGGGGCCTGACAAGGTATGTCAAGTACATTTTTATAGTTGCTTTGATAATTACAATATTGTTCAATCAGAACAACTGAAGAGGCACTAATACATACTTTCATATCATTGATCTTCAAGTATCAAGAATGGAATTGCTTGACTATTCTTTTTACACATTATGATGTCTCAATTAGTGAATATGTCTTGAAAAGGACTCACAACAATTGAACTACAGTTGAAATTATTTATCTGCTCACTTTGTCAGGATAAACAGATTTGTTTCTCGTGTTGGATCACTTAGTCACTTTGAGTATTGCAACTGTAAAATAATATTCAGTGATAGTGGCAATGAGTATCTTTGGCTTCAGTTGATAAAACAGGAAAGCATGCCTGCTTGGTCTAAATTTGAACTTGTAATTGAGTATGAAATCATGTTCCATTGCAGCAGTTTACTGGTGGTGTAAACTAATTTTTTCTTTGAACTGAACAAAACTACCATTTACAATAAGGAGTGAAATGTATCACCACATCTAAAGGTGAGGTGAGTATCAAATTCATTTGTTTGAATACTTACAGACTGACACACTGAAGCACAGACAAAAATGCGCTGTCATGCAACAATAACCCTCACCTCAAAAAAAGATTTAAGTGTAGTAAGGACTGATGGTGGAATAATTTTCTGAATTGTTCCAATATTGGCAGAATCCAGTTAACATTTTGGTCACTAAAGAACCCACAGTATTTGAAATATTGCATATGAAAGTTTCTCAGCATGTAAACTAAATATATAACTGCTGATATGTTTCTTGTCTAATCTCCCTTCCCCAGTTGTTCCAAATGCATTTACAAATGCTAATTTCACTCATGATAATTACCCTTTTTTCATTTTTACAATGTAAATCAACATCAATACAAACAATGTATAAGTATTTTGAACAAGTTCTTTTCAGTGCAGTTTCATATAAATGCTTAAAAATATATTGTTCTGTTGTTGATTTCTATTCATAAAATGTTTATACACTTTCCTCAGTTATCTTTAAAATAATGCAAACAGTTTCAAGAGTTTCATTTTTAAGGAATATATTGACTTCATTGATAAAAAAGCAACCGTTTATATGATGTAAGTAAAAGAATGTGTTCATGATCATTTTCAATAAAATGAAAAAAACATCTAAAATTTGATCATATATTCAAATATTTAGGCAGTAGAATGCTGAAAATTAGCACCTGTAAACCTCTTTTTGCACAAAGTTTTTATAAAAGCAGTATGTGCCAGCATGGAAATTTCTAGGAAGAGAAAAACTGGCAATTTGTAGCAAAAGTTATGCAAACTTATAGCATATGTGAGGTTGAAAGAATCATTTATATCTCCAAGGAAGATAAAATCTGGATTGTGTAAAGATTTGAGAATATTAAGTTTCTCATTATTCTTAAATTTATGACTAAAGCTCAGAAACAAATGGCAAGGTGGGTCCATAAAAATAGATTCATGCTTATAGAAGTACACAGTTTTAAGAGTTTACAGGAAAATAATTATTCTTTAAGATTTTAGAGTACTGTTAGTGATATTTTATGATGAAGTACTGAAGAAAAGTTCTTGACCTTTCCAAAAACCAGTATTCTGTGATTTTGGTAATAAAAATACTGATTTTAGGAAATGGGTTGGGCCAAAAATTTTTCAGCATCCCCATATGTCAGTATTTTCTTTTTAGATATTCTTCAAATTTTATTCAGAACACTGTGTGTGTATATGTATAAATACACTTCTTTTAAATAAACTGAGAAGCTCAGTATGCAACCAAGTTTGTAATTACTATGCTAAAGCATACAATTGTGCCTAAGGCCAACTCAGATGTTAACATTAATGTTATCTAAATGTTCATATAGAATGAAATTAGGATGCATTGAACAATACAAGGAAACAAACATAATAGGTAAAATGTCATAGTAGAATTAAGAACCAAATTCTTGTTTATTAGTGGCAGAGTTGTCAAATCATAAGCCAGAAGACATTTCTTGGTAGTAATGGAGAAGATAATAATGGTCTTAATAGTGAATATGTCAGATAACATAATTGTTAAATTACACTTGGTGGGTGAAAGTTTTAGTTACTTTGGTACTACTAGCAGAATTTCAAGTATGTAGATGGGAAATTTTGTTCTAAAACTAAATTAAATCAATATTTTAAACAGCCACAACCTTCATTTCAAGTGATTTCATGTGCAGATATCTACAATGTGTTATTAGTTAACGAACAAATACTGCAACATCAAATATTTTTACCTGCATAAATTAATGAGTACCAATATTTTCACTTGTCTAAAAGGTTATGGCACTGTAAGTGGTTGATGTCAAAATGAGTTTGTACTGACCATATGATAGATCACATGACATGCAAGATAAATGTCAAACATTTAAAACAGTATATTGTAAGAATTAATGCTCATAAACATTTAAATAATAGTTAAGATGCAAATGTATATGCCATTTTGAGGAACATATATTCAATGCTGAGATTTCTAATAATGAATCAACATTGCTGAAATTGAGTAAACATGTATCACTAGAAAAGTCTGCAAATCGAAATCAATTGTGTAATTTACTTGTGTATGTTTTTAAAAATACCAATAAAACTATTAACCATCTTTAGATTTGAAGGAATTTAGAACAAGAAATCTTTAGAGACAAGAAAACAATTTACAAATCAGTTGCTAAATTTTATATTGCTATGTATTACAGTGCTATTCTGTTAATATCACTTGCATTAATTCTTGAACACAGACAATCTTCTTGATTTTCAATGCACAACATACAGGTTGTGTGATGAAACATGGTCAAAAATGAAAAACTTGGCAGGTTATTAAATAACATTTTTAAGTGTTAATGCTACTAGCTTTTTAATTTTTTATTCATTCATAGCTCTGTGAATGACCTTCATCTTGTGTTATAGCCAACACTCACCATGAATGGGCTATTACTTCTTTGAAAAGGTAAGGGGGGCAAAAAATATCCTCTAGGCAATACTTTTGAAGTTAATATTTTAAGTGAGTTTTCTGGCAGAATATAGATAAATATTTAAGAATTTCTATTATATTCACTGTGAATTTCTGGGATGAGGAGTTATTTACATTATTGTCTTCATCTTTGTTGTTATTAGGGCTGTTGTGCTCTCCAGCCTTCATTAGGTACTTGTTGATCTGGCTATTTTGAACTGAACCTTTTATCTAATCTACAGTGGTAGATTGTTCTCATTCCACTGACAATATCTAGAGATATCTCATCTAGTTCTTATTTAGTACTTGCTCAGTTATTGCTTGCCTAGGGATTGAACTCACAGTTACCGTATTACTAAAATTCCCAAACACTTTAATCCAGCCTAGTGGATTAAAGCACCGATTCATGAATTTGGTGGTATAGTAATTTTGAGTTCCGTCCCTGGGCCAGGTAGGGTGTACTCACAGTGGAAATGGATTGAGCAATAACAGAAGTACTAGATAAGATATCACTCAACATGGTCAGTGGAACGAGAACAATCTACCCCTGTAGATTATATAAAGGGTTCAGTTTGAAATTCCTTAAAAGTTACCCAGATCAAGGCTGATGAAGGCTGAAGTCACAATGGCTGAAACATTGTGATAATAATAATGACAAAGATGAGGACAATATCTGCATGTAAATAGTGTATATTCATTTTGTTTACATGTCAGTATACCATAAAAATGTTGGTTGCTGCTTACTTCCTATAAATGTTTTTTTTTCTATTTGCAGGGTCAATATATTTGTATATTAAACATTATTTTAGAGAGTACATGTGTAAACATTTGTTTTGTTTTCCTAAACAGTGAAATTAACATCTTATCTAGAGAGGTCTACTCAAATGTGTACCCACTAAAATAATGTTTATAGTAATGAGAAAAACTTTGCAGAGCTTGGAAGACTTGCAGTATTTTCATGAGTTAGCAAAGGACAGGGAGATTTGGAGAGAACTGATAAGAGTTATTTACAAAGTTGCTGAAGAATGAGAAATCGCATTGATTTGCAGCGTGTCTGAAACAGTTTTAATGATAAGTATCAGATTAAAAAAAAAAACCCCAAAAAACCATGAGTATCTCATCTTTGTAAACAGTCATTGATGATGAAATTTCAAGTTTTTATAGTTGATAACAAGAGTAAAATGATTAAAAAAAACCAAGAGAATAAACAAACGGATCAATAAATACTTAATTTGTGAGAGAGAGAGAGAGCGCGAGTGAGAGAAGCAAAAGGTCTAGTAAATTTTTCTAGTTTACATTAAAATCAGCTTGTTACAATGTTGTTAGATTAATGGGCTTTTTAAAAATAGACAATCCTACAGTAATAGAGTCCTAATATTTGATTTCTTGATGGAAAAAATAAATAATAAAAAAAAAGAAAAAAAAAAGAAAGGTAAATGAAATAAGTTTTAAATGACAAATTTCAAATTTACAACAATTTTTATACGACTCCTTACCTCAAAGTTGGTTGAGCAGGTGGAGCCTGAGGAATAGAAACTAAATGTCTGTAGCGGTTTAACAACTTTCTTTGTTGCTTACTTAAAGGAAGATCTGGAAGCTGTTTGAGCCTTTCATGAAGTTCTTTGCCTTTCCTAAAGCTTTGGATGCTACGTACCCAATCTCCATCAATCATTGTGTAGATTTGCTCCTTACTCAGCTGACACATTAAACCACGATCAGATTCAGAAAGAAGCCTAAAAATGAGAAGGTGTAAGATAATAATATTAATAATGATAATTGGATGTTTATCCTTAACTACTGTAAATTTTACACATATACTAACATACCAATTGTAGTGAGAAGGATGCATGAAAAATATAACTTATTTGAACACAGACCATCTCCCAATAGGACTTGAAAGAACTAAAATTTAAAAATTAAATATAAAACCCACAATGCTGAATCACTGTTCTTCAAATGATGCATTTTACATTATACTCATGGTCTCAAACCTTTTAATAAAATCTAGGAAACAAACCATGTAACCATTTATGCTTATATATATATATATATATATATATATATAACAAAAGATAATAATTTCTTAGTAATTCTTAATTAGTCAGGTTTCACAAGGTCAAAAGAAAATTTGATTTTACAAATCAAATTTCAATATCTTAACAAGAAAAAACAAGATGTGACAAATAAGTTTTCAGAATAAATTAAAACACTTTAAAGGATATTAGATACACTACATTAGGACATTTTGGAAATCTGGTAACTGAACAACTTTATATATCAAAGTAAATTACACTGATTTGTTTGAAGACAAAAAATAGTGCCACATTAAAATTTAAAAATTATTCTGTGAACAAATAGCCATCAGTTGGTCTATTATCACTGAGCATCTATTTACAAGATACCTTGCAACTTCTGATGTTTTATTATCTTCTCATGTCAAAGCAGAAAACAAAAAAAATCCTTCTGCACTAATAGTAAATTTGTTTGACAATTGAAATTTAAGAAAAAGTTTGTTTTTATTACAGTGAATATTTTCTTCAATATGACATTCAATCTTTCTAATCACCAATTTCTTTCTTTCATCATGAAAACTTGACTTGGTAAATTTTTAACTTCAAAGAAACATCACAAAACATTCAAAATCCCATAAACACATATCTTGAGATGTTGCAAAAGGAAAAAAAAAAAAAAAAAATCAAACGACTTCATTTAATTAATGCTTCTTTCATTAGTGACATATAAATATGTACTGGTTCTGTCCAGATTATGAAACATTTGAAAAAAGAAGGAAAACTGCTCAGTAGACAAATATATTCTCAATTGTGTTCCAGCCTATAAAAGAAAATAATACTTACGGCAAAATCTTACTGTATAAAGGAATAAGTTGTGCAGCATCTGCAGCAGCATAATTTACCATGCGATCAGTAAGGGGACGCTCTGACCAGAAGGAATCATTCTGTGTCATAGAGTATTTTACTGAGTCCTTAAGTGATGCCAACAAAGGAACATTATATATGAAACAGAGTGTCTTTAAAGAAGCACGTGCAGGGTCCCACCAACTGTCACTCCCATTTCTGACATTGATCAGAATGTGGGCCATCTGAAATATAAATGGAGAGTAAATTACAAAACTAAAATTATCTAACACTCATAATCAATTAAATCATGTTAAAATATTTTCCAGAAAGAAAAACATTCTTTTTGTATTTTTTTTCATAATAAAGGTGCACCAATAGCAATCTTTTTAATAACTCATAAGAAAAAAACTAAATAAAAATTAAACATTAAAAAAAGAAGCCAATTTTATGAAAAGATTGATTTTATATTTGTTGCTTCTGCAAGTATCTTTTGATGTCATTTTCTATTATATCTGAATGGATCAAGCTACTGAGAAATTGCAGTGGAACATTGGTTATTTGAATCATGATAGCGTTTTTCTTGTCTGGATAATTGTTCCTGATAACAGATCTGATCATTAAAAAAGAAGATTTACTATACATGTAAAAAGCAGGTTTAAAGGGTTTTATTTCAATGAATCAATAAATAAAAATTGCTTAAATAATTGGTAATATTTTACAAATAAAATCAATTATCAGTCATTTAAGTAGCAAAAATATGGAGCTGAAAATTCATTTAATTTCAATTACTTTTTATTGCAATTATTCCATGATTGCTAGCAACAGAAGTTAAGATGAAAGATATCTTAGTAAAAAATTGATAATAATAAAATACTATTAATTATATGCATAGCTTTACCTGTGTATCAAAAACATTGCTCAGAACAGCATTGTAATGCTTGTACAGAGCTCCGCTATCAAGCCGGCAGTCATGTGCAATCTAGAAAAGAAATTGGTGGAAACAATACAATTTTTTTAAAGTAACACAATATGAAAAGCAGATTTATATTTTTCTGCCTGGAAAAGAAAAATATAACTAAGGAGAATTAAAGAGTTTAACATTTGATAGCAAAAAGAGAAATTATATCAGTTTGAATCAATTATGAAAATAACTCAATTTAGTATATTTGATATGCGGGGGTCTCTTTGTTGAGATCACTTTATTATTGGATATTACAAAATTTGTATTTTAATCCATGTATATGAATATTCTTAACCATAACTTTAACATAAAACATCTAAATTATGTGGACATTACAGTAAACAAGAGTTTAATCTACTTCAAATTTGGAGTTTGATATTTTCAGTTGATAAATGATTGTAACGAACTTCATATCTTTAAAAAGAGAACATTTGTCTAATCTCAATAAATCTACATTGACTAGTATACTGTAATTGGTGTATGGTCCAACTATCAGTGGCACCATATATATATATATATATATATATATATATATATATATATATATGGATATTTATATAGAGATACAATGATGAAAATTTTGTGGTATTGGAGAAGATCCAAAAGTCACAAAAGACTTGAAATTTTATCTTGTGGAACTTTAATCATAAACCTTCAAAGATTCAGAGACTGAGTTCATGATCTCAACCAATCAACTGCAGATAATAGGAATTTCTGTCATTGCAGTTCCATAGAACTCAACTGCTATTATCAAAAACTTCTGCTACATTAATAGGTTAATATTATGTTAGCTGCCCCTGCACTGCAATTAGGTGACTGGAAGGAATCAAAGGGGAGAAAACTATCTCATTGTGAGTTTAATCCCTGGTAGTACAGATTTGAACTCAATGGAAACAGAGTGAGAAATAAATGAGCAGTACCAAATAAGAGCAAGCTGAGGTATTCAGAGATGAGGGCAGCAGAATGAGAACACCCATAGATTAAATAATGAGTTCATTTTAAAATTTCTTGGAGGTTATATGGATACCCAAAGAATGCCAATACATGACAGCCAAAACACTGTAATAATAACAAAGATGAGGATAATAGACCAAATGTAAATAATGAACATAATGCTATCCTATTTCATGGAAAATTCTTATGGGAACCTGATTTTTAACTCAATTAGCCCTAAACAACTAAACTGCATCACTTACTGATTTTTAGAAAAAAAAAAAAAAATTCTCTAGGAAATTTTCAGTTTTACCCAACTTATATGAATTTGTGAATTCATACTGCCATTTCTAAATATTCAAACAATACTTATCTACTAACACTTCACCGTTAATAGCTATTGAAAACAAATTACTAGAATTCTATAGAAATGAAAAAGAGAAAAACACATAAAAACTATATAGAAAAGAGGTACAAACCTTTTTCACTTGATTGGAACAGAGCAATTTAAGTAAATGGCCTTGAGTCATGAGATTTTTATTTGAAAGTATATCAAATAAATAGACATTAAGGTTAATATCACAAAGCTGGATAATAGTGACTTGACCATCATAACAAGTAAAACGTTCTCCTTCCATGTCAAAGCCAACTATACATGGTTCTTGAGACATTATTCGACGGATGATCATTCGACTTTCCCCTATATTAGTAACCACTCTTACAGACTGCATGATGAACACAACTGCAGAATAAAAAATAGCATTACATTTTTAAAAGAACTTGGCATAAAGACTTTCACTTTGTCATTCCTTATAGTAAAAATAGAAAAAAAATAACTGTTATGACTGTTTTATTAGAATTTAAAATTCCATAATGTTCTTAATACTGGAAGTGAAACACATGTACATCAAAGAAAATTCATTTTCGATGAATGATTAAAGAGAAAATATGTTTTTATAAAACAAGACTAAATTTAACTATTGTTATTCTATGAAAATCAAGAGAGTCTTTAATTCTATTCTTGCTGTTGATTTCTATGGAGCTTATCAGCTGCAAAACCATTGTAAAATTTATTTTTACTTATAATCAAACACCAAACAATTATTTTTATGATATTAATTGTAGAATTCAGGTATTTAAGTACCTTTATTTTTTTTTTTTTACTTTTTTTTTGACTAAGAAACATGCTTCCAGGTAATGATAGTGTGACGGGTACACACCTGGCCCAGGGTCGAATCCTTTGGTTACGGCGCCAACTGTGACGTCGCTCCTCCTGGTTCCAAGCGTGCCGCTCCAACCTCTTGGTTAGATGATCACCAGCCTCGCCTTTCCCAACCCGCTTCCAATACCTGGTTGCTAAAGCAACTGTACTGATCTCCGGTCTGTCTACCCACGCTGTGTTTAGATCTTAGACAGACGGGACCAGCAGGGATTGGGCCGTATGCAAGTTCAGTCCGACGGGGGTGGCAAAACACAAGTAAAAGGAAAAAAAAAACTCACGAGACAAAAAATTACTGATAAAAAAAAAAGGGTGACAACCTTTTATATCTAATGTCCGTTACATAAAGAAAAATTGTTCTCATTCCCGGCCCGCTCTGTGGACTATGGCACCAAGCTTCTATCATACAACTTAACGATTTCGAATTGTCTACTCTCTAGAATTGTGTATGTCGGAGTGTGGTTTAGTTCGACACTGGGGCTAATTTCTATCAATCATTCGCAGTTGATTCTTCTCTTCGACTTGAGTTGTATTTCTTCACTTCGATCTGGTTGGGTCGAATTCTGTTCTCGGCTGGGCTTGATTTTAACTTCTTCTTCTTCCGTCCAGTAACTCTTTGGCCTTGTCTTCGACTTGGCTGCAACTTCTCCGCGGCTTTCGAGTAATCTTCTCCTTCGTCGACTTAGATAGAACTTCTCTTGTCTTTGACTTGGGCCGGAAGGATTTCTTGTTTTCGACTTGGGCTGGAAGGATTTCTTGCCGCAACTCTCTGTCGTCCGAGGTGATCTCTTCTCGCTGCCGTCCGGGGCTGAACTCATTTTTTTGTCGATTGGGGTCCTGCTTTTATTGACGCCGCAGCAAACCGGGGTGGGTCTGTCGGCGTCAGGGCTCTCTCGATAATCCCAAAAGTCGCATTAGTTCTGATTTCCCATTATCGCTATTATTTTCACCCCTACTTCCTCACAGTGCCTCTGGGGGGAAGACGCATACCCATCTCTCCCGGTCTCTCGTATGTCAGGTGACCGTTTTCGACCAATGGTTCTTGATCGAGCATTCTCCCTCCTCTTTCCGCATATCACGTGACCGCTTTCGGCTAATGAGACTGTGGTGGGACGCCTCCCGTCTCCAATCGGGCGTGGCTTACATCGTTCTTGTTCTAAAAAAAAACAAAATCTAATTTGGCCTTTTTCACACGTACGAAAAATGATAATCTTGGCTTTTTCTCACCTGGGTTCTGTCAAAACAGCCTGCCGCTAATTAGATGTGACTTCAGGAAGGAATATTGGCGCTATCTGTGAGCCGAGACAATCGTTTTTTTTCCTTCTTTTTTTTGGTCAGACCTGATAGTCAAAAATCTTAATTATCTGAATTGAAAATGTCTCCACTTCATCATCGTGGGGTTCCAATTTTTAACAGGTCAGAATCTGTATACAGTTCCACCGGTCACCCCCTCAACACAAAAGACACCTTTCCTCCGATTAAAATTTCGTTTCCATTGTTCAAAAAAATCTTTATTGTTTCAGCCAACCTTAACAAACTTCCATCCTACGCGGACACGGAATTAGTTCAAGTGCTTGACCTGATAATTTTGACACTTGTTAGGTGCTGGTCGCACGTGTGTGTTTTCGCTTACGACCTGGTTTCGTATTATGTTTCTGTCTTTCCTCTTCTTTTTGTTTTATTTTATTATCTCCAAACTCTATTTCTTCAACCAAATATAACAATTTCTATTTCCCTGGATTTCGGTCAGGTAATTTGACCTGATATATTTTGACACCTGTCTTGTCTTAGTTTTACTTATGACCGGGTTTTGTATTATCTATTCCTCTTTCTCTTTCTTTTTATTATTATTTTTTTTCTTCTTCTCTTTGGATCGCCTAAATACAGTTAGAGAATTATTCTCAAAACTCAATTATTCTTCGTTTCTAAATAACTAACAACTGGTTAATAAACCGAATAAAAATTAAATCATATTTCTATGAATATCTCTTTTTAGTCTTTCTAGAAATGCAGGGTGCCACATAGATTTTCAGAAAATTTTGTGACAGATTATTTTAAAAATTTAACATCTACATTTTTTAACCCTACAATTTTGAAAAAAATAAATTAAATTTTAGAATAAATATTCTTAAACACTAACAGTCTGAGTATAGGTTTCTTTTTCTCCTACAATTTGGAGATGTTAAAAAAGACGCTACACTGGATTCAATGTTTTAGAGATCATCAGAAAAAAAAAATCGTACACTTTTTGTTTTACAAATAAAAATTAAAAATATATCGCAGAAAAAAAAGAAATTTAGAAGTCTTGAAATACTTTTGCACAGAATATTTTTTTTGGCAACAGATTATAATTTTCAGTGTTTTTACTGTTTCACCATAGTGAAATTTAATTTAACTTGAAAATGAAGATATTTTTAAAAGGTGATTACTGTGTAGAACATGTGATAAAACGTTTTTAGAAAAATAGAAAATGAATAAATTTGGTTAGTTATTCATTTTTTTTTAGTGATAAATCAAAATTAGAGTATTATTTAGTTTAAAATAATTACTAATAATTGAAATGAACGTTTTTTTATGATTTCTAAAAAAAAAATAATTTATAGTTCTACTAATTAATGTTAGAAAAGTATAAATCCTCAAATGAGTGCAATAAGTAGTTGTAAAATACCAGTCTTATGACACTGACAGTGATTTCAATTGCCAGAGATATAAAAAAGTTAATATTACGTTTCTTTCCGCTAATAATAATTTTAGCGCCTATTCCTGGGTTAAAAGTGCATGTGTATTTTCTACATTAATTTCATCCATTCCATCACTTACAATTTGAAAGCACGTGTATAAAAATGAAAAGTTTGCATTTAAAAAAGACATTTGTAACTTGTTTTTAACCAAAGTAACATTTTATTCGTTTTCTTTCTCTTTTTAAAAAACGAAAACAAAAAAAAACACTCAACCACAACAAAAATCAAACGCACACGCACTAAAATGTTTTTTGTTTTTAACTTAAAAAAATTGTAAGTGGTTTTATTTAGGCGTTTTAAAAATATTTCAAATTTTTAATTTTTTTGGTTTTATCCATAAAAAGAATAAGAGAGTTTTTTGTTTTTTTTTCTAGTACAAAAGTCAAAACTCACGTTGAGAAGAAAAAAAAATAACATTATTGCTTTTCGCTGTCGATTAAATATTTAAAATCATTATTTAAAGGAAAAAAAAAAAAAAGAGAAATCAAATTTTAAAAAGGAAAATTATTTCTGTTTTTCCTAAAAATAACTGACCGAGTGTTGGGTGCACAAAATTAAATGACGAACGAAATTGAGTGCATTTGAAAAATAAAAAAGGCTTTTAAAAATGATTTCGAACAACAGTCATCCACCTTAGTCCTTAATTCTTTAAGCCAGAAAACATAAACAGACTAAAAAAATTTCAAGTGACTGTGCTGGTGAATATTTTACTGTTTAAAATAAAAGAAAAATAAAGTTCAATTCGCAAGAAAGAAAAACCTGAATTGTAAAATAAAATAAATGAAAATTTATTTAAAAGATTAACATTTTTATTTCATGTGTAACAATACAATTTGTAACAAATGCTTATCATAGATAAAATTAAATCAATTCATTAATCTTAATTAGAATTCACAGAATAAGAAAAAAGTAAAATGATAGTAAAATAGTTAATTTACAATTTACATTTAATTAATACTTTTTAGTGCCCCCCCCCAAAAAAAAACAATCACTTTTTTTGTTACTGATCACTTTTTTAGTTTTAGAAACTGAGTTGCCTATCAAAATAATTTTTAATAAAAAACAGAATGTAATCTTCTTCCTATTCGAAGCAGACATAAAAGAAATAAGAAACTTGAAGAGCATGCAATTGTTTAGTGATTTTAAGTGCATGAAAAAGAAAGTAAAAAAAAAAAAAAAGCTTTTTTTTGTTTTTACTTACCAATATTTTCAGCACTCCTCTCGAAGATTCAACCACTGGTATTGAAAAAAGCCAAGGGAAATAGTTCTTTGGACGTTAAAAATAGATATTTGGGGAATTAATAAATAATTATGAGGCTTTTTAAAAACTTATAACCTCTAAAACTCCCTAAATGTGTCGATTGGTATAAGTTTTTAAAATTCCAAACCTGTTTTTCAATGTTTTTTTTTTATTTGAGAAAAACAGGAACACTGCAATGGCCTGAAAAATGAAGAAACCGTAAAAAAATTATTTAAGATAAATATATGAAATCATTTTCGTGATAACATTAAAATGATGTTAAGCTTTTGTCAGTTAACACTTATTTTACGTCAAATGCCAGGATAGAAAATGTTTATTTTATCGAAGACTTAAACGGCTGTAATAATGGCGTTTCGTTATCGTTAAAAGCGCCTCATTCAACGTGCGAATGATATTGTTCATAGATATAAGGGCAGTTATACTTCCTTTACTCTCTAAAAGTTAATGAGGACATATGAATTTGCCCTGATATTTATGTCACCTAGTATACGGAGCTGGTGTAGACATTGTAGGGGGAGGTAATTCTAGTTACTTTGTGACAAATTGTATAGCCACCACCATCGGTGGTATTGATACCTGCACTATTCACCACTAAATATTCGATTGAGAAGAAATCAAGCTTCCCTCGCGAAACTGAGAGAAAAATTCAACAATTCTACCTGATTAACTGATTTTGAACTACACTAAATCAATGAAAACATCTATTGACAATAAGAACTGCATTTCAGATCTTGTAGTAAAATAAATAAAAAAAATATAACATAAGCCCATTTACTAACAAAGTAGATTCTTTATAGGATACAAATCCTATATCATTCCAACAAATGACTAAAAAATACAAAGTACATTTGCACACCCGCAAAATCGGATCAAAACGACTAAAAACAGATTTCGCAATAAGGTGTGAAATTAATTTTCTGACCAATGAAAGGAGGAGATTTGCTAAACTAAAAAAAAGATAACAAGCCAGTGTGAAAAAAAAAGTCAACAGTAAATAGAGAATCTCAAGTCAATCACCATTCAGAAGGGCGCAGAGATCATAGAAGACTGACAGTAAATTCCATCACTGACTCAACCCGACACTAAGAGCCAAAAGTGGATTAAGAAAGGACAACAACAACAACAACAAATTTACAACTGACTCCAAAACAATTCATAAGTACATTTTCCTTTTATCTTTTATTCCTCATCCACACTCTCTTTTTCAACTTAAATTGATCGCCCATTTTTCCTTTACACCTATACAAAAACAAAAGAAACACATTACTCTGCTACTCCGTTGAAAGCCAGCGAACACAGACATTTTTGTAGAAATCACATTTTGCTTAAATGAACTAAAGCATTAATCTTTTTTACCCTATTCACAAGATAATAAATATACAATGTTCTATTTTCTACAAACGTTCCTTATCGTGTTGTTTCTTCTTGAAATTTGCATCGTATTTTGTGGGCAGGGTATCACGTATTAAATTCTCCTTTAATCTGGGTACGCTGAAACCCACACTCTCCAGATCTTTCATGAATCAGTGCTGAAGGTGAAAACTGACATTTACAAAATACAATATTATGTACACATGCATGATTTCAGACTTTGCCTTCATATCTCCAAGAAGTCATTAAAATGGTGTAAGTGTATAGTGGTGTGGGGCTTAGGGGTTAAAATGAACATTTGGTCTTTCCCATGCCAAGAAAATTAATGAAGGATTATAATGATGAGGAAACACAAGGGTCATTTTTAAGAAAAGAAGATAAGGAAGTTATTCACAGATTTTTACACACTTGCCTCACTAGCTTGTTTCTGGAAAATAAATCAGAATTCTTAAAGTCTTAAATGTCATGAAGAGGAAATGTTCATAAAACAGATTAAATAGATAGACACAAAATAATATTAAAAAATGTTTAAGACACATAGTAAGAGGGTTCGTTGCTCACTGTAGGCATATATGGCTTGCATATGTCTAAAAAGTAGACAGAGAGATAGTTTGAAATACTTAGCTTTCTTGGATTGTTGAGAAAAAATTCTTTGAAGTACCATATCAATGAGGAACTGAAACAAAACCTTTCACATGACTTCAGACACTCTTCTCTGATTAATTAAATATTTTTCCTTATTTTATATCAAAAAGAATTTTGCATATGCTTGCTACTTTCTTTCCTTCTTCTTGGCTGACCATCTAATTTTTGTGAAGGCAAGGTTTTCATTGGTCCAAAAACAATTTCACATTGGCTCACAAATTTCTTTCTTCTTCTCAGCACACGGGTCAATTTCTGTGAAAAGAAAAACTCTCATAAAAATCTCTTGCAAATTACTTTCCTCCTTACCCTGTCCTCCAAATGTGAAGGGAGTGGGTGAAGAGTTTTGCACTCACTACAAGGGTAGTGTCATAGAGAGAAAGATGCAATGGTCTTATTCATAAGGCAGGCCTATGGAAATATGTTTTTATACAATGCAAACTAAATCAAGTCAATGAAAATTTAGAGCAATAAAAGCAGACATATTAAAAAGCCATTCATAAAAAAGAAACAATTTATAACAAAAAATATATATTGCCATACTGATAATGTAACACAGTGGCTCTCATGATACCTGCACCAAACATAACATGGCCATCTCTCTATTGAGAGTCCAGACAATTACACAACCTTTTTTCTTTTCTGGCTCTTCCACTTCTTCTGTATGGGCCGCCAGTCACACCAGCAGACTAGTTGGTAATGTCAGCTCTCAGTCTGCTCATCAGATTGTCTAGTGTTGGGAATTCGTACAGACAGTGATATTGTTTTTAGATTTCAAAGCTGAAAGGGAAAGTCTGTCTTTCTTCTCTGGGAAGTACAAATGGTCATTGGTTAAAAATAAACAATGAATTTATTGCTAAATTCTGTTCACTACAAGCTTAGTTTATATGTTTGCATGAAGCAGTAAAGATCAACATTGGACAGATTAACGTATGTAAATGAACAGTGAGTTGTGTGACATTGGTTTTGCATTGATTTGGCAACTGTTTGCTTGCTTTCTATCTCCCTCACTAGTCCCTCCTCAACTGTGTGACAATGAGTCTCGACATTCAGCTTTCCTTCTGTATTTATGGAGAACATCTCTGCTCCAAGTACAAAGAACACCTATGTTCTCACATTACACATTCAAACTAATTGGTCATCAGTTCCCTAATTATTTTTGAGTGACTAGAACTCAAGTGCCTCTTAATTCCTTTGAAACTCCCCTAGTCAAAGTCTTGCTGCCAAAAACATTTCTTTTCTGGGGAAACTTAAGTATTTTGGTAAAACTTTGTAGATAAAAAAAATTGAAAATGAAATGAACATCAGAAAGTAAAAGAATTTTGGTTAAACAAAAAAAAAAAGAAAGAAAGAAAACAAAGACAGTTTTGATGTTAGCTGAAACTAAGCTTCACTCCAGTAGTCTGGAGCCCTGAGATATAAACAGATAATTGAGAGGCAGCAAGAGAGAAGGGACTTCCAGAGAAACCAATTCAGCATGTCACATGAAAAAGTTAAGAGGTCATCTGCTTAAGACATTTTTCTGCCCTTCTGAGGGCCAAGAAAACAAGTTTCCATAGTAAACACATTCTTGACTGCTACCAAAGTTTAACTTGTAAATTATCAATAAGCAAGCTGAATGAACTTTCACCAATCCAAATTACAAAGGACTCACTCTAATTGAAATCAAATAAACATATATTGTATACCTGTGATTCTGCTTGTTTCTTCCTGAAATTTCCAATGAATAATACTAAGAATATTTTTGCACTTCTCCACAACTTAACTTTAATTTCCTTGTTACATAACTTGCTCAGCCCTTATTTTCATTCTTTCTGTTTTTTATTTCATTTTTAAGCCTTCTTGTTTCTTCCTTTACTGATTTCACCCACAATACAGTATTATCAATATAATAAAAACATGCACAATCAATATGCATAAAATAGGTAAGGGGATTTACCTTATCACAGTAATACTGAAATATAATAATTAAAAACAGCTTAACTTATCAGTCCTTTCTCATCAAAGTAAAAATCAAGGACAAAAATGTATCAACAGTGATTAAAAAATATACTACTTCAGACTAATATTATACGCAACCAAAAATTATAACATTAATGGTTAATTACCTTTAAGCCCACCAACCATTTCATCTGCTTACAGAGAGATGGTTGATAGGACTTAATATATACTAATTCCAAAACCTTCAAAATAATAATTAATATTAGCCTTACTCAGCACTAAGAACATGACCTGGCTATAAAACTGAGCTGATTTTAAAGCAAATGTTCAGGCATTACTGAACCTGATACATTAATGAACCTATGGCTGGTACTTGTTGGTTGATCCATGCTTCCAACTGCTGACCTATTCTGTCTATATAGTCAGCATTGCACTGACATCTGAATTTGTAATTTACAGAACTGATATGATAGGTAGGCAGAACATCCTTCTGGATCAGTCTCAATATAGGATGGGTACCAAAAACAATATGTATTCATATTAAAATAACAACTTCTTATAACAACTGAAATTTTCTTGGCATATCTTGCATTTGCCTCACAAATCCATAGTAAATGCTAATAGATAGAACATTTCTGGGGACCAGTTAGCCTTGATTTTTTTTCTAATGCTGAACTCTACAATATCCAAAGAGTAAGCATTCTCAGGACTTTCCTAATAAATTCAGTTTCTGTATCTAATTTAGACACAAGATGTGACCCACTTGTATTGAAAGATCCAGGTATTATAATATAATACCTGGGTCTTTCAATACAAGTAATTAACTCTTGCTTGAAAAAATAACTATTGGTCATTAATGGTCCAAAATCACTACCCATCACTATCCCATCTATCTGCCTATACATAACGTTATCAAAGCTAAATTTCATAGACACACTGTTGAACTCCATCAACTTAGCTTCAGGAATATGTGGCAATGGTACATAAAATAACTTCAGGAATAATGGCTATGGTACATAATAACCACCCTGAATCACTGAACTTCTGTATAGAATGGAACATTTGTGAACTGATTATTTACATCTTCCAATAACTGGCTAAACTGACAGTGATGCAGAGTATGAACTCTGATATAGTCCACTGTTTTAGTGACAAAACTCAACACATGATCTAATTTTAAAATCTTAGAACATAAGTTCTGTTAATGAATTATACAGTGAAAGTGCTTGACTGCTGAATCTGAATATACGTTTTCTATTTTTGTACCTAACTTGGCAGCAACACCATCATGTTTTCCAACCATATTGGCAGCACCATCAGTAGATAAACACACAAGTTTACTCAAATCAAGGCATACTCATGGAGAAGCTGTTCAACTTTCTCAAAAATGTCCTGCATCATGCATTGGGACCAGTTCAATTAGTTCTTCATAAATTTGAAATTCATTGTCACAAGCCCTGATAAAAATGGCAAGATGTGCTATTCAACTGTCTCATCTAGATCAATAGAAAAATGTTCAAAACTTTATGATAAAATCTTCAACTTTTGACTCAAATCACCTGCATTTCATCAATCCATTCAGCAATAGTGTTTCTGCTTAATAAAATGCCTTGAAATAAGTGTGACTTCTCTGGACATACAATTTCATCTGTTTTTACAACACATCACTTTATGAAATCTGCTTCACTGTAAGATTTTTCAATGTAGTGGTTGAAAATCAAACTGTTTATCTTTCCATTAACAGGGGTACAAAAGTACTGTAATTCCCACTTTTCTTGAAACACACATCTTTTTCTGATAATTTTCTCTTTTTTATGAGATGGAGTAGAATTCAAAATTTTTAAGGCAAAATATTATAAAATTGTCAACATTTTCACTTTACATTTGTTCTTACTTAATTGTCAAGTATGATGACATGATTAACCAGAAATTAAAAATAGTCACTGACATTCAAAAACAAAACACCATTGAAATAGAATAAACAATCTAATCATACCAATTGAATAATAATCTCACTGTTTTTAATAATTTGCATTATCAACAGAGAAAATTCTCGATATACCACAGCTATAGAAACCTTTGTGAGGGCCACCAAGATACATGTAAAAAGCTACATGTGGCCTGCAGACTGCCAGTTTGACACCTCTGCACTACAAGTCCCTGAACTAAAGAAGTTTTAATGCCTTTGGTTGTTCTTGAATTTCTTTTACAACCTCTTTCTTCTTCTCCCCTTGAGGTTTATGGCCTGTTCTTTTTAATGGAGATCAGGGTCTCATTTCATCTTCTTCTGTGTCTTAGTCACTCCCGCTATCATCTATAGGCTTGTCTTCTATTGCATTATCCAGATCTGAAGAACTCATCCTTTCTTTTCTGTCAAGATCTTTTTCCATCAAACTGTCTTCCTCTTCAATTCTGGGCCATAATTGGTTGGAATGGTCTATTAGGCCTTTTCTTTTCTTTGATATAATGGCCGTGTTATGTTCCCTTTGCACGATGAAATTAGTTCTCTTTCATGATTTGCTACTTTATCTTATACCACATCTTTTCATTTGTCGAGTAAGACATTGTTAATGGAGATCTTATTTGTCTTCCCATTAATGCAGATGGGCTTTGCAATCTGTCTTCATGTGAAATCATCCTCTAAGCAGTAACCTTAGTAAGTAAACCTCTATATTATCTCTACTTGGGGAAAATGCATTTAATTCCATTTTTACTGTCTACACCATTCTTTCTGCAATCCCATTAGATTTTAGGTGATATGGTGCTATTTTATCAGGGAAGTAGCCAATTCTCCTCAACCAATTACACAAATCTTAATCACAAAATTCTGGTCTGTTGTCTAATACAAATGTTTTAGGGAACCCACATCTAGAAAATATCAATCTTAGTATTTGTTTTATTGTTTTCGCTTTTCCATCTTTAATGACTTCAGGCCATCCAGAGAAGGAGTCTACTAAAATTAGAAATAGTTCCATACCATTAATTTCTGTTTCTTTAGGTCGTGAGTGTATTCTCGTTTGTTGAAAATTCTTTATTTCTACACATTTTGGACATTTGTGTACAGGGTGATGGGTAAATTGTCGCCATTTTATATTTTTAATTTTGCAAATGCATGTTGTTTGTTTTTGATTTTGTCAACTGCACAGTATAGTAGAGTTAGTTGGGCACCATCTGAGAGAAAAAGATGCAATTCACTCTGCCAGAAATTTGGAAACAGAATGCTGTACTGCTTGGGATTCATGCCAAAAGCTCCAATACAAATGTTTCAGAGTGTTTGGGTGTCAATCTGAGGAGAGTGCAGAGAATTCGGAAAGAGTCAGATGAGTCTAATGGTGATTATGAAGCTATGGAAAAACTTGGAAAACTTGCTCTGATTGTTCTGAAAAAAAGAACTGAATTTGTTGGTGGGGGCCTCAGACACAACATGGAGGCCTACATCAAGTGCCTTGAGGAGGTAGGGTCTTCCAGCAGCCACCCTCTTGACCCAGGGCAGCACTATGTCTGGCAACAGGACTTTGCACTATGACACAAAAGGAGTGGAGCCAAGTCATGGCTGTTAGACAATTTCTGCGACAACATCACCCCTTGCATCTGGCCACCTAACTCCCCAGATTGCAACACCCTTGATTATTATGTGTGAGGCACAGTTGAGCAAGAGACCAACAAAACTCCTTGTATAACCAAAGGCTTATAGCATCATTCATCAACTTAAACAAGGAGACTTTCCAGAAGAGTTGCAGGAGATTCCAAAGTCATCTGGAGATCATGGATTAAGCCAATGGCAATTTTATTGAATAAATTTATTCTTTAGTATTCCAAGATACTTTTGTGTAATTTTAGTAAATATATCTGTTAAAATGAGATGTCAGTGTTATTTTCACTTTTGCAGAATTTAGATGACAATTTATCCATCATACCCTGTACATATCTTTCTATATCATAATACCCTGGCCACCATACCTCCAATTTTAATCTCCTCTGTGCAGCCATCATATGACAGCACATATCATCATGTACACTTTAAAAAAAATTTCTTACTGTTTCTGGTGGTACTATTATATCTCCATTGCATATAACACCATTTTCTATCATTGATTTGTGCCTTATTTCTTTATAAGGTCTATCAGCTTTGGAACAATTACTATCTGTTTCTTCTTATTCTCTCTGCAATCTTGCTTAATATTGGCTGAAATTTGCAGAGTCTGCCAGATGCTCTTAATCTGTGAAGGTTTCTCTTTAATGGACAGAAATTTTGTTCTTTCCACTATAAAAAGTTTCTTTTTAGGTCATAAACTTTTTATAATTTCTGAAATTTAGACAAAAGTTGCTTGGGGTATGCCATAACAGAAATTTTCATTATAGCTTCACAACCTGCCAAAGCTAGAAAGAAGTCAGTTATTTCATTTTCTTGCCTTGTTTTCTTCCAATTTTTAAGCCCTCTCCTGGGCAGCAAAACACCAGATCCAAGTCTTGACAAATTCTGGTTTGTCCCAGTGACTTAAACATCCTGAGTGATGCCATATTGTTGCATTGTGTTGTTCTATAACATATGATCAGTAGTCAACTTCTGCCTGTCTCTTTATCTTATACATTATTTCTCTTCTACTTAACATATGCAAATAGATACAATCCTATATACCAATCCACTACAACACTAATCACTACAAGATATACAACTGAAATTAAATGAAAAATGAATTTTTAAATGCTTATTTTTCATGAACATTTTAGAATAAATTATTAATGAAATTTAAGTTGTTTCTTATATTATTAATGTAACTCTACCTGAATCTGTATGGCTAAAACTAACCAGTGACTTTTGAGCAAAATATGTCTATTTATTCTAAATGAAGTAAGCTTCTTCTATGTGTTGTGTCCCTTCAGGATGAGGGCGATTATAGATATTCACATTTTCCAGTCATTTGTAGCTCATAGTACAGTTTGTCTTTTTAGTATCTTTCTTAATCCTTGTTCTGTCAGCCATTTACACAAGCTTTTTAGGTTATATGCTGCTTTCCTCTGTACTTTTGCTGTCAATATGTCCTCTGAGTATCAAATTTTCTAAGCTCTCTTTCTTCGTTATGTTCCCTAAAAATTTCAACTATCTCTTTCTGATGCTAAGTATAAGTGTCCTTTTTGTTAAAATTTTCTCTAAAACTTTGTTCACATGTGATGAGATTGTGTTCAAAACAACTGAAGCTTATTCCATCAAGATCACATTATGGTGCACAACAATATCATTTGACCATGAGGAATAAGCTTCAGTTGTTTTGAGTGAGAGATTCAACTTTTCAGCCATTTCTTGAAAAGTCTTGTTGCTGAATTCAATACCATTATCCATAAAAAGGCCAGTTTCAAGTGCACCATAAATTGCAACCCAATTCTGCATAAACTTATCTACATTGACACCCACTTCTTTACTATGGATTATAACAGCCAGACTTAATCTATTAAACAAGTCAATCATATGTAAGTACCAGAAGCCAAGAACAAGTTCATGAAGGTCAAGAGCAATTACTTGATTAATATCATTTGCTGGATTAAAACCAACTATTGGTTTCATTTTAAGATGTGCTATTTGCCACAAATATGCACATTTCTTGTAAATATCCTTTAGAAGATCTTCACTTACCTGATCGACTTAATTTGCTGTTTTTAATAAATTTAATGATTTTTCCTGTAAAGCATGACCAAATAGTTAATGTAATTTTAAAATTATATTTGTCACTTCTTTCCATGTGGCTATTAGCTATGAGAACTACATTGGTAGTTTTCTTATCATTTCTTATGATGTTCACAAAACTGTTCCTTTGATGTGGTTTGAATGTTTACTTTCTGACCAAACCTCATTACATGATCTTTTCCAATATCAATATCCTTACCTAGAGATTCCTTTAACAGCAGTGGAATTTTAGACTCTACAACTTCTGTTTTTATATGACATAAATGATTGCCAATTTTTGCTGGGAAAGTAACAGTTTGATATGAGTTAACTATCCTTCCATCTCCAAATTTAAATGGCACATGACTTTTCTCATTTTTGACAGATTTTAATTCTTCAAAAGATGGTGAATTGAGCATGGAATGCAACCATTCAGTCTTGGTACATGCAGTATCTACAATTACTGCAATCCAAGCTTCCATTACCAAAATGATTTGCTATTTTTGTCTAACAGTTTTGCTTCTGTCATCATATGAACTGTCTGTTCTGAATGTTTCTCTATATTGATATTTTCTGTCATATTAGCATATTTGTTATCACTGGGCAAAGGACTGTCTACATGCTATGTTGATTCACAGACATTATCTCTTGATACAACTCCATTAAATACAGAATTAATTCTTCCAGTGGTCCTTCTGCTGTGTCCTTTGTATATCACTCCTCTATACAGAGATCCTCAAAACATTTTCCTACCACTACCATAATTTTCTGTTATCATTACAACTTCTTTTATCTCCACTTCATTATTTATCTGCAGTTCTGTTTTGGCAATAGTAAATATCTTGTCAGACCATTTTTCACAGTTTCATATGTCATTTGTGGGAATGCTGTTAAAGCCAACTGTTTTTGTTGTTCGTCAAGACTTGCATTGTATAGCAATTTCAGGGCCAATAATGTGTCAATTTTTAAATTAGTACATTTATTTCAAACTTTACCTCAGTCTTCTTAAAATTTTCAAATTTTGTATAGGCTTCAAATATTTGGCATGCCTTTTTCTTTTCAAATAATTTATCCAATTCTGTTAGAACATTTTTAACCGCATCATCATTTATCTATGGCTATGGCAATTTCTCATGCTTTTCCTTCTAAGGAGAGTGCCAGTATTATAGCTTGACTTGTTTTGTCCATTTCAGTAAACATTTGCCATAATTCAATTTCCATTGTGAATAGTCTTTGTTACCAAATGTAGATGGATGTTTGTAAGTAGTCATCCTTAATGCTCTGCTACTATTGATAAGAGTACAGGTCTGGTTTAAAATGTCAGTAGTTCCTCTAGGTAAGTCAAAATGAAAAGCTCCAAGAGAGAAATCACAGCATTTTAAATAGTATCTAATGACCCAATCCATCCTGAGTAGGAGGGGACACAAGTCTATGCTCCTGCTGCTACCACTGCTAATAGGAACAGTCCATTAAGTTAGGGAAGGGGATAACTGGTTATACCATTTACAATAAACAATAGTTAACAATTCCTTTTTACTCTAACTAAAATATATAATTTTTAAAAATCTCTGTGCATGAAATTAAAAAAAATACACATTTTGGTATTTTAATATTAATTGTAATAATTCTATAAGAAATAAACATTTACTTAAAAAAAAAATGAGATGTAAGAAAAAAAGAGTGAAGACAAAGCTAGATATAAAACATACTGTATGGAATAAATTATTTAAAAATTGAAATAAAAATGTGTTCTTTGAAAAACAGGGAATGCAAGTCATTAGAGATTTTTAAAAGAGTATTTATAAAATTAAAGCAAGAAATACATTGATGATTAAGTATGTCTCCAACTTCAATCAGGCTCAGCCCTACTAAACGTTAATTTTTTTTACTTACTTTTTTTTTTCTTTCTTTATTCTTTATTATGAACAATATCAACAAATGTATTTTGGTCAATATTTTGAGGCATTGGAGATAAGCAATTTTGGATCTAGCTGAAGTCAAGAATGAAAACAACGCACTATGGAAAAACTGTTGCGTTGAAAAAATAGATATACTTGAATGTTGACTCACTCAGTTTAAGTTCGACTGCTGGAGTTGCTATTGATATATATATATATATATATATATATAATCTATCTCATAAGATGATTGAATGAAATGAGTGATAATGAATACATATGAGACATTCATTTAAAATCATTAGCAAGAAAAATTGAAGAGAAATAATTATTAAAATATATGACCCATTTCAGTTTTCTTTAATCATCTCATAATACCATGCTTACCTTGTAGATTTCAAGTTATTCACTATATCTTCACTTATCTGTGTTGGATGTAAATTTAGTCTTCAAATCTGCCACTTGACCAGTGATTCATGTCCATTATTTTTTTTTTATTTGACATATTAAATACAACATTCTAAATGTTAAAAATATATATCTAAAATAACCTTTTCTCATAAAAGCCTATTTAAAAAATTATATGAAATAAGAAATTACATTTGCCAATTTTGCCCAACAATATACAGAAATTATACAATTCATTCACTGTTCCGCTTGTTTTGAAGCAAATGGTTGCTTTCATCTCAAGATTTATAGATTTGTGCCATGATAGGACTAAAGCCTATGTTTATCTTAATCAGATATAACAATACAAAATTGGTCCAACATTTTATGACCAAGCAAATAGTTTAAAACATATCATTCATTAAAATGTATAAAAGAGAGTTTATACCTTAGTAATTGCTTATAAGAAATTGTTTCTAATTTTTTTTATTTTATTTTTACATTTTAACACCAAACCCTCCTTTACTACAAACAGGAGTTAAAGAAAAACAAAATAAAACAAACCATAATCCTGTAGTGAGAGTGAACATGCTTTCTTTTTTTTTTTTAAGTGTTTCACCCCAAGCAAGGCAGGAAAGCCACTAGCATGCAAGGGGTTACAGAGAGTTGGAGCGAGAGCAAATAGGAGTGATAGAGGAAAGGATGAAGAGAAGGATAGGGGATAGATCAAGGCAACTGGAGATGTTGATTGACATTACATTTGAATAGTTGGAGATTATAGCTCTCAGGGAAACTGGAATAGGGAAGGGAGTTCCACAGCGAGAAGCGTGAAACATGAAGCTATTGAAGTAGAAGAGACAGCTACATTTAACAGTTTTGATAGTGAAAGGGTGAGAGTGAGATGCCAGCCTAGTTGAACACTTAAATTCATGAAGTCTGGGAACCAGTGAAAGCAGCTCATTGGAGCAGTTACCGTGAAAGTATTTGTAAAAAAGACAAAGGGAGATGACGACAGGTCTGTGAAAGAGCGACTGCAGACAAGATGCCAGATCAGGACCTTGAGACAAACAGAAGGAGCTCCAGACTATATATGGCAGCAATACTCCATGCAAGGGTGAATGGTTGATTTGTAGATTTGAAGGATCAACACCAGCAAGAAAAATTTCCTAGCACGGCACAGGGAGCCAACTTTCCTTGCGGTGGACGAAGCTATTGACTCAATGTATTTGTTCCATCTCGGGTCAGTAGTCAATGCGAGACCAAGCAGTTGCAAAAAGGTGCTCTCGTGGAAGTTGAGCATCAGACATTCTAATGGAGGGGGGAGGGATGGTTCTTTATGGTGAGTAATAGAGAGCAGTTTTGCTTTTGAGGCATTAAAATTAACCAGTCAATTCCTGTCCCAGTCCACAACTGATTGGAGGTCCTTTTCGAGACAAATTGCCAGGTTGGTTTTGTCAGTGACTCAAGATTTGTTTTTGAGGTAGGAGTAAATAGTAGTGTCGTCCGCGTAGATACCTACTTGGGAATCTATGACATCAGAAAGATCATTAATGAAGATGAGGAACAGAGTAGGGCCTAGGATAGATAGCCTTTTATAACATTAAAAGAAAAAATGTTATTTAAATTTGATATGTCTATTTAATGTTCACATACATAAAATAATAAATATGGCTAAAGTTTGATAATAGATATTTTTGTGTTTAATCAATATATTGATAAGATCTATTGCAAATGCCACCTGTTATATTATTCATTACTGTATGATTCTAATTAAAAATTACATTTTCAATACTTGAAATATTAGATTTCCTCTACATAATTTAATATTTTCAGTTTAAGTCATACTGAATAAAGAAGCTTTTTTAAAGCTATTGTTTTCCTTTATTCAAATAAAGTATTTTCATTATTGCTACACTACATGATCATTTTTATTTATTTTTCCTTTTTAGAGAGCCATCCAAAAGAAATCTAAATGTTAAGATTAATGGATAGAAAGGAGTAAATTTACTAATTTTGTTGTTTCTATTAACCTTTTTAAAAAAATATTTTCTCTCTATTGCCCCAAAGAATCATTAAAATCTGTATTCTTAGCTAAAATTCATTAGCTCAGTTGTGATATAACAATACATCATTCAAAGAGTGTAATTTGAAATGAAACTAATTACTTTTTAATACTTCTTAAAATAGTCTTTTTTGCAGGAGTTGAAATTGGGACCTTCCACTGAAATAGAATTTCACCAACATACCCATCTTTTTAGATCAGATTTCAAAAGACATTTATTTATTAAACCTTACTTAGTTTTGATGAGATCACAAGTATAAAGCATCTTGGTCTACTGATTGAATGATTTGAGCATAATAGATGTGCTGATTTATTCTTTAATGTCTGTTTATTTTTAATTTATTCCATAGAGGTGGTTGTATCATCATGGATTACATATGATTTTTTTTGTTTTTTAAAATGGCAGCTGATTTTGCTTTTGAACTCCCTATTACGGTTTCATAGAGCATTATAAATACAATTCTTGGTCATGTTTTATTCCAGTGAAATCTCACTTCAGTGTGATATCTGTATAGTTTAGGACCACTTGTCAATACCGTTATGTTGTACAAGTTCAGAAAACAACCCAAAACTGGATACAACCAGTCTTCTATAAATCAGAGAAACATCCACTTGCAGTCTGAATATTCCAAAATGCAACAGACACTTGAGAAAGGCCAGAAAGTATAGCAGCTGAGATATTCATTTTTGTTTATCACCAAATGAACCAATATACAAAGGATCATGCATTTTTGCTTATTTTATACCTATACCTACAATGAATACCCAACAGTGCTCTTCCTTGAAATACTATAGCACATCAGTAACAATAGCTAGAAATACTAACAAGTTAGGTAGGGTTTTGTCTATGGTCTACTAAAGTGTGTAATACCCACAGAATATAAACTTAAACACAAGGGCTGATTTTAACATTATCTATTCTGTCATAACATCTTACATCATTTATTAACATGCATTATACTTTTAATTTTATTTTGAGCATACTGTAACATGGCACTGGCCCTGTTTAAGTGTTTAATTGCATGAAATTACAGGATGGTGATTTGGAGGGACTACTAATTGGATATAATTATTAAAATTTTCAGGAGAATTGATTGAAAAAAAAAAAACAAAATGTGTTAAAAACTATATTTTGAAATAATAAAATGAACAGTTCCAATGAGAATCAAACCCAGAATTAGCTAGACAAGATTCATTAAATGAAACCAAGCTCCCAACACAATTCAGTAGTTTGCTTATTCTATGCTATCTGTTCAGAATGTCTGTTCCCTTACAAGTTATTTTGGATAAAGAACAAAACATCTAGTACATGTAGAATTTATTTATATTGACCACCCAGGAACACAATTATTTTTACAGAAATATACCTAGGCAGATTCTAAGTAAACAAAAGAAAAGCCATGGTTTTTGTTTGTTTTTTTTTAAAAACAAAGCCTTAAAATGGTCAGGTGAAGAAATTAGATATATCATGGTCAAGTTTTCTATATAAATGAGGGGTCCCAGGCAGACAGAGGGGAATTTGGCCAACTGTGTTGTGACAGTCAAATATCACAGCTTAGAACAGTTGGGGATTGCTTGTAAGACAGTCATTGTTAATGAGCACACCTGCAATTCCCAGGCTGGAGTGAAAAGAGAAGGAAAATTGGCCCAATAAGGAAGGTCATAGTTGGAGATTGGGCCCAATGACAAGTTGGTTTTGGGCAGCTTGGTATTGCTCATAAGACAGTTGTTACTAAAGAGCATACTTCAAATTCCCAGGTTGGTGCAAAAACACAGCCACATACAGAAGTAAAGAATTGAATGAGTGTTGATTGACTGGTTATTACTTTGAGCAATTGAGAAATAGTTGACCGACAGAAGAATTTAGTGAGAATCGATAGACAAGTTATTATTTTGAAGAAAAGAGCTAGAGTTGATTGTCTGACATTTACAGTTAGATTAATTTCATATACCCATCATGCAGTAGAATACTTGATTTGCAGCTAATAGACACATTTTATTCAACCAGTTTTTCTTTATATTCAATAAACCTGTTGTTAGAATTATCAATTGTGTTGTGTATTTTATTGAAGGAGTTCTTATTCCAGCCTGATTTCCAATGTGCACTTGAATGTAAAGTTTACCACAGCCATTGGCAGGAATTATGCAATTTTGTCTGTGATACACAACATGCATAAGAGGTTCACACTAGATTTTGCCATCAATCCTAATATTGTAGGATTTTGGGAAACCTGAATCAAATCTCTTGAGAAAACAAAATGAGGAGGGGAAAGAAAGCTGGATGATCCATAAGGTTGGTATTATTTAACATGACTAGTGACTGAGAGAAAAACAAGAAGTAGAGCTCGGAGCAGGGAGAGTGTGGTGTGTGAGTTGAGAAGTGATAGGTGTGTTGTTAGATGCAACAACATTTTTATGTGTTATAATACTAGTATATTTTCCCTTATTTCTCACAAAATATTTCCAAAAAGAATTTCAATTCTGTATAAATGAGCAATTTGCATAAATACAAATCTGTTGGTTTAAGCTTCTTGAATGTAGGTCTTAAATACCCATATCATTAAAACTGTAATAATAAGGGTACGAGGCACACATTTATAAATGTCTGAACCAAATTTTCTTTTATCCTAATAAGAGAAAATAATTTAATTTCCTATTTGGTAAATTCTTTTTGGCATACTCTAATATGCACTTTCATGAAGTATTTGAAAAGCTATACATTGCCAACTGTTTCAACTTGCAATCCAGTACTTGAGTAATGTGTTTTCCCCATAAATTTTATTCTATATATAAATAGAGCATAAATGCTCACAAGATACAGTTACTGAAAAAGATGAAAGGTCAAAGTTGGTTATATTTTAAGTTATTGATGTGCTGATAGAAACATAACTTACTTCAAGCACTTATAGTTGTATATTGGTTCATGTGCTGGTCATACAAACTATTGAAAGTGAGGTGAAATCCTACAAAATGTTTGAAATGTACTCTAAGATAAAGTTGTTCTCATCCAACAGAAACCATAGAGCAATGATTAATCACACAAAAGAAGGCTTGTAATTTTGTTCTTTGCAAGGTGCCCTAGAGAAATGCCCTTATGACAATGTTGTCTTTGTTTAATTCACATAGATGGACAATTAACACAGTTGACAAGCACCGTACAACAGTTAACATTAAATATAATGAAAAGTCAATAAAACAATATAAAACCAAAAAATATCTGTTCTTATTGTTTAATAACATTATATACCAGGAAAATAATTTTGAGGGCCAAATGTGGACTGTAAGTTAAGCTTTCTACTTTGTTTCCTAACAGGCCTGTTTTAGAGTATAATATTGTAAGACAGAGTTTAATTTCATTTTTGTTTACTCAAGATAATTATAAATCAGTCTAATATCAACAGAAATATATGACTAAAAACACCTAAACTCTATTTGTATTTGCAGGTTTTTATGACAGTTTACAGCCAACAATATAAAAAATATAAGGATTTGTGAGTTATCAGTTAATCCAGAAATAGTGCTTAATCTTATCCTTTACTTTCTCCAGATTATCTTATTGATCTTTAATACATTGTGTCAGGATAATTTTAAAGACATTTTTCTGATTGACAGTAAATACAGTTAAAGTGCTAATGTATTTATGTCATTTATCTGAGCAATTTAACTTACAAAGAGGTGCCGAAAAGTTCTTGCCCTAACCCATTTTCATTTTGTCACTAAAGCCAAGTAATTTTTTATAATGTAAAGGGCTAATTTTCAGGCTACTTGTGTTAATTCTTATTTCAGGTCATGTAAACAAAAAAGTGAAAAATCATGTCAAAAGTAAAAATATGGATCATATTACATTAGTCATCTTGCTTTTACCTGGAAACTTTCAATTGTTGCAAATACAAAATAAATATTGACTGTAAAATATATTATCTTAATAGATTTACTACATTATTTATATTAATTTTATAGTTCTATTTTTTATATAACTTTTTAATGCATTTTTATGATAGTATATCATATAAGTGGGAACATGTATACACATGTATAAAAAAAAAAGAAATATTGTGAAAAATCTATTATGAACAGTACATTCCCTAAGTACCTTTTATTAAGAAATAATTTAATATATGGAATGTATTAGAATACAAAAAATTAGTAATAACCTTTGTTTAGGAATATTCTTAAAACTATTACATACACAGATAGATAATATCTGATGTCAAATTCTGTAACTTCATAATAGATTTTTAAATTCCAATATAGAAATTTAAAAGTATTTTTTTTGCTTTAGTGAAATGAGAAATTTCACTGAAGTAAATTATATACCAATTTTACATAAGCATATGTTAAACCTCAGGAAGGAAGCTTTTTTTTAAAGAGAAAAATGAGAGTAAATACAAGACAATTAGAGACCTGCTTTTTAATTACTCATCAACTAACTTTAACAAATATGATTTTCAATTTTAGCAATGTATAAATTTAAATTTACAAGATTTGTTGCTTGATATGAATATACTAGCTAGGATACAAGTTTATATTACTAATAATTATTTTTTTTATTCTTTGTAAGGTTATAGATTTTTTTTTTCCCTTCAAATCTTCAACCTGTATATGTTGAAAAAAAAGTTCTTACAAAATATCCAGTTTTTTAGTACTGCTTATTTCATTCTTTATATGCAAATTTAAATAATTTTTCTGCATTTTGTCCATCTGTGCTTATTAATCTGTTGAAATTGCAAAATATTAAGAAGCAGGTCGCTTTTATATATGATTTCTACACAAAGAGAAAATATATAAAATCTTAAACAGTTAATTTCAGTCATGCATTAAAAATATACAATATATTTTAAAATAGCTCCCATTTTTGTTTTTAAATATAGAAATTCAATAATTTATTTTCATTACACTTATTTTAAATTGTTTTATCTTTAACTATCACATAATCAAGCATTCAAAATCCTCTGAATTATTGAAAATTACTGCTTGAAATATTTATCATCTATTCAAGTTCCATACACTCTTTAGTTGGGATTAGGAAAATGGTAAAGGATTTTTTGAGGAAATCACTAGCTTTATGAATAGCTTTATTGAATAACGAAAAACTACATGAGGTAGACAACTGTTAAGGTACTTTTGAAAGATTTACAAAATTATAAGTATATTCTTCTTACTTACAAATATATTATTTTTTTTAAGGTAATGTTTCTTTTTTTTTAGTATATATTAGATAAGCAAAGAAAAATTTATTTGATTTTTTTTTTCTTTATTTCCTATATTACTTTGAATAGAACATTACTTTGAGCTCTCTGTTAAAGCTATTCATTTCAAATTTTATTTATTCTTTTAATGGTAAAGCAAAAACTTTCATTTCATAAAAGTATATGATTTGTTGAAATATGAGATTTAGAATATAACCAAGTAAAAAATTTAACTGTCAAGAAAAGAAAAAAGTTGGGTAACCTTCTTTTTTTATTTCCTAAGGAAACAATTTTTGTTCAGGGGAAAAATGTTTAAAAAGGTACAAACATGTAATCAACTGAAATTTTTTATCTAAATAAACAAAAAGACGTTAAAATAAGTGTAAAAAATCTGAAATAAAAAGTTAAAAACAAAACAGAAAAATTATAAAGTGAAAAAAAAAAAAAAGAAAAAAAAAGACCAACAATAACATGTTACAAAAAGTTTTTTCCTTTCTAAAAAAAAAAAAAAAAAAAAAAAAAAAAGACAGGGGGAGAGAGATAAGCTTAATTATAAGTAAATGTATTATAAAACCACTTTCTATCATTGTCAAAATTAGGTGGGCTATAAATTTATTAGATTAGCTTGATTGGCAAGTATGGATTTCGAACATCGAAAATAATTGAGATGAGAGAGGATAAAAAAGAAAAAAAAAAAAATTTTTTTCCTCCCAATCCACCCAGATATTTTTTAAATAAACATTTTTGTTATAAATGAGAAAAAAAAAAACTTTTGTTTTCATCAGATGTTTCACATAACCAGAACAATACATATATTTCTAATTATATAGATGATCAGTTGGAAGATTGATAATTTCATATACATTTGTTCAAAAAGACAAAATTCTAAAAAATAGTTCTTCATAAGTTTTATATTTTAATTTTCAAATTTATGTTTAACTAGTTATTTTGTTTTTCCTTCCGTATAAATGTCAGTGTATTTTTAGAGGGAAGGCAATGAATGCATTTTTAGCAAAATGCATGCATTGCAAACTAAATCACATGATCTTGCTCTCATCCCATAATATTTTTGTTAAATCAGACAAATTTTGTTGAGACCTTATCAGCATTTTTCTTTGCACAGCAGAGACCACTTTATTATATTTTTTTTTTCTTTAGTTTGGAAAAACACATGAGCAAATCTTTCATATCATTTAGAGAGATACTGCCAACTGGGACAGTTTTGCATGGGTGTTATTGAGTTGGACATCTTTGTTTTATATTCATGATTATAATGAATTAATTTTTTGTTATTTATTTTTTTTACCATTTCATCCATGAATTTTAATCCCATTCATCCAATATAATTTGGTTCTACTGAGACAAAATAGTCATCAAAGTAGGAATGCAAATATGCAAATGTAGGACGTGAATCAATATTCTGGTTCCAACAAAGCAACATCACTTCATAATAAGAATCTGGACATTCACTTGGATTGGTTGGTTTAGGCATTCGATAGCCACGATCCACTTTGTGGAGCACCTCATTTCCAGTCATTCCTAAAAATGAATACATGCATACAATTACTATCATTATTATCTATACATAACTAAAAGCATCACATTTACATTTGGGTGAAGGAGAGTAATTGTGACAAATTACTTCAAATCAGTGTTTTTTAAAACAAGGAGTGGATAATAAAAAAAATTAAATTAAAATTTTAAAATGTATTTGATAAAATCTGAATAAGAAATTTATGACAGGTATTTCTACAAAAATTCACCTCTCAAAGAAATAAATATTTTATTTAAATTTTTTTCATATGACTATTGAATAAGCACTCCAGATCAAATATATAAAAAATGTTTTTTTTAACAATTGAACCACGTCCTCTTAAAACTTTTCTAAGTTTTAAGAGGGATGGTTTAATTTGCTATGTAAATTCATCATAAACTGATCCCACCTACACATGCACAAAAAATATGCTCATATCACATAATAAAGCATATTCTTTCTTAAAAAATTTCAAATTTAAAAAAAAGAAAAAAAAGAAGGTTAATACTCATATTAAAGTATATTCTTATATTCCTGTGTTGTGCTAAAACAATTCTTACATACAAGATTTCACAATTTCAAAACAGACATGAAATATGAATTTAAAGCATATTCTTACTTACTTTTTCCCTTTATTTTTAATTATTTCTTTTAATTAACATTTAATTTTGGGGCTTTCATAGAGGATTAATTTATGATACCCTAAGCAAACTTCATCACACTCTTAAAATTTAGAAATTAAAAAAAAATTAATATTTGTGATTTGGAGAGCTTAATTAATGTTAATATGAAAATAATTTTGAAAAAAAAAAAAAATTTCTTGGATAGGTATGTTTAGTGTAGAAATGCCCTATGATGTTCACAAATTAAGAGATAAGTTAATGAAAATGAAATGTTATATACATCAAATCAAATGTTTCTTAAAACATGAGTGAATTTTCAATAAAAGACTTTTTATTCACAAACTTTAAATACTTTAAAAGCAACAATGAATTGCATCACATATTAACACATTTTGTTTTTAAATCTTTTTCTAATAAAAAAGATATTAACACCTTCAATTATTTGACACTTGTTTGTTCTGTTAACATTTTTGGCAAATGATATTGAAAATTTTTATGAA
Source organism: Acanthosepion lycidas (assembly GCA_963932145.1). Taxonomy (NCBI): domain Eukaryota; kingdom Metazoa; phylum Mollusca; class Cephalopoda; order Sepiida; family Sepiidae; genus Acanthosepion; species Acanthosepion lycidas. Next base: position 84,598,061 of record OZ010580.1, read on the forward strand.
AAACTTTTTGCAATGTGACACGAAGCAAAACTCTTAAAACCCCAAATTTACCTGGATAAGGTACACGTCCAAAAGTAATGATTTCATACAGCAGTACACCAAATGACCACACATCTGATTTTATGCTAAATTTTCGTTCAAATGCAGCTTCTGGAGCTGTCCATTTTATAGGGAATTTTGTATCTACAAAAAGAGAAAAATATGAAAAATTAACATCCAACTAAAATACTAAATTACTACAGCACAGCAATAGATCTAAAAATATTAAATTTTACCCATTAGCAATTTATTGTGAAAGTTTTAGAAAAAGAGCAACATCTATACATACAGGCAGCTAAAAAAAACAAAAACAAAAAAAAACAAAGCTACCCCACCAACAAAAACAACAATTCAGGTGTCATACATAAAAAAACAAGCAAATTTGTAATACTGCATCTTCATAAAAAAAATAAAATAAATGAATAAAAAGCTGAACTAAATGCACTTACTTTCCTGAGCTTCATAGATTTCATCAGAAATTAACCGTGCCAGCCCAAAATCTGCCACTTTCACGGTATTATTGGCTCCAACTAAAATATTGGCTGCTCGGAGATCTCTGTGTACAAAATTACTATTCTCCAAATAAGCCATTCCATCAGAGACCTAAAAAAGAAAAATCATTAATAAATCAGTGTTTGTTGTGTATCTTTATGTGTATAATAAAATACTGAGGAAAAAGTAAATATGTTGATTAACTTGTATATAAATGGTAAGTGTCATTTTTTAATAACTTAAATTTATAAAGCAAGATATTTCATTACAATATTAGTGTAAGCTTATTTTACATTTTTTGTAAGTTTAATATAAAAATAAGGAAAAGTCATAAGATATGCCAAGAGAGTTATGTCAATTAGTTTCTGACATCTGGTGAAACCAGTGTAAACACTGGCTAGGTTGCTCATTGCATATTGACATGAGTTAATAGAAGTTGAAAGGGGTAGAATAGTGGGTATCAGATGGATGAGACTGTCCATTTTTGAAACTGTGGGGATATTCCCTCAGTCTGCTGTGTTAAATGTGTACCAGGAATACCTGATATAGAATATCAGTGGCCAACTATGGGTCGTTCATGATTGTGGCATGTGACTAGAATCTACTTGTAATAGAATTGATGCTATACAAAACTACTGTACTTTGCTGTGTTAGAAGGCACCCTACAACAATACTGAACACCTAACCCATGACTTTTGTGATAACAGACAATCAACAATAGCTCAAATCACATCTGTATTCAATGCAGGTGTTATCAGATGCATAACGAAAAAGTCAGTTCAGTGTTCATTACCTTTCATGGTATATGGGAGCAGAAGACACCATGATACTCCTATTAACACTACAACACTGGAAATGGTGCCTCACATGAGTTTATGAATTGCTAATTGGGGAAGTCTACCAACATGTGATATAGTTTGATGTTCCAGGCTGATGGTCCCAGGTTTCAGTTGTCAACAAGGGTACCATGCAGTCTAGTGATGATTATGTAAGGTTTAGATAACAGGTGTTAGGTCCACTGGTCATTCTAAACTGATGACCACTACATTTCAATGTTTCACAAGCATTTACCCCATTCATGAACTCCATGTACCTCAATAATGACAGGTTATTCCAACAAGTTGCCTAGAATTAGTTCTAAAGATTTCCAACGAATGGTATGGCCAACACTTTTCATCAATCAAGCATTTATAGGACATAGTGGGACAATCTATATGCATTCAATATACTCCACCTAAAAATATCAGGGATCTGTGGACAGCTATCAAGACAGCATAATATCTCTCTGGAAATTTTCTGACCACTTGCAGAATTGATGCCATGTCAAACTGCTGTACTTTACTGTATTAGGTGTCCTACACAATACTAGACACCCGAGCCAGGACATTTGGCATGTCAGTTTACAGAGCAGATGTGAAAACCTTACCTGAGCAGCTATTTCCACCAAAGTTTGGATGGTAAGTCGATTGGGGCTGCATTCATTTTTTCTTAGGTAATCCAGCAGTGCACCATTACACATAAGTTCTGTAATTATGTAGATTGGTTCTGTAGTACTACAGACAGCAATCAGTTGCACCAGTTTTCGATGTCGTAATTTATGCATGATGTGAGCCTCTCCAAGGAATGCCTCAGGGGACATTGTGCCTGGTTTCAGCATTTTCACAGCACAATCCACTGAATTTTTCCACTTACCTGTACAAGAAAAAAAGATTTTGCATTGAGTTCATGAGGCAAAAAATATTTGTGCTGATGAAATTATAAAAAATTAAGTTGCTTTTTACTCAAGGCAGCATAGGCTTTTGCTATGCAGAATTTTTACATCCTTTTGAGTAGAATTTATTTTTTCCTACGTATGTAAAGGATTCGGCAGATTTTATTGATTTACTTTGTTTGCATTGAGAGTTGCTGGTTGAATTCAATTTTAGAGGCAATGACAGAGTCCAACATCATTAGCAGCATTTTCTAGATGATGTAGGAGAAATGTGACATTGGTAATGGTGTCTGCAGTGATAGCTTGGTCATCTCCATAGTCAATATTAGTCAACATTTTTGCAGAATATCAACTTGAGAGTCTTGGTAATAGAGTAAAACCTAGATGATGATATTTGTTGGGAGAAGTTCTCAATATGTAGTCAAGGGTGATAACAAAGAAAAAAGGTGCAAGGGTGTCAACCTGAAGGACCCCAGCTTTAATGTTGAAGTAGATAGTGTCTATCTGGGGATCTAACCAAAGATTTGGTATTTTTGTATAGCGTCATTATGGCAACTACTGTCTCAGGGAGAGAGGGATGCCATATGCCAAAAGGATCTTCTCCATTTTCCCCCATATGTACAGAATCAAAGGCTTTAGAGAAATCTACAAAAAATAAGGCAGCCTGCAAATTCTTTGCCCTGATGCCATTAATAATCTGATGAACAGTCAGGATTTTGTCCACCAGTTGATCTATTTTTTTTCAAAAGCTATTTTGATTTTTTCAGAGCATCTCCTCTACTTCAGGTTGTATTCTGTTGAGTTGTAAATTTGTGCTGCAATAGAGATGAGTGCAGATCCTCTATAATCTTTTGCTAGATCTCTTTTCTTTTGGAAAGGAAGTATGCAACCTTCTGTCAATCATTTCTATGACTTTTACATTATATGGGGCGTTACAGAGTTGGAGTAGAATATCATTGAAATCCTGGGTCTTCCAAACCTCCAGAGGAATGTTATCAAGTCTTGCTGCTTTCCTATTTTTAGTATTTTTTTAAAGCCATTTCATGCTCTGCATTTGTAAAGTTTCCTGGTTTAATGTCAAGGGATGATCAATGATTTGCTTGATTTCAGTATCTAAAATGTTAGGTACATTTTCCAAAAGATTTTTAAATTGATCTTGCTCTTTATTCAGCCTTTTAACCTGACTATTGGCCTTTAACTTGGATTTGTTTGTTGATTTTCTGCCACTGATCTCATTAACCAAGCAAGAGAAGATTGGTTGTTGGCAGCAGCAGAGTTGATGAGCCAAATTCTTTCCTGTATGTATTCAGCTTGTAGATCTTCATAAGAGTTCTTGAGTTGAAATCTTGGATAGGTTTAAAGTATGGATTTGAATTTCTTATGGAGGATTTTTTACATTAGCCCTTTGTAATTCAATGCTATTTGATTCCCAAGGAATGTGTTGCTGATGTTTAGGTTTTAGGGATATGGCATCTGCTGCAGTCTCTTCAGGAGAAGTAACAAAATAGAGGTGGTTATCTTATAATTAAAATAAATGAACATAATACAATAAAACCAGTTACCAGAAACAAACCATCATAGAAAACTTTAATGTAAATTATACAGGTTAATCAAGAAAGACACTGTCTCATAGCTATGAGAATTCACGAGAGTACACAAGGGAGAAGGACAGCGTTCATTTTTGGAATGTTGTGCCGTTTTTCAGTTGGCAGAGACTTGGACAGTTAGAAAGTGATTACTTGGGTCAGTTTCACATAAGCTATTTTGGCAAAAATGACAGAGGGGAAGTTTGACCTAAAACTTATTCCTGAGTTTGACAGCTCTTCACCTGGACCATCTGTGGTGATTTAGAAGATTGAGCTAGTCTGTAAGATATGCCAGGTTAAATGTCCAGAACACGTAATCCCTTTAAGGCTAATGGGTGGTGCATTTGCTGTCTACCAGTAGCCGAGAGAAAAAGAAAAGGAGGATTTCAGCCAGATAAAATCTGCACTGTACACAGCTTTTGCCTCAGACAGTTTTCTGGCTTATGAGCAATTTGCTGAGCAATGTCTCTGTCCCGGAGAATCAGTAAATATCTATCTGGCAGAGTTACGAAAACTTTCCATTCTGTTTGGTGGAATGAATGACTGTGGCCTGGCATGTGCGTTCATGTGAAGATTACCAGACCGAGTTAAACACCTCTTTTGCACTTCGACCCAGACGGACAAGCTGTCTATTGACCAGCTACTGATTTGAGTGCAAGCAATTATGAAAGATGAAGTATTGGAAGAGGGACTGGCAGTTGCAGCAGTGTGAACAACACAGGATGTGGTGAGGAAGCTTCCCTCTGGGGATCCACGTAGCTCCAATACATGCTATTGTTGCAATGATCCCAACCATTTTGCAAAGGATTGCAAGGAATGACATACCGAAAGGCAGACACCCTGGATGTAATGTTATAAGTGCAATTACTGTATGCATCAATGGAATCAGGAGTTCAGCCTTGTTAGACACAGGCTATTCTTGATCGCTCATAAGCAGACTGCTTTGTCGCTCTTGTAAGAGGAAGGAAGTGGATGTGCTCACTATTGGTGAAAGGACTCTCAAGTGCTCTGGGGTAGGACTTATTCAACTTGACGTGAGCAACAGGATGTTGAGGTTCTGGTTGTGGACGACAAACTGCTTGGTTTGGACCTGCTGCTCGGATTTGATATTAAGAAGTTGAGAGGAGCATGTGAATCCAGTGATGGGACTGTGAGCTTTCTTCAACTTGACCTACCTTTGTGTGTGGCCATCACCATAAACAAACCTGACTTCCATGCTGATATGACCAGGGTTGTGTCTTGGAAGTGGCCTGGTGGCCAAACACCACCTGCATTGAAGAACCAGAGAGCCGAGTATCCAGTACCAAAGCCACTCAGGGAGGAGTATACTCATGAACTATGAACCTGGATAGATACCAACTGGCTACTTCTGTATCCTGAGGAAGAACCCACCCACCACCCCACCCCGGCCTGATCCCTCTAATTGCTGTGCTGCAAGAAAACAAACAGAAGGTCTGCCCAGTCATGGATTATCAGGAGCTCAATCAGTATGTGGATGTGCACACTACAGATTCAGATGTTTGTGCACAAAAATTGAGGGAGTGGTGACAGGAAGGACCAGATGTCACTGTGTTGGATTTGTGTCGTGCCTATCTGCAGATCCACATCGACAAATTTTTATAGCCCTTTCAAATCGTGCAGATAGATGGGCAAAGATATTGCCTCACCCGTTTGGATTTTGGGCTCAATGTGGCAACGCTGATCATGCAATCAATTGTGAATGCCGTGGTCGCACAGTACACAAGACCATTCAGAGGCCATGTCCTCATACATCAATGACATATTTGTCAATGAAAGTATATGCACTGCGGCATGTGTATAGATGTATCTTCAGCAATTCGGACTGACAAGTAAGAATCCAGAATGTTTAGAGAATGGTATCCGTGTGCTGGTATTACATGGCCGGGAGGAATGAGGCAAATTATAATGGAGTCGTAGGAGTGACCTCCCCGCCGCTGCTTAACATGCTCACTCATCAGAGCAACTTCTCCCTGTGTGGGAAGTTGACTGAACATTTGCCAGTATTTGGCTGGCTCCACGTTGCAACTGCATTTATAAAATGGCGTGTGAACTCGGTGGTGACTGACTGGGATGATGAGGTGTGTGATCCACTCCTGACTTGGATACTGATGGACATCATTACCAGATTGGCACAGAAGGATCCGGAACAAAGTGATTGCTGTGTTGATGGACGTGAAGTTACCATGTGGGTTGGTGCAAGCTCCTTGGCCACTGGCATCATTGTGGAAAGCAGTGAATCCCTAGTTGAAGATGCTTGTTGGCTGTGATCAGGATGTGAAGACAAGCATATCAATCTGGCAGAGCTCAACATGATCTTGAGAGGCATCAACATGGCACTGCAATGGAGAGTGACTGTGGTGCACCTGAAGACTGACTCAATGTGTGTGCATTGATGGGTTTCCGATATGCTGTCTGGAAAGTCTCAGGTGTACATGAAAGCTGCAACAGAAATGTTGATAAGACGTCGGCTCAGCACAATCAAGAAACTGGTGGAGGAATATAAATTGACTGTTGACATAGGGCTTGTCAGATCCCATGCAAACTGAGCTGATTGGCTCACTAGACTGCCTCAACATTGGCTGGGTGAAGTTTGGAAAGAAACAGAACCAGTGTGCACCACATCTATTGAAGAGCAGGAATCAACCCACATTTAAGCTATCCATTGATGTAGAGGGCATTCTGGTATGAAGCGCACCTTGTACTTTGTAAAACAAATCCACCATGAGGTCCCAAAGTCAGCTGTTTGGGCAGTGGTTGGAGAGTGCGAAGTATGCTAATCCATTGGAAAGCTGGACGGTTGGATGTGTGCAAGAATTGGAGCAGGGTTGGGATGGACATAACACATTATGAAAGCCGGCATTACCTGACTGATTGACTGTGGCCCTAGTCAATTTTCCATCTGACGGCTGTTACTATATCAGGACGCTGCCAGCATCATGCGACAGCTGGAGTTGCTATTCTGCAAAAGAGGTCCACCTGCCAAGATGCTCATCGACAATGGCGCAACATTCTGTGGAGAGGTATTAGCGAGATTTGCCGAGAACTGGGCCGTCTGACTTAGATTTCGATGTGCCTATCAACCATCAGGGAATGATATCATTGCACCATCAAGCATATATTGGTGCTCGATCAGGATGTTGTTATATTGGTATAACATGACATCAAAAGATGATGCAACAGCTTTGTCAGAACCAGCTAACTCCATATACAACTATCAAGCCCACATAAAAGGTGTCAATGTTGCACCACCAATTGAACATACAAATCCTGGAGTCTACAGAGTTGGAGATGTATTTTGCGTAAAGACTCCCACATGGTCGATGTTCGATGAAATTCAAAAAAGGAACAGTAATACAGGTCTCATCAATGGAATGCCATGCCATATCAGAGACCTCTGTCCATGCCAGAGATCTGCTTTGTCAGAAGATGACGTTAGTGATAAGATGATGGAGACAATGATGATGTTTCCAGTAGCAAAAGAGACCAAGTGGGCACAAATACAGAATAGACAGGCAGAGCCTGTCCATCTTTATATAGAAGTACTCAAGGAAGGTGACTGTCATCTCCATGTCATTTATGTGATCCGGAGATCAGGGAGGAGTGTAGAAGAGAATGACACCTTAATTTAAGAAAGACGCTGTTTCAGAGCTACGAGAATTCGTGAGAGTATGCAAGAGAGGACTACAGCGTTCATTTTTTTGAATGTTGTGCTGCTTTTCAGTTGGTAGAGACTTGAACAGTTAGAAAGTGAATGCTTGGATCAGTTTCACACATGTAGGACTAGTGAAGAGATGCAATTTAAACAATGTCAGCACATGATTCAATGGCTAACTATAGATAGTAAGTAATCCTATCAATTTAATTTTTTAGGATTATAAATATTTCCTGTAAATGTCTTAACATAAATTTATATATATTCCTTTCTTTAAGCACAAAAGATAATAGAAACAATTTTTAAAAAATCATATTTTATTTGTTTATGCCAGAGACTAAGGTAAAAATATGGAAGATATAGTAAACAAGTGTTGATAGTTAAACATTTCCACTATAATAATTTGTAATATTTTGAGAAAAGATAAAGTTTTTTTTTCTCTCCTATGGAACTTATTTGTTAATTGAGGAATACTTCAGTATATATTTTACTTCAATTTTGTCCTTTACTCATTCCAAATTTAAATTTGACATAGCAGTAGAGAACACATTACTAAATCTTATATCAATAGTCTTGACAGTTACAATACTTAAAAGTAGAAATATAGTAACTTATTAAGGAGATCTAGTGAAGTATTTCAAGAGATTTCAGGAAATTCCCTATAACATATTACTAATTTTTTACAGTTATTTTTATTGCAATCGTAAAAAATGAAAAGAATTTGTACTTAATAATATTAATATTTAACGTCATGTTAAGGGGAGATAATTCATAAATTGTAACTCGCAAAAAATATTTTTTTAATCGTCTATATATAATTTGTCTGATGAAGGCTAGATGGCCAATATATGTATTGAATTCGAAATTTCTTAAAAAAAAGAAGTTAAATTTAAACTCTATCTACAGAAAATAGCTTATCAGTAATTGGCACTAAAAACAGTATATTTGGATTTTACCAAGAATTTAACAACTATTCTGAATAAAACATACTAATGTAAAGGGATTTATTTTGTAAGAAGAAAAAAATTTCTTTCAAAAATTTTAACATCATTTGTGGGACTATCACTCTTCACTTTAACCTTATCCATCATTTAAAATAAAGTCATCAAGTTTGGGCACAATATTTAAAATTATTCTGTAAACTCCTTACAAAGATTGGTGAGGAAGTTTTACAATTTAAAAAAGCAAAGTTAATGTTTTGTCAGGTGATTTTGTTTAGTGTGATAAATTCATCATTTAAATATTTATATTTTGATCTAAATGCAAAATAATAATGATCTAATACAAAAAATTCATACCTATAGAAAAACTGTTTCACTGTAAAGGAAACAGTTTGTTCATAGGAATTAAATTTTTGTGTTTTGAAATTGTTTAGCATGCTGATTGGGATTCATTTTGTGATTTTCTTTGTAAGACACCTTGAAATTAAATTTTTAACAGATTGTGCGACTGAGATTTCTTCTTGGATAAAATCTGTCATTGAAAATACCAGGTAAAATCAGAATCTTAATGCTAAGTCTGATAGGTTTGATGAAGTCAAATTGACAGCTGATCTAAAAAAAAAAAAGAAAAAAAAAAAAGACCTTCAATTTTGTTAACTGGTGAAAGAAATGGCTTGTTAATTTTAACTCTTCCAAAATGAAACTGCTTTTTTTTAAATCATCTTAGAGAACCTTTTTTCCCTTCTATCGGAATGGATGAGCTTAACCTTCAAGAAAGTAACTCTTTGTGCCTTCTCAGGCTAATATTTCCCACTGAGATAAAGTAGAACACCTATATCGAATCAATTGCTACATCAGCTACAAGGAAAGTTGGTTTTAGACAGTTTTTCTTAAAAGAATGGTAATTGCCAAGTTTACTATTCATTCATGCATTGAATATTATTGCCACATCTGGACTGGTGCTTTTTGCTATCCAAAGATTTTTGATAAAATTCAAAGAGTAATATGCAATATTATCAGTTGTGATCTGGCATCTCAGCTTCAGTTATTTTCCTATTACCATTATGTAGCTTCCTTGTAACTTTTCTTTAAATATTTTCATGGTATCTCTTCTGATGAGCAGTTACTATGGTATTTCAACTACACAAATTTAAGCATGCAGTATTAGGTCTTTCAAATTTAAGCATGCAGCTAGGTCTTCCAAATTTCACTGTTCAAATTGCTAGATGTAACCATAAGTTCTAATATTTTCTTCTCTTAATTCTCAGTTGTGGAACTCTCTTCCGGCTTCTCACTTTTCTGTTAACTACGATGTTCAAAAATTTAAATGTAACATCAATGGTCATTTATCTCTCTCCTTGAATCCTGTCCTTTTATTGTCATCTCTCCTCAATAATATTTTTGCTCAGATTATTTCAGTTTAAAGCCTTGCTTGGGGGTGAAATAATTAAACAAAACCAAAAAACAAACCTTTTTCTTTAAGATAATGATAAATTTAGATTTCTTTGAAAGTATTCGATATTTGAAAAATGTAGGGCATTATTTTGAATATCAAAACCAAAGAATTCAGATCATACATAACTTATTTACCTTGCCAAACTTCTCCAAAGCAGCCATGACCAAGTTTATTTAAAAGTTTCACAGATTCTCGGCTAACCTCAATTTCTCGGAAATGGACAATAGGTCGTTCTTTAGGACACACTTTTGTTAATCGGCAACACAGACCATCAGCCTGTTCTGTAAGAAGATATTAAACACAAAGAATAAGCAACAGTGCTTAAGGCCAATGGAATGTGAGTGACATAAGTGACAGTACTAGGAAAATTATATTATGAATGATTTCTTAACATATTTGCTACTGACCTGGAAAGAATATTAACATTCTATAGCAGGTACCCCAAAAAATATAAATTGTAAGTATTAAAATAACAGATTACATGGCCTAATTATTAGTAATATAGCAGTAAGTATACAAAAAAGCACAAGTCAATCTTAGACTTGTGTATATATTATGCACACTTTTACAAGTATATCTAGTTATAATAGAATATCTGAATAGATGCTAAATAATGGCAAAAAGTGTTTTTTTGTTTCTTATTTGTTCAAATATAAATTGCTTACAGAAATGATATTTTTTATATACTTTTTGGATATCATGATACTGTAAGAATGTGTCCAATGTATGTAGATCAATAACAATCTATGTCAAAGAATCAGATCCACTGCAAATAGAAGCAAAATCAATTATGAGTTTATGAATTGGTGATTTATTTAAGAAAAAAGCCTATTTTTTTGTTTAATTTTAATTGTTCTGTCAAATTTTATTACAGAAACAGGATTACATTATTGAACTATTTGAGTCTGCAGTGGATAAAATATGATAATCATATAAACTTATCAAAACATTAGAAATAAGCAGACACATGAGATTCCCATATCTGTATCTGATTTATTTCTGTTTAAAAGGTACAAGAATGTAAGCCAGAAAGTTAATGACTACTTAAAACATTAATTTTATTTTTTCTGAGTTTTGGCCATTATTTTAGGAACAGAAGAATTGATCTGTCCTGCATCATTGTCTGATTGAGATTCTTGGTTAAGTATAAATGGCCTATATCAAACAGATTATTTAGCAATCACTACAGATAAAATAAACACAAGTAAATATATTTGTCTATTTCATACTCAGTATGGTGGAAAGAAATTCCAACACCAAAAAGAAACAGTATTATCAATCATTACATACACAAATTAGTTTTTGTACCAATAGAAATTTTGCTTAAAAAGAAAAAGAAAAAAAAATTCACTTCATATTATAATATTACACTAAATCCTTCTAAGAAGAAAAGTGAAAAGCAAAGACTGAAAAGAAAAATAGAAACGTATATAATAATATAGCTAAAAAATTCTAACATTTATGGGTCAATACTTACGTGAATATTTGTTAATTAATTCTATCATGTCATTAAAAGTTCGGCGAGGACTGATAAAAAATCCTCCTCGGTCTAAAGTGCGAATTCTGTAGTGTTTGACTGATATATCATTCCTTTCCTGATCATAATCACGCACAGATAATACAAAAGTTTGTTTATCTGCAAGAGAAAAAATTTTTAAAACTTTAAACAGCACAGTCAAAAGATTTTTGATTCTTCACATGTGGAGGAGCATATAATATAAATACACATATAAATTATTTATACAATTCAAAATGAAAAAAATGGAAAAAAACAGTTTTGATATACAAAAAGCTTAAAAATAGTTTTCATATATTCAGATTGTGAATTGTTATTTAAAAAAAAAACAAAAAAAAAACAGTATTCATACTTTCCTAGACTCAAAATTTTGGATAGTATTTTATTTTTTGGAAAGAAATTTATAAAACAATAATTCCTTTTTATATACAGTCTATACTGTTTGATTTATATAGTATAAACACTTATTGAAGTGTATAATCTGGTTTTCTCTTTATCAAAATTGTAGCTGTTTAAGTAGGTTTTGTTTTTCCACATTCACCTTAAGTGATTTTATTATTAGCACTCATAAAGCAAGCACACTTTATCAACAGATACCCCCATGCACACAAATATTAAGAATATTTTAATAAATAAGTTTTTTTCTAATGCAAAGAGAGTTAAACCCATTTTGATTGGTTGTGCTCAAGAAGATTTAATGGTAAACCTTTTTTTACCAAACAAATTGGTGTCCAGTTTCTCGGTATTCATTATCTACTTGAAAAACCTAGACACATTTATCTTGGAGACATGAGATTAAAAAATCTTTTATAGAATTTGAAAAAATAATAAAAACAAATTGTCATTTTTTTTAAAGGGACACAACTCTCAATAGCTCATCTTCTATATAATAAATACCAATGTCACCGTGTCACACTTTTTTAATTAAAGGGACACAACTTTCAATAGTTACAGAAATTTTGGATTCCCAAGTTTTCATTACTGCGATTAAATTGAATTAAAGGATGAAACAGGGCTTGATACTTTAATTCAATTTAATTTTAATAATTATATTGAGGTTTTCGGCTCTTGTTTTTGAAATATGAAAACTCTTATGTAGCAAAGGAATCATATTTTTCAAAAAATAATTATATATATATATATTGATCAATCACAAATTTGATCAAATTAACAGTTTTTTCATTTTCAATGACCTATTCTCTTTGGGCATGAAATTTTGGGGGTGGTAGACCAAAGTGAAAAACAATTTTTTTAAATTCTTTATAAAGGCCATAAATTCTGAAGAGATAATCACAGTGCAAGAAAAATAATGTCAATGAGATAAAAGTTCCATATTCAGGGACAAAATCTTTTCCTGTGTGCATTTTGCAATGTGTGGTTGTCATGCAACACACCTTTCTGATTACTTAAAGACTGGTGTAACACAGTTGACAATAATATCTCTCAGAATGAACTGCTACATTATAATTCAATCCTTCATGGTATGATAGATGGCACCCTTCATATCCCAAAGGCAATATTACCTTCTCAAGGTGTAATCTTGATTTTGATATAAGGGCAGACTTTCCGAGTCATAACCATTGTCTTTCACTGAATGATTATAAAGGATTCACTTTTCAACACTTGTGATAATCCTTCCCAGAAATGGTTTTGTAGCATGTTTTGTCTTTAATGCTGCACAGATGTTGACTGATGAAGTTCAGAACTGGTCAGATTGTGTTCAAAATTCACTGAAGTTTACACTGATTGTCAAAGAAGGTGAGAGGGCATAATGGCCAAAAAGTTGTGATAGAAAGAACAAAGATAAGGACATTAGTCTGACTTACAATCAGACTAATGATAATGCCTCATCTTAGAAATTTGGACAAAGTATTTTCTAACAGGTTATTTTTGTTGTTTTTAACTTAATATTACAATACTAATCTTTGAAATGCTTCATCTAAAAATAAAATAACAACAACCTTTCAATGTTATTTTATTTGGGGTTCTTTCAGTAAAGCCAAATAAAATAATTTACAAAACTTTAAGCTACTTCTGAGTTTTGTTTTAATATCCAGAAGTTAACATTTTTAGAGAAGAACAGTCTGGTTTTCATTAGAAAGCAGATTGAAATTTCATATAAAATTTTCATGACATACTAAGACATGGAAACTTACCTCCACTGTAGCGCACAAGAAAAGTGCCAGGGACATTTCCAGGGAGGAGGAGTTGTTTATCTGCTTCCTTCCTGTCAAGATCTTGCCACCAACTATGTAAAAGAAAATCAAATTCAGTAACATTAAAACATTTGAAATACTAAAAGCTAAATATTATAAAAATCCTTATTTTTTACTGTTTTTTTTTTTAATTCCTAAAGTGTGATAAGAACTGATTAAAGGAAAAATAAATTAGCTAAGTAAATTAGATAGTCAATGTATTTTTTTATGTATGTCCTATATGAAATATACAACTTTTTCTTTTTTTTTTTTTTTTTTTTTTTTAAGAGAGTAAGATAGAGACAGCAAGAAAGATATATTTTATATGTAATTTGGATAAAGTTCATTTGACTTGAAATAGGACTGTGTAGTTGAAATATAGGATAGTCTAAAAAATTTGATCTGGCTCACAATATTACCTTTAATCATCATATTGAGTTTTTAACTAAAACTTTTTACTTTTTCTTTTTAGAGTGTGTGTGTGTGTGTGTGTGTGTGTGTGTGAGTGAGAGAGAGAGAAGTCTGCTGAAATTATTTTGAGTTTTTTTTTTTCTACATCATAATTTATTTAAGAAATAGAAAAAGAATCCTATTGTGTTATATGTGTGTATTTACATGGGAAAGATATATGCAAGCCATTTTATTTTCTGCTTGCTAACCTTAGAATCATGGTATCAGTCAATTCTTGAAAGAACAGACTAAAAGAATTTACATTTTGCCAAGCCAGATCAACTGGATGAGGTTATTTAAAATTTAATGACTATAAATTATATAATTCACAAAATATATTTACTTTTATTTTTCTATGATTTGCAGTATTTTCAGGTATAACATATTTCTACCTTTTGAATCCAGAAAACTTTCTACTTGATGGAGCAGAATGTCAGTTACCTGATTAAATAGATAATTAGGGAAGAAAGAAGATTACATAGTACTAGTACTTACTCTTGGGCTTGTGGAGAATTATCATCTTTGGTCACATAATTACTTGGAATGTAACCTTTTTTTTGGGTAGTCAAGTGATAAGCAACCCACCAATCACAACTTTGTCTGAAAATGAATAAAAAATTACAATAATAATGGTTTTTGCAATCATTATTTCTTTCTGACATATGATGTTATTTTACAAATTAATTAATATTTACTGGTAAGTTTAGTGCAAATCATGTATAAGTTACAAAAAATTGCACAGCAGGAAATGAGATTTTTATGCACCAAGAAATTCAAAATCTGCATTGTTATGCTTATATAAAAGCAATTTCACTTAATAAGGAAGCTCGAGTAATTTGCTAAAATAGAATTACAATTTCAGATTGTAAAAATTATATCTCATGAATTGTTCGATGGTTATAGACATAACTAAATTCTAAACATAAATTCATTAAACGTATAAAGTATTTGTAAACAAATTTCTTCGGATTCCTCAGTAATTTTATTTTAAGTAGAATAACAGTGAAAGTATGTAAAATCAACTCGAGTAGTAACAATGAAAATAATTATCAGAAGTGCTTTGCTGTTTAAAACAAGAAAAGGACTAACTACACTGAGAAAGTGATGTGAAAGATCAACTTGAAATCTACAAGGGGTGGTGAATAGTTTGTAGCCAACCCACTTCTCAAAATTTGACCAAATGAGCATATATCAGAATTTTGAATCTCTTCTTGATCAGGCAGAGAACCTTTCAACACCCTGGTCTTTGAAACTGAACAATAAGCAGCTTGTTAAAGATGTCAACATTTTTAACAGATGAAATGCAACTATGAAATAGAAGAAGATAGAACAAATGTAAGATAGATTCAAAATGGAATAATTTTGCATCCAGAATGAAAAAAGATTTGAAACTTTATTTCAAAATGAGCACACATTATATATAAAAAATTTATATACATTTTTTCATTTTCAGAAAATGTGTGAATGTTGGCTCAAATTTAAATATTCTAATGTCAAAATCACAGGATAAGATGTCTATTATTGTGTCTGTATTAACACCATTCTTAGTGTGCGAACATTTTGCTTTATTGCTGTTGCTTTGCCTTACATATACTGTTTGCTCTTTTTTTTCTCTTGTTATTGTTTATTAGCAACTTTGTCAATTCTGTTTGTTGGGCATTTCTGCCAATTACATTTAATCATGACCAATTAATCAACACAAATGATATAATTCTTGGCATTTCTATGATGTCAAGTTGTAGTAGTACCATATAACATTCCTTTTGCTATGCCATGAAATTGTTTACTGAAGATCTTTTATAAAACAGGATTTTTAAAATATTTTTTTTTTTTACAAATTAATAAACAAGTCACTTTTTTTTTAATAAGAAAAACTGATAAAGAAAGTTAATGAAGACATAATCAAAATTATTGTCTGTAAAAAAGAAGAAAAAAAAAATACAAGCAGAACCAACCACATAATATTAAAATGAATTTTAATCATTTTGAGGATGAATTGTGCAAAATTTAGTTTTTCAGAGAAAGTAGTTAAAACAATCTATGACAAACATACTGAGAATGTACTGCCATATAGTCAGTTTAGGTTAAAGATATTTTCAATGTTACACTATGAATTCCTGGCCAGATTTTACAAGTAAATGTTAGCAATTTTTTTTTTTTGTGATATATATTCCAAGAATTGGAAAGGGGTCCTAAATAAACACAGATACCATGTTTTTGTCTCTATCTTTGAAAAGCTGACAAAGAGAAGATAATCATTGATATATATTTTGTATGCTGATACCACTTTCTTATCAATGCTGAATTTTGTACAAATCTGTGCAAAAAGTGGATCAAAGAGCTTACCCAGCTTCATACATATTTTCAGGAAATCTCAACTAATTGGTCAATAAACACACAAGTGGGTGTTGCAATTCCAGTGCGTGACCAAGTTTTCCCGCTTTTTTTCTAGGAGCCTACCACATGATTAAATTAATTATAAATATCAGACACGAGTTCATTCTCTCTCTCTCTTTTCTTTCATTCACCTACGAAAATGTAACCTTAAGGAAACTGCGTTGCAACCCCATTGCAGTCGAATGCTGAAAACATTCACACATGCATGTACGTACGAAATTTTCCAAACTACATTACATGTATATGAAACATTTCCAAACCAGCAACAAGAACTTTTCTCTTTAAAATACTGATCAAGCTTTCACACACATCTTTACAAAACAAAATTGTAATATTCTGCATATAAAAAATTTATTTGTTGTTCCAAACATATCTTTTTTGTCGTAATTGAATATCGTTATCATTTGATTTTTATTTAAATTTATGTTTGTAGATATTGCATGTTTCACCAACAGCAAAACATTAAAATATTCATGCAGCCTTCTTGGATCCACAACACTATCTATTAAAGGAAATTAAATTTTTAAGTCCATTTTTGGAGATCGAGTGGAAAAATATAAATCCAGGTAAGTTTTATTTTCATTGTCTATTTCTGAGTGAGTAACGAAGTAACAAAGTGATCTCTTAAAAACAGCTGTGCATAGATAAAGATGAAATGAATCCTCTGCTACCAAAAATATATATAATATTCAATGTCAGTAGTAATCAGCAGATAATTGAGAGTGAGTAATCTTGGGTGTAACTGGTCAGTTTTGTCCTGTATGAATTAACTAGGAAAGGAATCCTTAGTGCAACAATATTTTCTAAAGAATGTTTAAAGAAAAGTGTAACTCCAACATGATTGTATAGGTAAATAAAAAAAATGAAAACAGCACTTTTTTCTTTATTTTGGGTAATGCCAATGATGCAGTTTTCCAGTTTTCTTTGTTGTGACATAGCTTGGCACTCCTCAATTTCAACTAATATATACAAGCTATCATCTTTAAAAATCAGTACAATGTGGGGAAGCTAGTAAGTAGGTAGTAACACTCAATGTTTCTTTTAGTCATGTATACACTTCTGTAGAATATTGATAATGATGATTATGTATTTAGTGATCAACTAACCATTTTAATAAACATTTACTTTTCAAAATCTCTAGGAGTACCAATAAGACATTACAATGACTTACCCAGTTTCTTCAATTTCAAGTCGGTCACCTTTTTGGAAAGACAAGTCTTCTTCTGTGATGGCCTCAAAATCATATAGTGCACGAACAATAACAGCATCTGGAAAATTTCCCCCAAAAAATATAACATTGAAAAGCAGAAGAGTTTAAAGCTTTTTTTATTTTATTAAATGTAATTATTTCATAAAACTTATTTCCACTGCTTCACCAGATTAAGATACAAAGTTGATTGAAACTGAAATAAAACTGAATAGAAAAACATTTAACATTAATCAGTAAACATATTTAAAATTCAAATTTTTGTTTGTCATTTTAAAAATATGTCCAATTACTTTTAATGTTATTAATCTGGCTAAGTCATTGAAATATTAGTTATAAACATTTAAATTATACTAGAAAATGCATTAAATGCACCTCTGCAAAGAGGCTTTTAAAAGTAAGAAAATCAGCAAAAGATTTGCTAGCTGATATTTTAAAACTGATATTCACTAAATAAAGATTATAAGAATTTCTTAAACATATATAACAAATTTTTAAAGTTTAAATACAAATTTTAACACCAATATACAAAACATATAAAGAAAAAATATGTTTAGATAGTGACTGTAAAATCATATGCAGACTAAACAGTTTTGGCAATTATGTTTTTCATAAATATCAATAATTAGATTTTAAGTTTATGAACCTGTTGCCTTTCAATCACCTTGTTTATCTGCTGATGACATGTACAAGAAAAACTATAATACAGTAAATGAATATGTATCAGGATTTTGAATGAACTATGCATTGCTTGTAACATAAATCATTACCAGCAATAACTTTTGAATGGACTTCTTTATTCCTAAATAACTCATATTTTTCTCTTTCCCTCAAAAGAGGAAAGGGAAAGTAATTTTCATTATATGATTTTTTTTTTTAAATTATTAAAAACATTTGGAATATTCAATATTTTCAGTGATAAAAAAACTAAATCCAATGATGATATACAGTGTGAGAAGTAGATTCATTTCTTTTAATAATCTCTTCCAGAATTTAAATTTATGCTGTTCATGATTTCTATTCTGTATAAAAACAATGGCACCTCAGAGCTTGTTAATATTTCCTTATATAAACTATCTTTAGATATTCCATATTATTTTTGTTTTACATATATGAAAAGAAGGCTGAAAATTTCTCCACCCAAACAAGAAGGGATTTAAAAAGAAAAAAGATTTGGATGTTTGGTGATCACCAAACATCCAAATCTTTTTCTTTTTAGGAAGTGATCCAGGCCAAAAAACTTTCAGCACCTCTTTGTATATATACTTGTAAAGACTGTTAAAGATTCAATGCCTAAAAAATAAAGAGAAAAAAAATTCAAACATTTACTAAATAATTACTTACAACCATGAATTATTAAAAAAAAATAACAAAATTGAAACCATAAAAATCATACAAAAAACTTTGTTACAGCAATGACAAATGGGTTTTTACAGTGAAAAAATAAGTTTCCTTCCTATCATATTATATCACCAGAAATGACTATCAAAAATTAATATACTGGGATTGGTTGTATATAATCAGTAGGAAATGGAGGCATTAACTTTTACATGACAAAACAGCAGGTGTATGTACATTTGAAGTAGGGAGGGCTAAGTTAAAACCATTTAAAAGTAATTACAATCACTGGTCTTTTAAATGTATACTTGAGCTTATTTATATTCTAAATAAGATTTCAGATAGAAGTTATTATTAAAATATTAACTAGGTATAACTTTTAAAAGCATTGATGTAAAGTTAATTTTAGTATCTAATTTATGAGATCCTTACAAAAAAATGGCAAAATGGATTTAAGTAATTTGGCTATCACAAATAGGTTTTATGAAAAAAAAAAAAATGATTTCAGCAACATTTGATTTCTAATTACTTGCATAATTATTAGTTAAGATTATTTCATCTGTAGGTATCCACTATATAATTTTATATTGCTTTTGTATGAAAAGTAATATATACTGAAAAAGTTGCTAAATTTGTAAGTTGATATCAACATCTCTGGAGCAAGTTAATAGAGATTAATTTATTGGCAAAAAAGAGATTACACTTAATTTATCAATAATTTCTACTTTATTCAATTATTTTTTAATTCAATAATTACATATAAAAAAAGACTTTTGTCAATTTTTTACCAATAAAATAGACAAAATGAAAAATACACAAAATTTAACAAACAAAAGAAACAGCTATAAAATGTTTATAGCATTTTTTTTATTTAGCTTAATAGTAAAGTGACATTTTGTCAGCATATTAAATAAAATTAAGCCTAATTATTATTATTTTTGAAAACCTCTAGCACTAATGATTTAAATGATTTTATTAATTTATCTCCCAATTCAAGAATTCCATTCATTTTCTTAGGATGATTTTCTTCACATTTTTATATACAACCAGCTTGTGTGCACATAATTTGGTGGTTTTATGCTTTATAGATAAAAATGAAATAGATTAATCTACAATATTGTGCCTGTCATTTAATAAAGTATGTATGTTTTTATTTCTTCAAAATGACCAGAGTGATTTCAGTACAACAGTCAAATTTTTTCAGATAAGTTTAAGATTATATTATTTTGAAAATTAATAAACTTTAAAAACCAAACCTATTTATAGTCAGAAGATAAAATTTTAAATAGTATCAAAAGTAAAAATGCTTAACAGTTGCAACTAGGGTTTCACTTGAAAATGGTTTCAAATTTCAAGTACTTTTGAGGTGAGCTGTTTGATCTTTTATTCTAATCTTTTCTGTTTTATCATGCTTTGGTGAAGGCATACGTAAGGAAAATTACAAAATGCATGGGTTGAAATGTCTGATAAAAATAAAAAAAAATAAAAGTAATAGTTCTCACAACTTGTGAAATTTATGCATTATTCCCCAGTGATATTTTAATTTAGTGCAATAAAGAACAATTCTATAGTCTAGATACAATCAAACATTTAATCAATTAAAACACCCTTCAATAGAATCTTGTTAGGGCTTTTTTTCTATCTTAAAGAATTTCAGAGTCAAATTCTTCCCTACCTTGACCAGTAAGTCAATAGAGAGAAGAGGAAAATAAATAAACAAAAGAAACCCACGATTAGCTGTCATGCAGGTCAAAATGTTAACATGGCAATGGAAGAAACTGAATGCTATTAGAGACTACTATAAATTTAAAGCAATTTTTGAGGGTGCTTAAAAATGAAAGAAAATCAAGCATTAGATAAGGTACAGCACAAAGATCAATTTGGACTTCTAAGAAATCTTCATTTATTTGTGAAAGCTAGAATAATCTGGAATATTTATTGGGAATAAAACTGCCTGTATAGATAGAAAATGAATTAAGCGAGCACACAAAAATAAAGGGTAAGAGAACTACAAGTGCTACAGGCACAAAGTTACTACAATTGGTTAGAATGTTTTATCATATATACTTCTTGACATTCCTCTGCATTCAAGGGGATATTCATTTTTTTTTTTTTTTTTTTTTTTTTTTTAAGAGAAGTGAGTGAATGATATCGGTGTGCCCTATTATGATTCTTGATAAGACAACATTTTGCCAAGAAAGTCTGAGACTATGATGCCATTCTCTGAGAATGGGTTAATTATGTAAAGTTTATTATTTGGGTTGGTGTTCCATAGTTCTTGCCACTTGTTTAGAATTTATAATTGCTTTGAAGTCAGTATAGGGGATTTATAAGGATTCCTTTGCTGCCATGCTAGCTTTTTCATTTCTGAAGATGCCAATATGGCTAGGTACACACTAGAAGACTAGCTGTTTTTTTCGTTTTTTTTTTTTTTCAGATGAGATTGATCCTGTTTTGGTAATTTAATGATTATATGGACTATTTGTGTTTTTGTTTCACTGTCATGTAAATACGGATTATGAACATGAAAAAAATATGAAGTTTTTTTTTATGCTCATTGTTTTGATGTCTAAAGGTAAAACTATGATTAAAAATACAGGATTTGCCAGGTAGGCATTTTTTTTATTGTTGTCAAGAACGGTTGAAATCCAACATTATCAATGTTTTTTGAGCCATCAGTATATATGTACTTAGTTTAGATGTACCCGTAAAATAATATCAATTTCTTTTAAAAGGCTAGATGGACTGGTATTGGTTTTAAAGAACTTGGAAAGTTTTAGTAAAACTGTTGTTTTATTAGCCAAGGTAGGTTTTTCTGATTAGTAGATTCAAGGATTAGGATAGTATCTATTTGTAATTCATTAATAATGTAATAGTTGAAAAGATTGATGACTTTTTTTGTTTTTTATTGAGGAAACACTGGAATGTAGAGTTATTTGTAGGGGATTGTAATTTAGTATAGTCTTTCAGGAATTTGTAATGGATTTTGACAGGGCCTGATGCAGAGTTACACCATTTATTTAGGAACTTCACTAGTTCTGATAAAGAGAAAGATTGGTTGCAATCTTTTTTGCTTGAATAGTAGTTTCTTTTTTTTTGTTTGTTGGTAACCTCAGTGTTGTTTTGTGATAGATGTTTCAAGAGAGAATACTTTTGTATTTACCAGAGATTTTACAAATCATATTCCAAACAATTTTGATTTTTGTATTGGAACTGATATTAGATAAAAAATTTTTCCATGAAGTTCACTTGGTGTTTTTAATTTTTTTTTTAGTTTTTTGTAGTATGTTCTTTGTGTGTTAACTTTACTTATTTTGAAATGGTTTAGATTTTCAGGGGATGGGTGTAGTTTAAATTTACAGAATGCAGGGAATTGTGATCTAATAGCTTTTTTCCATTCATTGTCAAACCATGATCTGTCATGTTTGGGGGATTTTGATTTTAGTTTGCATTGTTCTGCTATGTTCTTGTAAAGTGACTGATATGATATTCATTATTTATGTTTATTTTTTCTTTTTTATTTTCTTCTTGTATCAATTGTGTTTGACATGGTCCCTTAAGGCCCAGTTAGAAAAAAATTTAAATTTCCAGTGTTGAGTTAGAGTGTCTTTGTTGTTTGGTGCACTCAAGTATGATTGGGAAGTGGTGTCACCATGTTTGCTAGTAATATTTGAGAGCAAGTGTTGGGTTACTTAAGCTGAGGTTTATAGCTGAATAGGTACCTGTTGCTGCATGTAGATATGTAAAAGGATTTGTTACTGAATAGATATGTTTTTTATTGTTTGGCCTTTTTTTATCCATTCTATTGCCTCCCTAAAGTATGTTGTCACTATTGAAATCTGTAAGGATAAAGAGTTTCAGGTGTTATTGTAGGAGGGTGTTTTATTACTAATATAGCAAATAATATAGGTTGATTTGACTGTGGTATATCAATGAGGATTGATGTCCCATCTGCAGCATTTTGACCATAATTGGAAATGAGGAATAGTTTTTGATATTGATTTCTTGGTTATCTTTAGGTGGATTTCTTATAAGCAGACAATGGCACAATTTAGGTTTAATAGCATAACCAGGTCATTTATTGGATTATTTTGTATCTCATGGTTATTGTATAGAGTTATTTTTATGTTGGTCTATTTGTCTTCAGTTTCTATTTTTCTAGATGTTTTGATGTCTAAAGTTAAAACTATGATTAAAAATACAGGATTTTCCAGGTAGGCATTTTTTTTATTGTTATGTTGTCAAGAACGGTTGAAATCCAACATTATCAATGTTTTTTGAGCCATCAGTATATATGTACTTAGTTTAGATGTACCCGTAAAATAATATCAATTTCTTCTAAAAGGCTAGATGGACTGGTATTGGTTTTAAGGAACTTGGAATTATTTATTTTTAATAAATTTATTTTTTAATAATTATTCTTTTTATGTTGATTACATTTTGGTTTCTTAGATTTATTTTTATGATGAGGTGATGAGGTATTTTCTGAAGTTTCTTCCTTTGCATTTGATATAAAGGTTTTTATTAAATTTTTAACTTCATTAATTAATGTTGTTCTTGTTTTTTTTATGTTGAGCTCTTGATTCTCATTTTGGAGGTATGTCTTTTACTTGTACTATGCATAAAAGCTATTGAGAAATCTTTTCCAGGGGAGCCTTTTATGATTTTTCTAGCATCTAAGAAAGAGCTTTCTTCTGTATTTAATTTCTTTTTCTCTTTGCCAGGTTCTGCATATTCATGAATATGTCAGATGATTTCCCTTGCAGTTGGTACATTGGATTGAATTTTGGCAATCAATTTCTTTGAGATCAGTGCTTCTGCATCTTAAGCACACTGAAGCCCTAGTACATCTATCTTTATGATGCTCAAACCTTTGACAGTTGCAACACCTAAGTGGTTGAGAGATATGTGTGTCTGCCTTGGCAATAGTAAAAGATTTTCACATTGGAGGGTGGTTTGGGGGGTACTGAAAGTAAGACTCCGTGTGTGTGTGTGTGTGTGTGTTTTGTCTGTTTTATTTTATTTTTTTTTTAATAATTATTCTTTTTATGTTGATTACATTTTGGTTTCTTAGATTTATTTTTATTTCATCTAATGACTGAGGTTAGTTTCTAATCACTCTGGTAAATGTATTTAAAGATTTGTGAGGGTAGGTTTTAATTTTGAGTTTATCAAATAGTTTCAGGAGTCTTTTTGATAGATCTTTTAGATACCTGTACAATCATAGTTCTACTAGCTAGCTGGTTTTTAATGTCTGTTGGGGTTATTTTTGAGGGTATTGTCTTTTTGACAAGGAAGTGTGATCATTTTGCTGTTGGAGTTTCTTCCAAGTGATTCCAATACTATGAACTGAAGGAAAGTTTCATTTGGTTTAGATTCATTTTCAGAACTGGATTCAACATAGTGTCTTTTTGTTTTTTGTTATGCCATAGGCTTTCTTGTACTATCTTTGCTCCTCACCTGCCCTAGAGCCTGAACATGAGAGATGTTTTGGAAGGAAATCCATTCACCCAGCAATACCAAGAATATAAGGAATATATACTTATATCAGTGAGTAATTGCATTCATCCATGGGTACTTTCATTCCTCCACCTAAGATAGATGGAGTTTTGGAAGTTAATGTTGCTTCTTTTGCTTACTCACTGATTGACACTTGCCACCACTTTTAAATATTTATGTTTGTATGTTGGTTTGTATGTGTATGTGTATATTTATCAGTCTGGGCAATAATTTGTACTTTGGGATATAGTAGTAGTATATTTTTTTTTATTTTGGGTGTGTACACAAGTATTAGGGTTTGTCGTGACTAGCCAATTCAGGCCTTTCTAAGCACCTGTCTAGACAAAGTAGGAGCCAAAATGGAGTGTTGCAGTTTACATGCCAATTTGTTCACCAAAGTCATAGACTGCTCAATCACTAGGATTCTATCCTCAGACATTATGGGTTGTTACTCACAGCAAACAGGTGGCCTCATGGGGTGGGTGGGGCAGGCAAGTCACACCCCAAGGTGCAGTCAGTGTATTCATGCCCCCAGCTGACTGGGCAAACATTGCATTGATGGTAGACACAGAACGAAGACTGGTAGACAAAGTAGTAAAAGAAAGCAAGAAAAAGGACTATCATTTGTAAGAAAGTAAAATGAATTAGCAGCCCAAGATGCTAATTACAAATTAGAGACATCAAAAATCAAGCTAGTACAGAAATTTAGCTAACTGGAAAGTAGACAATAGAAATTGGGGCACACAAATCTGAAGGCACAGATACTTTCCAAAAGCTAAACAAAGTATTAAGAAAAAAGAAAATTTCATTAGCAAAAAAAAAAAAAAAAAAAAAAAAAAATCACTGAATTGTTATGTAATATCAATCCTATTTCCTCACAGATGAAGAGGAGCCTGGAGGCAAGAGTTGTGATTGTACAGAAGGATGCTGAGAATACCATGGATGGAACATATGAGCAGTGAGAAAATTTTAAAGAAAATGAGAAAAAGGACACTTATTACTTAGAATAAGAAAAATTTGAAAATTCCGGGAAATGAGGAAAGAGGGATTTGAGAATTTGGCACTCACAGAACATTAAATACAAAGGGGAGCAGAGGAAAACAGCAAGTAACATATTTAATAAGTTTGTGTAAAGACAGTACAGGACTGATGTGATAGTAAGAGGATAAGTCTTGCTTAGAGCTACAAAGGATAGGAAGATGTAGAGAGTCCTGATCATCCTCATCCTGAAAGGACATACCATAAAAAAGATGGGTTGGATGGATTTGATATAAGATTAATATGACATTTATGGTTTAAGTTAGTATGTTCTCAGCTTTTTTAAAAGTTTCAAATTTACAAAAAGAATATAAAAATTTAAAACAAAAAATGAAAAATCTCTACAAATTGCTTACATGGCCATCAATGTCAATTGAGCCTGCCTTTATTTTTTTCTATCATGTATGCAGATTAAGATAAAAGTAATATATTAAAATAATTAACTATTTTTTAATTTGAAACTTGACCTCCATCCCCCAAAAACACTGATGGTTTAAATTTAGAGTGTGTATTATTTTTCCTAAAAATGCATTCATTTTGCTTTGTTAGAGAATAGCAGCTGAGCAGCAGTTAGGCAAAAATGGCATCTGACATAAAAGCACATACAAAGCAGAGGTTGGTCATTGAATTCCTGTGCTAAAAAAATTGCCATGACTGATGTTAATTGACACATGTTGAACATTTAAAAAAAAATCATTTCATCCCAAGTAAGTTGATAATGTCAGTAAGATGTAAGGAGTTACTGGACATGAAAAAAACATGAGAAAATTTTAAGAGAAGGAACTGGAAACCCAATCCCAAACAAAAAACAAGAGATAAACTTCTACTCTTGTTCAAAAAAACGAGGAAGGAGTGTGAACTGGGTTATAGGTGAACCTATATACTCCTATTTACTGAATAAATAGAGAATGTGAACACGGCTAAGCACTGGCATCAGTAGTGTGTGATAAAGGGACATTTTTGGCAATCCTGCACAATTGTTTATACAGGAAATGAAAAAAAAAGAAGCATAACTAATGGTGGTGACTATATAGAAAAATGGTGTTTTATAGCTGAAAACTTGCTCAGTCCAACAATATTATTATGCAACTTTTATTGGTTGTAGTTTCTGTGAGAATAAATAGGAGGTATTACTTTTGGATGATCACTCATCTATTTAAAATTTTTGTCTTATATTATCATATTGAAGTTATTTTTCTTCTGGCAACACCAGATATCACTGTTTAAAATTACTGTGTATAAATCACTATTATGCTTATATATGATAGTACTTTTATAGTATCATATTATACTAATGTACTTATCTGTTGGGTAATAAATATACCTGACTATGACACTATTTGTAAAATTCAACTTAATTGTGTACCACATGTACCTGGTCTTCAGTGTCATTGATAGAATAAAAGATTATTCTGGTTGCCAAGGTTTTACATTTCAACTAGAGACAACACTTTTGGCATCAAACTTAGGTGAAATTGTTGATTGCTTTTAAATGTAAAATTTTCTGTTATTTTAAGCATTACTTTCAATTGTCTTTTCACTCTTGCTCTATTTTCCACTGTTTATAATTGTTTTATTTGCAAACAAACTGTATGAGTTACTGGTATGGATTTTACATGCAGGTGAATCTACATATAATGGCTAGTTGGAATGGATTTAACTAGATAAGTTAATGTGAAAAGATTAGATAACCAAGCAACATAAATTGTATTTTACTAACATATCAAAAGTAACGTAAGATCTTTAAATAAATAAATATTAAGTGGCATTCAATATTTTGAACTGGAGGAGAAAGTGAGATTTGAATAAAATATGTTGACTAGAAATTCAAATTTCTGGATCTTTATCCAAGAGAAGAAACTCAGAAAGATATAATTCCAAAGAGAACAATTATCCTGAAGATGCAGGTGACACTCATGATTTGAAGAAAGAAAATTGTGGGATAGGAACCAAATGGAAGAAGATAGATGAAAACTGGACAGAAATTCTTTGTGGACAATATCATTGTTTGTTGCTCATTAATTTTCCTGTCTGTGGGATGGACAGGTAATTCATGAAAAAAATGGGGAAATATATTGAGGCTTAGAATTGTGTGGGTAGATAATATATGTGAAAAATTATACATGAAATAAATCAGTGGATGCCCATTTAAGAACTTCATTGCAATAAGATAATAAGAATATTATTTAAATGGATAAACCTGAACCTTTATCAATTTAAAATAATAATAATAATAATAATAAATATATATATGTGTGTGTGTGTGCATTGGGAATTTAAAATTTTTTCATTTTAAAAGCGAGAATGAGATTCATTTTCGTCATTTGATGCTCATTTTTTCCAGAAAGGAAAAACAAAAGATGTGCTGTGGCTGGGGGTAATGTTTATAGGCTCAGAAGTTGTTTTGAGGGTAATGTTTATAGGTTCAGAAGTGGAGATTCTTATCTGAATACTAAGAACATTCCAGAAGACATGGTAGAATTTGGTACAGCATGGGTGGGAAGTCTTAGTCCATCTGATTTACTTGCTTGACCTTGCACCTTCAGATTATCTGTTAATAGGAAGAATTTCAATTATCTCTCAAAGCCACTTAGATAAGTTCATCAACCATAAAGATGACAAGTTCTGGGAGAATGGAATCATAAAAAAGACCCAAAGATGGAACAAAATAGCACACATATGGTTGAATAAATCTATGTACAAATATCTAAATATTGTCTTTGAAGTTCTCTTAGAAAATGTTATGAACTTTTGTTCTGACCCAGTACTAAAGACAAACCAATTAATCTGGAAGGTTTAGTGGTCAAATTTGATGATAGTTATCAGAATACATCAAAATGTCTGAATATTTTTCCTGTCACTATCTTTTCCCAAAAGGATGTTATGTTTTGAGCAGCTTAAAATGGTTATATATATATATATATATATATATATATATATATATATATTGTGTGTGTGTGTGTGTAGGCATGTAGAAAAATAGGAAAGAACACATTAGGTAAATAATCCGGAGTTCTTTAGTATTTTTGTTTTTATTTTTAAAAAACAGTGCTCCATAGAGAAGTAGAGCTGAAATAATAATTATTTTTATTTATTTATTTATTTTTTTTTTAAATATGATTCATATGAATCATATTTTTAAAAAAAATAATTATGATATATATATATATATATATATATATATATATATATATAATCAGGCAATTTGAAGTGAAAGTTATACTGCAGTGAAACTGAAAATGTAAAAATAACTGAAGTTCAGAAAAACTATATATACATTTCGAGATTGTATGTGTGTGTACTGGATGTTACTTATGATTATTTTATTCATTTTAATATTTTCCAAGATTAACTGTAACAATAAAAATATAAAAACATGTTTCATGTTTAAATTAGATATTATTTAAAAGCACTTAAAGTAACTAATAATGTGGTTATTTTTGGAGAGAATTATGCATACTTCATAATTATATACCATCATCTTTTAAAAGGAAACCAGGATAAAAAATACAGACAAATGAATTTATGTAAAGATTAATTGGAAATTCAAATCCTGTAAACATTTGACTATTATGAAGAGACAAATATTGAGATTTATATTTTGATTTACAAGGTAAAAAGAAAGCATAAACAAAGAAAAAATGCAACATTGTTGAAAGTTTGATTTTTGCATGTAAATTTCAGAATTAAATGTTTTCATATTAGAACAAATTTCAATTGAACTTGAGAAATAATTTTTTTGAAGTATTTAAACATTGATATCTGATAAAACAAAAAAAACAAACAATATATTGCTTGAAGTGGATAATCTGTTAAAAAAAAGGAATATCACTAAAATCAATTACATCTGTACAGTTAGATAAAATTCTGAACAATTGGTAACAACTTCTTAAAAAGTATAAAACTACTATAAACAAAAACACATTTTTGTTGCAGTATCATTGGAAAAATGACAAGTAAAAGCAAAGAAATTAGAAAAGACAAACAACAAACATATAATAGGAAGCAAAAGAAATAAGCCACTTACTTATAGATGCCTAATATAGTGGGCAGTGAGGGGTATTTTTTGAGTAAATTTTCCGATTCCTCCTTTCTGAGGTTATTAAGACCATTCATTTTTAAATTTTGCACATTTTCACCCTTTAAATGATTTTTCTGATCCCCACTTTTATTATTTCATGCATAATGAGAAAAATTCCATTGATCCCATGTTATAAGGCACCTATTAGTAACTAAAAAATTCAAGGTTTTTTTTTTTACTAAAATGCTGTAGTATCTGTGATCATTTTAGATATAGTGAAAGTTGTCAGATTCCTACTGACACAATATGATAGGAGATATAGATTTGAATGGAATATGATGCTGAAAATAAGGCATGCAAATGTTTTAAGTTACAAGAGGAAAAATTCCAATACTCATTAAACACAATCAAGCTGTCTCTCATATCCACCTGCTCCATTCCAATGCTATAAAACTGGGTTTTTCTAGATTTAACTCCTTTTGTCAACTGTTGTTGAGCCTCCTGGGGGAGTTATTTGTCTAGCTCCCATTTAATAGATATCAGCCATTGATCCAGGGTTGGCTATTGATAACCTAACTGGCTTTGGTCTTTCTTCTTACATTTTGAAAGCCTACCAGTTTTTTTCTATCCAAATTGCTCTCAACATCAGAATGATTCTTTTGGGCGAGAGATAAAGCACCATGATATTGCAAACTCCTTAACGATTTCACCAGGACTCATTCTTTGTAACATTTTGTTGATATTCAGCCTCTTCTCTAAAGTATTTTTCCCTCCATTATATAATTTAAATCAAGTGCTCTAAAAATTCAAATTAAAGGCTCCAAAGTTTATGCAATCATTTAACATGAAATTTTTTATCTCTATTTTAATCTGTGAAGATATTAATCATGGGAATATCAGTGGTCAAATATCTAAAGAATTTCCCACTTATTCTATATGAAAACTTTCACTACAGTCTTGAATGGCCTCCTTAAAAGTAAATTGTCAAACACTACCATGGAAAAATTAAATTTATTCATATTTCTTTAACTCTGTGGCTCAGTTTCTTTTGCTTACCAATGTAGATTCCACATAAATATGACAATAAGCAACCACCAAACACATTTAGAGAAAAAAAATAATAAAACCCAACAAAAAGCACATAAGCAAGTACAAAGCAATATAGCAGAAAAAGGAAGGAAATAGATGTTTGTTCTTTTTTTTAACATTTGTTATGTTTATAAACATGATCTATTGAGCAATCATGAATGAATTCTCTGTAAACCTTACAGTCTATCATACTTTTTCAAATTGATTAGATAAAATGTTAAATTACAAAAAATACTTATTAATTTGTTTTAACTGTCATAGTTGGAAAATAATCCTGCTTTTAAGATACATTCTATCCCTAACTTTAGTGATTTAAACCATTAATAATGATATCTTAGCTATATCAAGTAAGAAAACCTGAAAGTCTATAAGTGATCAATTATATGTTCTTTGCCCTCATTTTTAGATCCTAGGACTTGATAAATTTCAATATTTTGAAAAATTAAGTCAATCTCATTGTTCACATTCTGCTCTCCATGTTTAAGAATATCATGTCTTGTTCTTATTTAGCACAGCTTGGTTATTGATTGCTCCGTTTCCACTAAGTCCAAGTTACTGTGTTACCAAATTATATAATATATTCAGAACTAAGAAGACTTTGGGAATCAATCCAAGAGGCTTTCATATATAACAATTGAATATAGTGGGCCTGTTCACGAAGGTTCCTACAAATGAGGCTCTATTAGGGGTTTGAAACCAATTGTAATTGGACACCTCATTTGACATATGTAGTAACATCCCAATAGCTTGATATAAATGCCCACTTTCTGTGTACAAACAACATTCAACTAAGGTTTGATATATACCAGCAGGAAGAAGGCTTGGCTATAGGTTTGCCATTATTAATAGTGATGACACACACATATATATATATATATATATATATATATCAGCTCATCATCTTGCGGCCTCAGCCGAGATTGAACTCACTACACCTCTCCAGTATTCCCTATCTGTCATAGCACCTAAAAGATCTTCCTTAGGGATCAATGTGTCTCGTTTTATCTGGAAAGGTTAACTTGCGTGATCGATTGTCAGATGATGGGTGCCTCCAGAGTACCAATGATGACACAAGTTCATCTGTGGCACGTGCACAATGCCCGGCGAACTGGACACGTCTCTTACAAACTAAAGTTGATACTCTCGGTAGAAGTGGGAAAGGGATCAAAACCTCCACCAACAATTAAAGGTGGCAGCTGTGAGCAACGGCTTGGTAACTGGCTTTCTCATTTCAAAGACCTCCTTGGTAATCCTGAAAGTCTTTCTGACCACGTGTCCCTCCCAAATATATCAGCTAGCCTTTCTGGATATACTAATAACTTGCACAAAGAATAGGTTCAAGACTGTAGAGTGCTTGAGTGATGGTTGCAAACTATCCACTTTCCCAGGCTTCCTGCTAGCCTCATTTATATTTGCATTTGTTCACACGCATGCCACATCTTGCATGTGGCTGGGTTAGTCCATTTCATGAATGGGTAACTGGTATTGTTCTGACAGATGTCTCTCCATATGATATGGCTGACTGTCCTACTCTATATGCACCTCTCCCCCACTCATGGGCCCACAAGACGTTTGGGTTGTGGTCCATTGCGGGGACATCCTTCAGTACTCATGTGATATACCCTGCATCTGTGGGAATAGAGCTTGAGGTGGTCGTGATGTTTTTGTACTGCAATGTACTCTACTTCCATTGGGTTGTTGAATACTTGCATCTATCGCTGGCCAAAATAATCATGGTTTGGTGTTTGCCAGTATGCCATTAATACCCTGATGTGCAGAATGGAGTGACTCAAGTACTTCTCTCCATAGTTTTTTGGGTATGAGTATCTTCTTGTCCATTATCGTCATTCCTTCCAGGCAGTATAATGCTTTTCTCATCAGCCAAAATCCAGAGACTATTTCTGGTAGTTCATACTGAGACTTGGGGAATACCTTCCATACATGTTCTACAAGGGATGACATTCCTTGTCTGTTGCTGCCCTGGACAAAATCCTGTCCCATGTGATTGCCCTTAACTTTGGGTCTTGTTCATAGGTGGAATTAAATGATGCCTTTATAACACTATTGATCATCTTTACTAGTTGTAGCATCTTGTCTTGGCACTGCAAGGTACTTTGATGTGCAGTCTGGTGTGGAATTGAGTTTTCTGGGGAGGTGCTTTTTATGGAACTTGTACATTAATGAGTATTCTTTGAGGTTGAATAGTTGTGGGTTTTTTATGTCCTCCAGAGCCTTGTCTGAGAAAAATTTTATTAGGGGCTAGTCACTAGTAGCTCTGGATATTCCAATACGAACATGACACTAATCTGTAAACTAGCACCAGTGCCTCCTCCTACACTGGTGCATAGCATGACTTGGCATCACTGGTGAATCAGGATCCAGGTTAGAATTAGCTTCCAGTGGTCTTCACCACAAATCGGTCCCACTTTGATGGCATAGTTACAGTGCTTCTGGAACAAAAAGTTCTGCTAAAGTCTGTTGACAGACATTTTAGCCTATTGACGTCACACATTCTTCAATTTTTTATACAATCCTTTGTTTTGATTCATTGAATATGTGGTCGAGTGTATTGTCCCGGTAGAATTTCCAGTCCCATGTTCATAGCAATTCCCAGAAAGGGCCATTATCTCAGCTTGGGAGAATATCTATGAGACTTGGTTCCCAAGTTTAAACTAGGATCTGACTTTGGTGATGTTTTTTGGTGTAGGAAACTGCAGGATTGCTTTCATCATTCTCTTAATGGGTTTTTTCCATCCTCCATTACATGGAACCCAGCAAAATCCACTTTTTCTGCAAAGTAAAATTTCTCCGGGTTGAAGACAATGCTGTTGTTGCTGCAGTGGGTAATATAGTTCATCATGTGCCAAAATGATGCTTCTATGGAGTCATCCCAGAGTATGCTATCATTGATACATCAGGTTTTTCAGACCACATCAATTGAATTGATGAGTATATGCATTTCCAGACATGTGGAATCCCTGTGGGGCCTGTAGGTATCAATATCTGCTCCATTCAGTAATGAACATGGTTGTGTCATATATAGCTGGAGAGAGGGGGAAGGCTATGGTACCCATTCCATGTGTACAAGACAGTTTTCCTTGTGTGAGCTGGCATCATCGAGGCTTGATTAAACGGAGAAGAGGTATGGTGGGTCTCTCTCTTGGTAGCAGCGTTAAGCTTCTGCAAGTCTACTGTGCACCTGTGCGAGCCATTCTTTTTTGGTACAACCACCATCCTATGGCACCAAGTTGTGGGGGTATCATCCCAGTTGATGTTCTGTTTAACTCTTCTTTTCCAATGATATGGAACCAATATTGAGGTGTGGACTGCCGTTGGTATTGTCCCCGGAATGAAGGTGATGTTTAAGGGTATTGCCTTCATGGTCTGTAGCAGCTGGTATGGACATATGTCGCATGTGCTGAATCCAAAAAGCTCCAGCACCCATTCCTTCAGTCGAGGTCTATTTCTTTCTGTAGGGGTAATTGGGATATTTGCTGGCTTAGGTGGGATGGCCATTCTTTGAGAGCATCCACATGGGGCTTTGTATGGTCGCTGCTTGCTACATTCTGCTGTGATGTTGGGGTTGGAAAGTTTGGAGGTAGTAGGCTTAGATCCTTCAAGGCTGATTTAGATAGAGAACACATCAGGGTTTTACCTGAGACATATATGGTTTAGTGCATTTCTTGTGAACCAACTCTGATATGCACAAATATTACACCTTTTATGTGTAGCTGGCTCTTTGTGATTCCCTAGAATCGGTAACTAGCCAGCACTAGGTATTTGTCTGGGCATTTACAAACTTTCTGCATCTTTGGTCTGCTGGAGCCTGTCTGTGGCAATTTGGTGAGTGCGAAGGCTACTTGGTCCCATAGAGGTGTGTCCGAATTCAAAAAGGACTTTTGGAATCATGGTTACTTCTATTGTCAAGGATGGTGGTGGATCTAGAGACCCCCTTTGGAACTTGCTTCCATTCCAAATGAGGTGAGGCATGGCCTTTGGTTGTGCCAGATTGACATTACCCCTTTGTCTGAATTGGTGGGCCATCCTGCTGGGATCTTTTGTGTACCCTTTGGTGGTGAGAACATGAGATTCATGTTTTGTTGTGCTTGTCATTGATCTGTTGGCAGACCTCTTTTTGGGTCTTTGGCACACCATATTCATGTGCCTGATTAGTCCACAATTAAAACATGCCAACTTGGCTGCTGGGCAGCCCTTCTGATTCATTGATCTATTGGCATGTGAAGTCCTTCCTCACCCTCTGCAGGGCTTGGTGTATTGTAGGGTTGGGGAGGTCTTGACTTTCTGGGACTGCCACTCATGGTCTGACCTTTGCACATTGGATAACATAATGGGGTTTATAGTGCTGTAGAGATAAGGGGCCAACTTGTCCGGCATTTCTAGGCTGACTAACCTGTCGAATTTCTGCTCTGGAGTGGTGAGGGTAGAGGCCGCTGCCAATATTTTGCTCAGGTGATTGACATTAGCAAGCCCTGCCACCATTTATCCTGCTACCATTTTGCTGGAGTAATTCACTTGCTAACTACAGTTTGTTATGTTTGGGCAAGTAACTATAAACTCACAAAATTTGGCCTAACCTAAAAATGTGTGATTGACTCCCCCTCTTTCTGTCTCATAGAGGGTAAATTCTGCCTGTGTACTTCATTGTGCAACTCTCTGACAGCAACAAGCCATATTTGATGTAACAGTTCTCAACCCCCACTAGGTTGAATAGCAACCTGTGCACCTCTAGGAGACACAATGTCCTCAGCTCATTCCGGATAACTGCTGTGTACATTAGTTTGCACATCTCTTTATAATGGATCCATGTGTCAATAAACATTGCCCAGTTGCCATCTGTTGTGTCTGGTCCTATTGTAGATCGTTCATGCTTTCTGATGTATTTGGCTGGCTACAAAGTCCTTCCTTTTGTAGTGGGATGTTTTCCTTTTGTAGTTCAAAAAGTTGTATAAGCTGCAAATATTGTTGGTCCACAGCCAGTTTCATCTGCAGGTTTCAAAGTCATCAGTTTGAACATTGGTATTTTTGCACTTCTAAAAAAAAAAAAAAGACACTATTGACACCATTCATTTCATGAATGGGTTACTGGTGCTCCTCTATATGAAACAGACGTCTGTCCTACAAAGATATTCATAAATCACAAGCCAACCTCCATAGGATAATACCCAAACTTCAATTCCCACTGTCCATACAGTGTAAAGCAAGGGCCATCTGATGCCTACAACAATGTGCAAAAATCTAAGTGGCACCCCAGATACATACCAACTAGAAATGATCAGCATCCAAGTACCCTTCAGAATGGCAACTACCCTGTAAACATAACATCAACTTCTGCAGACAGAAACAGAAGAGTGAAGGAGGAGGATTGGAAAGGGTATGTTGTAAAAGATTCAAAAGATCTGCACCCCATACAACATCAGGACAATATCCCCAAGCAGCTCGACTTTACGGAGGAATCTCTACAGAGTCAAGACTAACACAGAGAACATGATGAAAAACTCTGTGTATTCCATTTCATTGCAAAGAATACAAAGGTGAAACAAACTGATCCCTAAAACTAAGGCTAGAAGAACATTAAAAAGCTGTAATTAGAGGTGTGAAAATTAAATCAGGCATAGCTAACCATGTGAGGAGGGAAAACGGTGCTTACCAACAATTGTGGAATGAAGTAAAAACACTAAATGGAGAACAACATTGGAGAATCAGATGTCTGAAGTAATTGGTGCATATGCAATACAATTTACCAAGTTATAAAGGCATTCTCAATAGGTATAGTATAGAAATAAATGACGGGAGCCATTAATAAAGAAAGAAATAATAGCAAGACTTCAACAGCAGCATCAGAAAGAAAATGGAAGCCACAGAGAATGCAATCAAGGATGACAGTATCAGCAGCAGACAGAATAGAACATTAGAATTAGAACATTAGATTTAAAGCTAGGTTCTAGGTTCAGAATATTCTGCCTCTGTAGATTAAATGAAGGGTCCAGTTTAAACTTCTCTCAAGTTTACCTGGATTGATAGACTGAAAAATTGTGATAATAACAAAGATGGGGACAATAGTTTGAATAAAAATAATGATAACTCCTCATCCCAGAAATTCCTGCAGAAAATAGGTTTATTTCTTACCATAAGTACAGAAAATCTTTTGAATATATATATATATATATATATATATATATATATATATATATATATATATATATAAAATTTCTTTTATTGCTAAAGGAAATTAAATGAGTATCCAGTTAATGTTTGTAAGCATCATTAATGTCAAACTAGCAACTGAAATTATCAACCTTAATTGTAAAATCTGAAATGTTAAAATTCCAGAAATTTAAAATATCTCAAAAGAAATTATTTAATGAATGCCTACAATAAAAAACCAAAATAATGATTTCATAGTTGAACAAAGAATATCTCACACAAAACTTCTGGAGTAAGGAGTTATTATTTACAGTCAGATTAATGACCTCTGCTTTGTTGTTATTATCACAATGTTTTAGATGTTGTGGTCTCTGGCCTTCTTCAGAGATGCCTATGGATCAATGTAACCTTCAAGGAATTTTGAACTGAACCCTTTATTTAATCTATGGGGCTTTCTCATTCTACTGTCCATGTCAAGGTTTTTTGTTTTGTTTTTTTTTAAATGCAGCTGTTATTGTTAGTTCTGTTTCTATCAAGTCTGTATTATCCACTCCAGGGTTGAATTCACGTTTACCATCAGCAAACTCATAAACAAGTAATGCCTTAATATTCTAGTCTATTGTCCCATAGGACAATCCTGAAGCTAGAACTTGGAATCATAAAGCTAATGTTCTTATTACTTCCTTTTCTGCTGCTACTGCAGCCTCTGTTAAACTTGGGTCACACTGCAACCATTTCTTTTTCTTTCTTTATTGATGGCTATATGGCATTTATTTCTATGTAAGTCCTACTGAGGAGGTTGTTATAACCTAGCAGATGCACTGATTCTTTCAAACATCTGATTCTCCAGTGTTCTCATATATTATGTATGACAAGAAAAGTTTGCTCACCAACTCAACCATACCTGATTTCACCCATAATTACAGCTTTTTGATGTTCCTTCAGCCTTACTTTTAGGGATTAGTTGGTTTCACCTTTGTATTCTTTGCCACAACAGCAAAGAATAGAATACACAATTTTTGGTCATATTCTCCTGTGTTAGGCTACCATTCCCAAATATGCTGGTTAATTTCTCAGAGTATTCCAATTTGTCCATTACTACTGTCTTTGTCTGCTGGCAGTATGATGATGCTGGTGTTAATCTATAGAGGTTTGCTGGCCAATTTTTATTCCTTTATGATGTAGCTTGGCCTTTTCTAATGCTTGTCACACTTCCCATTTAAGCTTATCTGCCTGGGCTTTAGGGGTCTTCAAGGCAACCTCCTCAACTGGAGCTATCTTATGTAAATATGGAATGGTTGCGCTAAAGTTAATAATAAAAATGATAGAGAAATCTAATTTTAAAACTTAATTTGGGTAAAGTCTTACCCATATCAACTGGATTTAAGTTATATGCAGAAAAATCAATTTGCTGTGATAGTGAAATAAAATTTAGAGCCTGAAAATAATTAGAACATATTATCAAATTTTTACCAGAAAGATAGTCAGGAGTAAGATTTAATTAAATAATTAACAATATCATTAAACATTTTAGCCAGTTTCAATAAGAATACTTTTTACCAGTTTCTATGATTTTATGGATACTTTTCCCCTTCATTTTAAATATCAGATTGCTCAATAAATTTCAAGAATAGATGCAAATATAAATTTAGAGTAGCACATGTAATGATATACAGCAAACAATTTTTAGTTAATTTTTTCCATATAAAATATATTTCAGAGTTAAAATAAAACAGTAAATTGATAATTATGTATCAATTTTGATATGACATATATATATATATATATATATATATATATATATATGTTAGATGTGTCATTTTAAGTCATTCAGGAACTACAAGTATACTACAATATCCCTGGTAGTTTAAACTTGAAATTCTTTGTAGTTGGCAAAACAAATGCTGCAGATGATCTGTTGTGAGACAGTTTTTATTTCTTGCATTTATCCATATAAATGGTTTTAAAGAGGGAATTAATTGTGTGTCAAGTATATCTATTTTGTTTCTATTTATCTATCAGAAAGTTGGGAATGTTGGAAAATATTCAGACTGATCAGTGGTTAATAAATGATTCATAGGATATATTACTGAATTAGTACTTACTCATTTCACTTGGTCTAGAAAAATTAATTTCCCAAATCTTTAGAACCCTAGATGTTACAATAATGCAAATTATTGCTTCTCATTTGAGGATATAACAGATATTGTTAACTGACAATGTAGCATATAATTCCTGATTTTACAAGATTTCATCTATATTTTCCTTTAGAGTTGCTGCGTTTCATTTTTTATGTTTATTAATGAATAAAGAAATGAGTATAATATAGTTCTTAAAACAACATTTAGTTATTTAGTTATTTTAAAAACATATGTGCACATTGACAGATGTTTTTATTGACTCTAGCAATCTATATAAAGGAATTAAATGAGATTTATGACTTTCACTTAAAAAAAAATCATTTCTTGTTAAAAAATTGAAAAATACTTACAAATATTCATGATCTACATGACTACAACTAACATATCTACAAATATACATGATCATTTGAAATTATGAATAGACATTAAGAATAAAATTATATTTTGTCAACATGAACAAGCAATGTATATGAATGTAATGAAGTTTTTCCAAAAATGTATAGATCTTAAAATTTTGTTAATTCATAAAAATTTAGGTGTAAGAAAAACATGATTCACTATAATAAGTACAATACATAATCATTTCACAATGCCTCATAATAAGGGAGCAAGGAATTGTCAGATTTTGACAGTGGGTATAATGTCAGTCACTTTGAAGGTGAAATAAAACAATCTGTAAAAATTTTTAAATTGTCAATTCTACTTCATGCAGTGGACTGCCTGATTATATAATTTGTCAATAAAAGGAAAGAAACTATTGTGTGTCATTCAGATTAATTTGTCAAAAAAGTGAGTGACAACAAGCTAGAAGTTGAAAAAGAAAAGGCAAATGAGTTAAAAACAACCCAAGAAAAGCAATATGGTTTCTTTTTTTTTTACAGAGTTATGAAAAAGCAGGCAAATTAAAGCCACTTTTTAAATTCAACATTCACCTGAGTAAAGAGTGGACAGTTGTAATGGTATTAGAGTTTCAGTGTACAATCACCTTTGCATATAATTCAAATGTTTAGTTTTTGAATAGCATGTGTCTATAGATTAACTATCCAAGAATTTTATTTGAAATGCTTGCAGCTATCAAACAAAAGATTTTTGGTGTAGGGAATCATTCAAAATTACAGGAATATGTAGGAACATTATTTCAAAATATACCCATTCTGCAGGAAGGACATCTCCAGATATTCACTGAGAATTATTTAAATAAACAAGAAAGTTGAGCTACATATTGTACAGCAAAAGAAAAAAAAGAAGAATTATGTAACACATGGCTAATTTGGTCTCCTGACAAGAATCCTACTGAACATGTCTAGGTAAGTTTGGATTGTGAAGGAAAATTTGTATTTTGAATGTAGCTTTCCCAAGAAAATAGAGCAGATTTGATATCTAGAAGAGTAAAAACTTCAAATCTGCTCATAGAATGTTCAAATTTTATTTTGACCAATATTCTTGAATTTAGTATTCAGCAGCAGAATTGTTAAATAGCAAGTTTTCAACAATATATTATTGGTATTCACTAAACTGGGTTTAGTTTGGCACAAACATGCATGTGGGTCATCTAGTGAAAATCAAGCTCACTACAACGGTAATCATCTGTTAGTTTAATTGCTAGTCATAATGAGGTATCCACAAACTATTTTATGTGAGAGAGAGAGAGAGACATTGTTTGTGAAATGAGAGAGTTGCATATTTCTTCTCTATCACCAATGGTTTCTATTCAAGCTCAAGTGAAAGCTATGATTTTGGAGATAAATAAGATATTTCTAGTAAGAAAATTGAAACAAACTTACATTTTTCAATTTAGTTTTATATATGCACATTCCTATATCTCTCCAATACCTAAACTGATTTGAAAAGATACCAATATGATATTCAGCTTCAAAACAAAAGAGCTGTCTGCTATCAAGATTTAGCAAGCAGTTAAACTATTAATGAGTTTAATGCAACCCAGATCCCAAACTAAGATAATTAAAAAAAAAAAAAAATAAATAAAAACAACTAAATATTTTCAAGTCCTAATTTCTTTTTCATCTGGAGAAAAATTGTGTACATGCACACAAACATGAATGCTTTCCTTGAAATGATAAAGAAACTAAGATATTAATGTAAGAATCATGTAAACTGAATATTGTCAAAATTTTTCACAGTGAAATTACTACGAAATATATAAATGTTAAAGTTTTACCAAATCCAAATTTCTCATGAGTAAGTAAGTGTACTTACCATTTCAAAGTATACCTATTCTCAAAGGTATTCAAAAGTATTATTTTTTGTTACAATATTGATGTTTTGCTTTTAAGATATTCCAAAATTCTGTTCAGAACAAAACTTTTAAAGGATGGCTTTAGCTACAGTTTTCTTCAGCATTCTATATATTTTAGTTGAATACTGCTCATCTTTGAAGAACATCTTTAAATCTTAAATATATTATTATTTTTTTAAGAACAAGACTCAGCATAAGTTT
Source organism: Acanthosepion lycidas (assembly GCA_963932145.1). Taxonomy (NCBI): domain Eukaryota; kingdom Metazoa; phylum Mollusca; class Cephalopoda; order Sepiida; family Sepiidae; genus Acanthosepion; species Acanthosepion lycidas. Next base: position 84,639,473 of record OZ010580.1, read on the forward strand.
CCATAAAACAAATTTCTAAAGTTAAAAAAAAAAAAAATAAAAAAAAATAAAAAAATAAATCAAAAAGGTAATTTTTGAGGTCACTGCAAAACTATTGTCAGAATTAAATTTTCACACAACTATTTTACATTTATATATATTTTTTTTTCAATCATTATAATAAAGGAACATTCAACAAAAATACACTTTTCATTTAGATTTTTTTAACATTGTTTTAAAAAATTGTCAATATTTGTTTACAAAATCTTTTAACATTCTGAAGATAATTTTAAAATATGAATTTGGGTAAAAATGAAAAAATACCTAATTATCATGCAATATGTTTATTATATGCATCTATTCTTGAAAGAAATTTGTTAGAGTTGAAATTGGAGTGCCATTTCTTACATACTGGCTCTCCTTTACTCTTCCAGCTCTAACACGTTAAAACAGGAGGTGAGAATAGCAGTGCAGGTGCTCACCTGGGCGGCTAGGCACAATAGGAACAGGGGGAAGATCCCTACGTGAAGGTGTATATCCCGTTGCTTCGGCGGCCCTATCTGGAGATCTGCCATCCTCTTTTGGTTCCCGGCGAACTGACGGTTTCTTTATACAACATCCCATCTTAAGGAGCAGGAATGAGATGCAGAGGTAGTGTGGGGTTCCTAGTTATGTTACCTAAAAAAAATAAAAATGAATTTAAAATACTCTGACATTTAAGACTTGCATTTAATTGTGAATAAAGTGGATTATTAGTAAATAGAAATAAAGTATTTGAAAGGCTAATGTAAATAAATTATAAACCAACTGGAAAGGATATAAATATGTATTACTTGAAATTCAATCTGAATTAAGTACACAATCTGAATATTTAAAAGGCTTCTTTGATGTTTACTGTTATTTGACCACAAGGTGAAGAGTTTTCATGTAGGAGGAAACATTTAACTAATTCTGAGTTTAAAATTAATTATTAAAAGAATTACATTTTTAGAGGTACCTGTTATAGAGCAATGGCTTGTCAGATAAACTTGTAAGTCATAACCCTAGGGGTTAAAACCTTACTGAATGTTCTGCTATTGTAACATTGTGCCAGACTAAACTCAGTGAATAGGAAATAGTATGCCTTAATGACTGAAATAGTACAGTTTTATATTTTTCATTGATGCCAGGTCAATGTTCAGGTAAAATACCTGATTTTCAAATAAAGCAGGCTCTCTCTCTAAAGCATGAAGCAAAGTTTAGTAAATACTAAAAAGAATTACAATTTCAGAAAAAAAATTAAGTATTCTACTAGCAGAATCCACTGTGTATACAATTTAATAATTCTCTCTTCATAATCCATATACCTTTATAAGGCTTTTATAAAAGAATTCATCAAAAAAAAAAAAAAAAAAAAAAAAATCAAACTCCACAGTGAGTATTCAAATCAATTTGATTCACAGATAATTGTATTTATTTGCATGAGTGACAGAATTGGTGTTTATTAAAGATGTCGTAATACATTCAGCCTCTACCAATATCTATACAAGCAAACGTTTGATTGATCTTTGGTGATATTGAAAACTATCCACCTAGATTTACATTGATTTTGTGAAAGCTGTAATATATTTACACTATTTACATTGTTTGGACTGTTGTCCTCATCTTTGTTGCCATATTCATGACGTTTCAGCTGGCTTTATTTAGGTGATTGGAATTTCAAACTGAACTCTTTATTTTGTCCACCAGACTAGATTGTTCTAGTTCCATGTGCCATGCCTCTTCCAGATGTCTCAGTATTAGTTATCTCCTTTTAAGTCAACTCTGCAAGTTTTTATCCACCTCTGCTATAGCCAGGTATTGAACTCACAACTCAAGTCAACCAATGCTTTTATCCATTGGGCCATGTGTCCTTGAGGACATCATTGTATGAATTTTTGGGGTTTATAAACTTAATGTCTCAGTAACATTTTTCACTAGACCTCATATTACAGTTTTGTCGTTATTATTGATTTTTTTCTAGCACTCCATATTACTGGTTCCCATATTGTATTCATTTCTATGTTTGGCTAGCTTAGGATATTTTTGTGGCCTAGCATATGTACTGATACCTTAAGTTTTTGTATTTTCCAGTGATGTACTAATATCTCAAACAGAGCATGGATTCAAGACATCCATATACTGCAAGCTAACATTCACCAGATAATACCTCAACTTCAACTCCCATCACCCATACAGTGTAATAAAATGGATCATCCACTGTTTACAAGTTCGAGCAAAAGTGATATGTGGTGACTCGGAGACATATGAACAAGAAGTGGTCAGAATAAGCAGTATACTGCAACGTAACAGCTGCCCTGGGTACATGACAGCAGCTCCAACAAACTGGGATAGAAGGGTGCAAGAGGATAACAACACTCAGAAAATAGCCTTGGTCTGCCTACCCTATGTGAAGGGATTATTGGAAAAGATACAAAAGATCTGTGGTTCATATAACATCAGGATGACCTTCAAAAGTGGTTCAACACTTTGCAGACACCTCTTCCGAGTATGACTTTCCACAGAGGAGAACATGATTAAAGACTGTGTGTACACCATCCCATGCAGCTGTGGTAAGAAATATAAAGGAGAAGCAGGCTGTCCTCTTAAGATAAAACTGCAGGAATGCCATAAAGCTATAACACGAGGAGAAATAGAAAAATCAGGCATAGCTGACCATATATGGAGGGAAAAGGGAGATCACTGCCCCCTGTGGGGTGAGGTTGAAATAATAAGAATGTCACTGGAAAATATGAAAACTTAAGGAATCAGTGCATATGCTAGACCACAGAAATCTCCTAAACCGGCCAAATATAGAAATGAATACAATATGGAAACCAGTAATAGCTAGAGGGAAAAAAAACAAAAAAAAACAAAATTGTAATATGAGCTCTGGTAAAATATTGTTACAGAGACATTAGGTTTATAAGTCCCAAAAGTACATACACTGATGTCCTCAAGGCTCAGTAGATAAAAGTGTTGGTTGAATCCAGTGTCTTAAGCCAAAAGAGTCGTGAATTCAATACCTGACTACAGCTACAACTTGGAGAGTTGAGTTAAAGGGAGATAACTGATGCTGAGACATCAGTATACAAGAGGTTTGGCACATGGAACTAGAACTACCCCGGTGGATGAAATAAAAGGTGCAGTTCAAAATTCCAATCACCAAAATGTCGTGAATATGGCAACAAAGATGAGGACAACAATGTAAATAATTACAATACCTCATCTTAGAAATATAGACAGATATTGTATTTATATACAAGTTGAAGCTTTTAACAACCAGATTAATTTCATGTAATTTTTGGAATAAATATTTTAGAATTTGACACATTAGCTATAGATTCTCTTAAACATGACTGATTTTTAAAAACAAACTGGATTTTTTTGATGAAAAATATATAAAAATGTAGACAAAGTTGCTTAACAGATAACTTTTATTCCTGCAAACTGAAACAAAATTATAATTTTCTGTGTTATGTGATTGATAAAAGTGGCCAATGCTTCCAACCATAATGCTATTTTGATTCCATGACCAAGGATTCTTGATCCTGAGGTTACTATGGAAAGACATTGTTGGTTCCAATTTGTACAAAGGAATGACTGCAAAATACTTTCCCCACCCCGATTTATAAGTACAAAACCACACAAATGCATGCTGGGATTTCTTCCTAGCCAAGAAGATAGACCACTTCTCAGTCTCCTTATCTATGCTATGTTTGTTAATCCAAATCTACTTTTGTGTGTCAAAATCAATTTTTAGTTTGTGAATTTTTTTTACCTTATTACTGTTGCTTTGTTTTGCATATATTGTTTGCTTGTTCCAAATTATTTTTGCTCTGTTCTTTTCTAGCTATTTATTACAAACTTTGTTAATTCTGTTTGTTGGGAAGTTCTGCCATTTACAATGGCCATTATTTCTACAGACATGTAGCATATAACGCTACATTTAATATAACTGGGATAAAAAGTATCTCCTGTTACAGTATTACAAATGCTTTTAGTAATCATATTTGTTTTACTGAGTAAAACTTATTTTATAATGTAAAAATTAATTTTAACCTTCATTATAACCTATTTTGAATGAATTATTTGTTTTTGGTTTTTTATACTTCAAAAATAAAAGTAAGAGAATTGTTGAGGAGTCATTCTCCAACAATTTCAGTTGAAATAACAATTGCAGAAAATATTTCTCTCTCTAGCACTGTAGACATTACTTTCTTGGCACTCTTATTGGGATAAGAGCATATAGTGACCTTTACAAAAACCATAATTAAGAAAAATAAATGCCAGCACAAGAGAAGCAAGGATAAAAAAACAGATACAACCAAAGAACTATTTTACATAAGGAAGCTATAGTAACATTAGTAGCAGTTATAGTATTTACTCATCTGACACCAGTTGGAGAACCAGAATAAATATTTAATGGCATGAAAATCTCAAAATGTAAAATAAATATACTAATAATTAGACTATTTTAAGAGTACAAAGATCACTGAGTAAAAGGCAGAAAATGTTTTACATACATGCAAAATATATAATTAAACCCATTTGCTTATAAGCAGATATACTTGCAAACCTTATATCACAGCAAAGTAAGAAAGGTTCAAGAAAACTTCTGTACAGTAACCTAATGAGGAAAAATAAATTAAAAATTTTAAAAGAGAAAGTGTTTGTTACTCACATAATGAACTAAAAAGAACTGACAACCATAGCAAAGCTGATATACAAAGCTCAAAGTTTGAATGTCTGCTTGAAAGCCCCTGAATACTGCTAATACTATTTTACAGCCTATTCAAATACCCCCCCCTCAAACCACCACCAGAAACGACTGTAGCACAGCAGGGCAATGGAAACAGACTTGGCCTGTGCAATTTCAGTTATCATTCCTTTTATAAGCTATATGCCATATTGGGTTATATGTTTCATAAACTTATAAGTAGAACTAGCAGATCTTTCTAGCATATGAAAACTTTGAATTTATTCATTCAAATTTTGTTGAGTAGTACATTAAAATGCTGTCACTGATTGAGAAGAAAAACATTTTTCTTTTCATATTTTTGCTGCAAATGAAAAATGGGTATGAATTCATTTAACAAAAAAAAAAAAAAAAAATCAAAAGTTAGTGAATTTTGTTTTTGCTTTTAAAGTAAGAATATTATAATCAACATTTTTATATGACTAAACATTTCTGAAAATGTTCATGAATGGTATTTAGTCATTTCTATATCTAGGAAAAAGACAAAGGATTGCATTCTGCATAAATTTGTCTTCAAAATATGAAAAGCTAGGAAATGTAAAACAAGACAGAATGACTGAAGGTTAACATTCCAAGAGAACATGAAAGAAGATGGAATGTGAATGTTGTAAGAATCACATCACTGAATGATATCCTGGAGAGAATAGAAGAATGAAAGAAAAGTTAGATTACAAATCAGACAAAGACAAGAGGAAATGCATTTGCAGATAATGGCAACACTCAGTTTCTGGTGAAATTGAAAGTTGAGCTATTCAATATGTCAATAATAGTATAAGGTAATGCTAAAAAGTTCTCAGCTTAGTCAAGAAGTGTACATTCTATTCCACATATTCATCTTGCAGTTCAACAAATTTGACACATAAAAACCCTTCAAGAAATGAAAATTTGATGTTAATTTTAGGAAGTGAACCAAGCCAAGAGCCTTTCACCACTTCCTTATAGTGTATGTATCCACACCAGAAAGTACTGAAATAGATTAGATTTATTGTGACAGAGAGAGAGAGAGAGAGAGAGAGTCTGGGAGACACACACATACACATGTTTTTTTTTTTAGTGAAATTGGAGTAGATTTGAATAGCGAAATTAAATCAGAGCATTTTGTTTACTGATGGGGAAATCTGATCTAGGGCAGAAGTTGTACCCATTGAATCTGGGTCATTAGAAGACAATGGGAATGGTCGAAATAATTTTTATCGATTAAAAATTGAAATAGAGCTAAGTAAGCTAGAAGGAACTTTGGAATTCACATGATTTTGGTTGAAGCAGCCAGAACCCCGTGATAATCGCGTGCGAAGTAGTAGGGTCAAGAGTCAGTTATAACCAGCCAGGTTTATCTATATAAACGTGTAAAAAAGGCAGACTGGAGAAAATTCTTGAAGAGAAAATTCTTGAAGAGAAAATTGGCCCGGGCGAGCATTGGGAGGAGGAACGCCACTATAACTTTAAGCCCCGCACAGAAATCTTTATCCCTCTATCACAACTTTGCATCTAGAATCCAGTGTATGAGTTTTTTTACTTTACTTTTCTGTAACTTGTTTCTCTTCTCTACTATTTTTTTCTGCTATAGAAAAGACATTAACAATTCAACCATTGAATCGATGTTTGTCCAGCTTTCTGCAGATATTAATTTTTTTTTTTTTTTTGCTGCATTCTAAATTTCTTAGCGCAGACTCTCCCAGCCATGTCTACATCTTCAGTCGACCATGAATGGACAGACATCACTTTTGCTTTCTGGATCAAACAAATCACAATGTGGGAAGGAAGCAGGATTAAACCAGCGGACCGGTGGAATAATCTACGGATGCTCAGCTAGACCTACGGCCACTCCCTTAAGTTCGGTTAGGACCGAGTAGACACCTCAACCCTGAGAGTAAGATGCCGGAGGTTGAGGGACTGGGGCAAAAGTGTTAGATTATGATAGTAGAAAATGCCAGATCTTAGAGCAAGTTGTAAGAAATCATGATCATTAAGTAGCACTGACACACAAAGTAGGAAGAAAAAAAGGATAGTGAAATAGTAATGTTCTGGGAAAAACAAAAACAGTTTCAATGATTCACAGCAAATGATCAACAATTGGTTTGAAGAAAATCAAAGACATTCATTAACTTGAAAAACCTCAGTAAGATATACCAAGAACCATATAGACTACTTGACCATCAATAAATGATTTAGTTAGAAAAGAAATTTTGCATTCTGAAATATATTCAGGCACTGGCTATAAGAGTGATAATCTCCAAGTTACAAGCAAACTAAGATTACAAAAATTAAAGAAACCTAAATCATTACTGAAATTGAAATATGAGAAACTCTACAGTGATTCCATTCACAAACAAGCATGAAGCTTTAGAACATGACATTAGGGATTCAAAGTGGAATATCTTGGAGGAATCATGAGTTACAAACTGTAAGTCATCTGAAGATAGAACTGAATGATGAGTAAAATTATTAACATAATGAAGAACAAAGCAGACAAGAAATGGTACAGAGTATATAAAACTGAACAAAACCATTGAAGCTAAGTAGAAACTGGCTACAGAAGAAGTGTGTAAAGATAACAAAAACTGAATGTCACAAATGCAGTGGACATGGGATAATTAAAGAAATAACAAGACAGAAAACATTATTTACAAGAATATATAAAATCTACAGAAGGAATGAACATTATAGAAAAAGAAAAGTTATTGCAATGGTGGAATGATAACACAAAACTCATTCATGAAAACAGAGGAGAGAAAACTACAATATAAGCATGCAGGGTCTTGTGATGCTAAAATCTTAAGTGAGAACAGCAATTGCTAAGAGGAACAAAACAGCAGAAGCAGAGGAGGTTGTCATAGACACTGGTACATGACTTTGGGATTGATAAAATTACTGAAGTAAGTATACAATTTTGGTGAATTTTTTAGTGCTGCCCAATAACCAGGTGTGAATGAATGTAAGCTACATCTACTAATCAGCTTGAAAAGCCATATAACAAAACTAATCATTAAGAGTCTAATGAATAGAACTTGTAGCAGAATCAATAGAATAATATGGTGTTATTGAATATGCTACAAGAAATACTACTTTCATGATCAGAATACTACCAGAACAAGCAAATATATATGAAGGAAGATCTGAACCTGTGTTTTGTAGATCACATGTAAAAGACATAAATAATCTGTAATAGAAACAAATGGCTTATGCATGAATAAACTGAGTTCAACAAAAATGTGTTTTCTCACCAGATTTATTTAACCTGTACAGTGAGAAGATTTTAAGAGAATTAATGAAACTAACATAATATTATACCTGCAAATAATAAATTAACAAGATAGGCTATGAAGATGGCACTGTCGATGGCAAACTAAGAAGGAAAACTGAAAAAAACTATCAATAAAGATTTGTTATAAAGATGAACATACATGATGAAAAACTGCCTCAAAGTTAATTATTAGGTTGGTGCAAAAATAATGTCGTTTTCTCACATATGTTACTATGTGAGAAAACGACATTATTTTTGCACCAACCTAATAAAACAAAGTTTTATAATCAAAAACTTCATACTATTAAGAGGAAAGACCAAAGAATTCTGTGATTATTAAATTTTAGTTTTTAATCCTTTTTAGAACTTTCAAAATTTTAGTTAAAAATTATTTTTTTCTTGTGTCAGTGGGTAACCATATATTAGTATAGGAAGTTTTAGCATCTTTTTGCAGTGATAAACACACTGATTTGGAAATTCTTGCAAAAATCAAATAATTTCTGGATTTTAATGAAACATTTTAGAAAATCTCAGTATTTTTTTTTTTTTTTTTTTTTTTACATCTGTTACATCCCCACTTATTTAATGAAATTTTGAGAAATTCATTTTTGCAGGGATTAATGTTTATATTAGTTATAAGCATGCATCCTTGGAGAATTTAAATCAATTATTTTTTATTTGTAAAACAGGATTCCCAGTTACAGAAACTCTGCTCTGAATTGTAAAATAAAAAATGCAATAAAACTAAGACATCATTTAATTAGAAGAACTTTCAATTACTTTTATGAATAAGATATATTAAGAAAACCATTGTCATAAGAAATTTTTTTTTCAATGAATAATGATTTTACAAGTATTGTTTACATTTAAAAAAAAATTTTCCTTATAATAATTTATAAAATTTTAAATCTTTTAAAATTCCATATTACCAGTTAGGTGATATTAAGTAAAAACTATATTTACTAATTATAAATGGAAGAGCTTATTACAATTCAGTGATCGCAGTATTTTAAAAAGAATTGTGTATTTTTTGTGCATATGTAAATGTACTGATTTTTGTAAATATGGACATCCATACACAATATTATCAGAAAATAAAAGTGATAACTATAGTAAATTTAAAGCCAAAGTACCCAAAATTCAATAAAATCTAAAATATTTTCCTCAATTTACTGGGTAGTTGAAAAATTATATAAAAAAGGAGATCACATTATATCCATCAAATAATTTTTACAGATATGTCCCTTGTAGAAAAACAAATTCCAAATACAAGTCTATCAAGATGGCTGTCAACACCTTATAAAACTCCCACCTCCATGTTAAAAAAAGAAAGAAAAGAAAGTAATGTTTCAAATTAGATTAATTAAACTTCAAATCAGCTAATCTACCTCAAAGTTTCAGAAATGTATATTTTGCTTTGGAAAGATTTCTTAATGAAGAGAATTGTGCTGAGAGATATGGCTAAGATCAGTAATTTTTAACGATTTGAAAAAAACCTCATTTCAATCAATTTAAATTCCTTTTGAAATAAAGCAAAGTATTTTGCTTACTAGAAATATTAAATTTAATCTATTAGCTTGAAATTAAAAGTAAAATAAAAGCTTCAAGACAGATTTTTTTATATATATATATATATATATATAAAAAAAAAAAAAAAAAAAAAAAAAAAAAAATCGCTTTTCTTTGGTACCTACAATAAAAAAAAAAGGAAAAAACATTAATTGTAAGAAGAGAGAAAAGATGTTTGTGAGCAAAAAGATAACCTAAGATGTGATTTAAACATTATATGCTGGCATAGCCGGGGTCATGGCCTGCTGTCTTTGGTCAGGATCGATCCTGGTATCGAAGAACAAGACATCAACTCACACTTGTCAGTCGTTGGTAGCATTTGATACAGCAGCTGGTTAACCTCTTCAACTATGACCTCTCTTACCCATGTTGTGATTTTTGATCTTAAGACAGTCAAGCTGAATTATCACTGGGGTATCTTAACCAAGGAGTTGAATACGCACACACAAAATTGAAAATAAAATAGACGTCACCTGAATAAGTCACTAAATGATATTTATATCAAAATAAAAAAAAAATATTTACAGTTTTTTTTTTTTTTTTTTTCCCAACCTGTTTTTAATATTTGGCGATGGAACGAAAATTTCAGCTAACTTCTCTAAGGGTGGCCAGACTTGACAACTGGATTTATCTTCAAGTACTGTTTGTACTTTTAAGAACGGTACAAGGTTATCATCGGAGTCTTTCTTCAGCGACAACTGGATTTAACTTCAAGTACTATTGTTTGTACTTTCAAAAATGCCACAAGGACATCGTCAGAGGTTTTCTTCTTCAGCAGATAATTATTATTATTATTATCATCATTAGGTTGGCAAAACAACGTTATGGCAAAAAAATCTCTTAACTCCCCAACATGGCTTCTGCAACTCCGGGCCGCAACCTAAACTCCAACTCCTGTGGGCACTTGTATTTATGGGTGTCCCTTTCTACTGGTATGATTAGGGCGCATGAGGGGGTTTTATGCAAATATCCTAAAATTCAACCAGTCACTTTCTCTTGTTTTCCATTTCACATTTCCAATTTTGGAAGATTCCCCCTCTTTTGGGAGGAGCCATTCTATGATGCCAGCCTTCCTGACATCTTCCCCTGCCTTCATAAATGCTCATTCTGTTTACACAAAATTTTTTCTTAGGGAAATTTTGGCTGATAATTTTCCCAGTATGTGGACATTGACACTTTTCAACAGATGACTTTAACCTCTGACCATAAACCTGCCAGCTGTGTCTCACTGAATAGTAACAATCATATTGTGTAACTTTTTCAACCTGTTCTCAATATCCTGGGAAAATGAATCCCTTTCTGACAAAAAAAAAAAAAAATCATTTTCTTTAACCCTTTTTGTCCATATGCCATGTTAAATAATGTTACAATTAGATCAAAATCAAAATCAAGCCTGACACAGAAATTTAAAGGTGTATAGGAATAGTGAAAATTACCTAGCAGAAACTAAGTTACTAAGGAATTAAAAATTAAGTGAAGAAAAGATTGGACTTCTATGCAATGTCTGTGTATGGCAATGAAGGCTGGAAAATTATCACAAATGAAATGAATTAACCAAGATGTCGTTCTGAAATTTTTAAGAATATCAAGAGCATTGTATGAAGAATATGGGAATTCTAAGGAGAATAAGAACTACAAAGTGCTGATAATCAGAAAAAGATGGTAAAAAATTTGGGGACACATAAGAAAAGAAATCTTTAACATTCACATGACAAAAGAAAGTGACAAAAAGCAACTTGTTATTTGACAAGTCTGAGCAAATGGATGGAAGAACAAGTATCACAAAGATAAAAAGAGCTCATAAAAGAGAAAGTATTGCTGAGAGCAACAAAATAGGAAACTGTGGTGAACCATGATCTCTCATGTCTTGGTATATAGAAAGAATGGAGATGGTTGAAAAATACTATGAGATGAATAACTTTTTGTGAAGGATTAATTTACACTGTACAGATCTTTTGCTAGTGTAGACCTGTGTTTAAATCTAAATTACTGTAATCTAAAGTCATTAATGAACTTTAGTGGGGGGAAAAAAATGGATGTATTTTTATGTAAAGGAATTAATGCTTAAGTCATTAAGTCATATTTGACATTTTGTTAAAGAAAAAAACAGTTATCAAGTTACTTCTTTCTTTGGTGCATATTATTTTCTTTATTGAAAACCTTTTTTTCTTTTAGCTGGTGATTGCAAATTACTGATAAAATTCAAAATTTACATTATAATGAGCATTCACAGTTCAAAAAAATTTTAAACTATTGAGAAAAAAACATTGCTGATATTGTCTTATCAGTCATAAAACTGTACAAGAAACATTTAACATAAGAGCTAATTAAAACATAAGTGCTAATTAAAACAAATATTACAATTTTTAAACTGAAGCAAATAAGTTTTTTGTCAATTGAATTTTGAACATTGTGCAAGTCAACTGAAAAAGTACTGTTATCAAACTGATTATGATTTGAATGAAAATCTATTTTTCTCACTTGCAGATATGCTGAAAAAGAAATTCTATCTACTAATTTACATTTTATATAATTTGTTTATTATTATGCTTAAAGGGGCATAGCCAATAAAAAAAAACTTTTAGTAATACAGTTCAAAGAAAGGTATTATTGTCCTTATGTATATATTTCCTACTTTTAAGATTGAACCAAAAGTAGGTACCTCCAAAAATTCTCATAGCATGATGAAAAAGGCCTCAAACTTGATAAAAAAAAAAGTTTTATCATCAAAATGTTTATGTTGTTATTAAGATGAAAGACCAAAGTACCTTTTGATTATTTTATTAAATTTTTTAATCTTTTCTAGCACATCTGAAATTTTGGTTAAAAATCTTGTTTTTTCTGAGTCAGCATGTGGGCCAAAGATTTTTATGAAATTTTCAGAACTTATTTACAAATGAGTTAAAATATTTATATATATATATATATATATATATATATATATATATATATTACACACACACATTTTAAAAGAAAATCTTGGTAATCTACTGCTTTTTGGCAAAGTATTCAAGGATTTAATCAATGCTGAAGTGGTTAACCTTTCACAACCTGTTATCTGATAAACAATATAGATTCTGTCTTCCCTGATCTACTTCTGATGTGCTTATAGCCATCACTGAATACATATATCAAGCTCTTGATAACAAAGACAAAGCTTGAGCTGTGGCTCTAGATATCTCAAAGGTGCTTGTCTTCTACATAAGCTTCAGGGCTATGGTATTACAGGATGATTGGGTTAAATCAACCAATCATTCCTATCAAATCGTGAAATGAATGTCCTTCTGGACAGACTTGCTTCCAGATCCTTTCACATGAACACGGGTGTCTCCAGGGCTCTATTCTGGGTCTAAGCTGTTTCTGATCTTCATCAATGATCTTCCTGATTTCATCAGTTTCCAAGTAGGCATTTATGCAGATGACACCACAATTTACTCCTGTCTCAATAGCAAATCTGTCAGAGCTGACAAAGTTAACCTGGCCACTGCTCTTGAAAAGGACCTCCAATCAGTGGTTAACTGGGGCAAGAAATGGCTTGTAAATTTTAATGCCTCCAAAACTAAACTGCTCTCATTTAACCACCATAGAGAAACTTCCTTGCCTGTCATCAGCATGGCTGATGCTTGACTCCTGGAGAGTGTCTCACTGTGCCTTCTTGACTTGAAATGGAACAACTACATTGAATCAATAGATGCCTCTACTGCAAGAAGGTTTTTCTCATCAGAGTCCATCTTGCTCATTTACAAATCTACCATTTGACCATGTATTGAATACTGTTGCTATATCTAGTCTGGTGCTCCTGCTATTCATTTTGAAGTTCTTGACAAAATTCAAAGAAGGATCTGCAATGTAATTGATCCTGACTTGGCATCTCAACTTGTCACTTTTTCAAAGACATGATATGGCTTCCCTCTGTTTTTTCTACAAATGTTTTCATGGCAACTACTCTGATGAGCATTTTTCCCATGGTGCCCGGACTACATGAAATTAAGCATGCTACTAGATTGGCATCTAGGTCCCAACCTTTTACTGTTGGAATAGTTAAATGTAACTGCCACTTCTACTCCAACAGTTTCATTTTTCGCACTTCCCGACAAGGTAACTCCTTTTCATTTACTTGCTTCCCTGAAAACTACAATTTAAATGCAATATCAATTGCCATCTTCTGTTGTCTTGAACCCCGTTCATCTTTTATCCTTTCCTCAATCCCCACTATATCTAGTCTTTTCTTCCATTCTCTGTAATCCTCTGTGGACAAGTGGCATTCCTGCTTTGCATGAGGTGAAATGATTAAAAAAATATATTAAAAAAAGAAATATTAATTTTTTTTTTTTTTTTTTTACTTAATTTTATGAAATTTTGAGAAATTAAAATTTCAGGATCTTCATATTTACATTAGTTAAAAGCAGGATTTCTTGGTTAATTTAAATCATCAATTTATTTTTATCAATAAGAAACATCATTTACCAAAAAATTTGCTCTGAATCATAAAATAAAAAATGCAATAAAACTATGACATTATTTAATTTGAAAAACTTTTAATTGCTTTTATAAATAAGATATATTAAGGACACTATTGTCCTAAGGAAAATTTTTTTTGATAGATAATGAATTTTTACACGAACAGTTTCATTTAAAAAAAAAAAAAAAAAAAAAAAATAGAAAAATTTATTAAGTTTTAAATTTTTTTAAATTCTGTATTAATTTCAGTGGTTTTGATGATATTATTAAGTGAAAACTATATTTAGTAATCATAAAGCTTAATACAAATCATTAAACACCAATATTTTACAAATAATTTTGAAATTTTTTTATTAGTATATAAATGTGCTGTTTTTTTAAATACAGGTGATCATAAACAACATTATCAGAAAATTGTGATGATTTTAAAAAAATTTCTAAAATTAAATAAAACATTAAATTACAGAGAATATTTTAATAAATTTTTAAGATTACTGAATACTTAAAAATTATATATAAAAGGCACTCATATTTTTATTTCAATTATGTTTTATAGATAAAGTCTCCATAGAACAACATTAGATATGTCATCATCTTGTCAAACATGTCAACATAGCTACTGTCAATTAAAAAGAAAGCTATTGTTGGATTAAAAATGATTTTCTGTGAAATTTTAAACTTAAAGTAAATAATATTTGTTTTAACTCAGATTAATTATACTTTAAATCAGCAAATATTCCTTAAATATTGTTTCAAGTATATTTTATTTTTTGGAAGATTTTTTAATAAACAGAATTACATTTTGATGAAAATGATTAAAAATGCTATTTTAGCAACAAAAAAAATTCCTTTCACTCAATTTAAAATGAGTCTTTGAAATACAGCAAAGTATTTTGCTTATTGGAAATATTAAATTTAATCTGTTAGCTCAAAATTAAAACTGAAATAAAAGCTGTAGGTATTATCTTTTTTTTCTGTTTTTTTTTTGTGAAGGTACCTAAAGTTATTGTTATGATTACCGCACTGAGAAAGGTAAGAAAAACATGACCAAAATTTAATAAAGATAGATTGTTTTGTGTTAATTCTTTTAAGGACATGTATTTCTTACCTGTATAAGTTTAATATTTTCAAAATAAAAATTGATATAGTAAGAAATTTTCACTCTCCATAAGAAAATTTTTTTTTGAAATAGTTATTTACTCACATCCAAGGCCAGTGTTAAAAACTGAATTTTCACATTATTTTTTGACAGGAAAACTTTTTATTTGAAAGAGGAAATGGATGAATGTTCCTATTCCCATTTAAGAATTGGGTCATATATATAATTCACGATGATCCTTATTGATATTATAGATTAAATCTTAAAAGCTGCTTTACCTGTATCAAGATTTTCCCTCCATTAAAACAAATACATTTCCTTACATGTTTAATTGCAACTCTTTAACTTTCACATACAAAAGAGCTCTAAATGAAGTCATGTTGAAAGAGACTTTCTCTTTTTCACCAAACACTTTTTAATTACATTAATAAAAAAAAATTCAAGTACATTTTGAAGAGATATTTCATTTAGGTATGATTTCTCAGAAAATTAGTGATAACATTTAAAATTTATTTTATATTCACTAATTTTCTTTTCAATCATTTTGTGTCAGAAAATTAAACATTAGCTAAAAGCAAAAACTGTTCACTGGAGCAAGAACCTGAAGAACTGGTACTGCAATGAAGTCAAGTACAACAGTTTTTTTTTTTTTTTTTTTTTTTTGTTTTTTTTTATCCAATTATAGAGAATCTAATATTTTAAGATCTTTTTCATTTATACTCCCCAACCACCAAAGAAAAAAATGCTCTAAAGTTGAACTGATATTACTTCAGTTTTTTCAGTCTGAAAAAACTTGTTCTTTGCCAAGCAGCAAAGGTTTCACCTGGTGCAATAGAACTGCCCTTAAAAACAAATAGGTATGTACAGGCTTTAAAATATTTTGAAAGTTATTTCTTTTAGGAATTTAAGAACATATTGTAATTGATATCTTTAAGTCATAAAAAAGTTAATTTTTATATCCTTATTATTTTCATTGAATGAAACAAAAGGTGTAGTTTGTTAAATCATAATAAAAATACAAATAAACACTCTTTAGTACTAAAAAGCTCAATCCACTTCCCAAAATCTGACCAAAATTAAACATACCCTTTTTTAATCCTTTCTTTGTTGAGTTGAGAAATTTTCAGCACAATGCTGTTCAATGTATTATCAAGATAAACAGTTTTCATATTTTTGGCAATTTGATTTAATTTAAATTTTATTTTGCAATGTATCAAAGTCACTTCAGTAAAATTTCCTATAATGATGTTTTTGAAAGTAATAAAAAAGGCACAATCCTAACAGTTATGAAGTAAAACCAACCAAAGCTATCTTTTCTGATGATCCGCATGTTGGTTTTCAGTTGATTATATAAAATGCAGCAGTGGAAAATGAAATTAATAAGATTTTAAACATTAGTGAAATTATTAAACTAAAAGACATATTTTCAATATTAAAATAAATATCATAAAACCAACAAAAAATACAATTGTAGCTTGATATCAACATTTTAAATGGGATCAATAAAATGTTTATCAGAAGCAACTATAGATATTAAATGTGGTTGTAAATGGGTCTTCAAAAACCATTGACCTTGGAATAGTAAAAGCAATATTATTTTGATCTACAATTTTACATACATAAAGGCACATGAATATATATGTTTACAAAACTTTTACATTAGTAGATTACTAATTAAAGATTATGGAAATGGTCTTAATTGAATTTATTCTGTGTGGATTAAGTCAGCATAACATGTTAAATCATTTAAAATCAAAACAAAAAATCTTTTTATAAATGATCTATTTTCACAGGGTGAAGATGTGCCAATCCATCAGTGTGAATGTAACATTTTTAGCTAACATAAAAAATCCCACAATTATTCTGCTTTTTTAAAAAATAACCCTGAGAATAAGTGATAAATGTATTTCATTAAAAATTACTATATTATAATTTCTGTTTGAATTCCTGGGATAAGGAGTTATTTACATGCAAACTATTGTCCCCATTTTCCAGACTTCATCAGGTATTTTTCATTCTTGGTAACCTTCCAGGGATTTCAAGCTGAACTCTTTATTTAATCTATTGAGTTAGAATGTTCTCATTCCACTGAACATGTCTAGGAATATTAGTCACTGTTTGCTCCATTTCCACTGAGTTCAAGTAAATACTGCATGGCCCAGTAATTGAACTCACATTTACTGTCACCAAATTCATGCTTGACTGCATTCACTGAGGCTTCTTTTTCTACTGCAACCCAAGCACATGCCAACAAGAAATGATCAGCATCAAAGTACCCTTCTGAATAAGAACTACCCTGCAAAAATAACATCAGCTTCTGCAGGCAGAAACAGCAGAGTCCATGAGGAGGACCAGAAAATTGCCACAGTCTTCCTTATGTTAAGGGCTTATTGGGGAAAAATTCAGATCTGTTGTCCATACAACATCAAAATAATATTCAGAAGAAGCTTGACTTTATAGAGAAATCTCTGCCTAGTCAAGCCTAACACAAAAGAAAATGGCCAAGAACTGTGGGTACTCCATTCCTTGCAGTTGTTGCAAAAAATACAAACAAACCTCCTAAAAGTAAGGCTGGAGAAACAATGAAAAGCTGTAATTAGGGGAGACAATGAAATCAGATACATGGCTGATCATGTGCAGAGAGAAGCAGGTAGTCATCAACCCCTGTGGAATAAAGTAATAAGGAGGAACACTGGAAAGTCAGATGTCTGAAAGAGTTAGTGCATATGCTAGGTGATGAACTTTTTAGTAGGCCTAGCATAGAAATAAATATGAGCTATTAATAAAGAAAGAGAAATGACAGTAAAGCTGCTGCAGTAGCCACAGTAGAAAAATAAGTCTCAGTGAGTGCAGTCAAACATGAAAATAGCAGCATCAGCACTCATCAGTAAGCAGGTTAGGTTTAAGGCTTCATTTTCTCCACTCAGCTAGTGCGTTAAAGTGTTGGTTTGTGAATTTTGAGACAGTCATTGTGAGTTCAAGATTTTAGAAGTCGACCAGGTGATGAGGCCATATACTGATTATAAAGATTTTGGCATAAAAAAATATTCCGAAATATTTGCCGATACGGGGTAGAGAGAATTACCATTATTTTTCCAAGATATAATTTTAAGTACCGGCAAGGCAAGGCTACATGTTGATTATAAAAATTTTGGCATGAGAAAATATTCTGAAATATTTGCCGATATGGGGTGGAGAGAATTACCATTACTTATTTTTTTCAAAGAAGCCAAGGTTTCGTGTAGACACTAAACTCCACAAAGGTGACAAAATGGCAAGCTTTGACAATTGATTAATGACATTGTAAAAGTACTGGTTGAGAAAAACAGAATAACCAAGCGTTGAGGATATGGTTTTAAGTGGCCATGTGTTGATTATAGAATTTTGGCATGAGAAAATATCTCGAAAGAATTTCCGATTTGAAAATAAAGAGATTTATTTTTCTTTTCCGAGAAGCCAAGGGTTCCTGCAGACCTTGACAATTGATGTTTGTAAAAGCACGGGTTAAGAAGACGCAAAATGGCCAGGAGCGTTGAAGATATCAGAGATTTTAAGAGACAGAGCCATGTGTTATTCATAAGGATTTTGGCTGGTGACGAGAATTTTGTAAACAAAAATTCTAGTTTATAATTTTAATGAGGTCAGCTTAGCCACAATCGCACGACTAGGACGTCATTGGTCAAGTGGTAACAGTGGTGATAGGCGAAGGTAATTTGATGAGAAAGATAGGGAAATTATTAACGCCCACTGAAAGGAATTGGTATGAGGTACCAATGTGAGAAGGAAGGAGTTTGGGAGGATATCTATCATGCAACCTCTCCTCATGACCAAAGAGATCCCCCCAAAACTGGAAAGTAATTAATTTTCCCAAAATGGGAAGTAATCAATTTTCCTAGCCAGACAACAAAGAGGTCCCTTGTCAGAAATCGAGATTTAACGAAAACCCCAGGCTGTGCCTAACCCCGTACCAGTTTTTGGTCGGTGTCCATATAAGCAAGTGCCCTTGGGCAGTTCACCAGTAGTATTTGTTGAGAAGTTTCAGTCCAGTAGTTCAAGTAGCAGAAACCAGAGTGCTGCCTCGCAGAAGCTGACTGAGAGATTCTACGACCTCCGACTTCACCTTTCCTACCAATTGCAAGTTATACTGACAAACGAAGCTAAGCCAGCACTTAAAAACTAAACCAATTGACTCAGATAACCAGAACTTACCTAAGTATAAAAGTTTCACTCTCCAAG
This sequence comes from Acanthosepion lycidas, assembly GCA_963932145.1. Taxonomy (NCBI): domain Eukaryota; kingdom Metazoa; phylum Mollusca; class Cephalopoda; order Sepiida; family Sepiidae; genus Acanthosepion; species Acanthosepion lycidas. The sequence goes on from OZ010580.1 coordinate 84,658,838, forward strand.
AAAACAGGTTGAGAGAAAAACACACACTCCTGCATATAACGGACGGACAAAAGTTGATTTGTTTCTTTCAACATACTTGAATCTCATGGGTTTTATTTGCTTCTTTTCTTTATGCTTGTGCGATATCACCTCCAATTTAAACTCATCTTACACTACAGCCCGATGTCTGATTGATCTCATCTACCTAAGATCAAAATCACAACATGGGTAGGTTAGACTTGAGATCAAATTAGTTGCTTCGGTACCAGACATTGGAAGTGAGCTGAGAATGATGGACCTGGTGTTGAACTGGTTGCATCTGGTGTGAAGCCATTTGAAATTGACCGACTATCCCACTTGGTACCCTAACCAAAGGATTCCACCAGGCAGTGATGACCACCAATCAACTGGGACAGCAACTAAGAGTTAGCCCCAAAACGCTGGTAGGAGAAATATCAGTTTCATGCCATGACTTGGAGTTGACAATGGGCTGACAACTCAGTGTCACAATAGTTACTGTTTCCATGATCCTTCCAATACTCTTATGTATATATATTTTTCATTAACTGCTGTTTTTACAGTGGCTTGGAACATTATATTGCTTTGCAGGCAGTTACCATTTAAAGGGCATTCATGCTTTGCAGCTACAAGTGGGTTTGGTTAATGTGGCTACAGTCATAATTACACAAAAGTAGATATCCAAAAGTTACAGATTATGACAAAATTTCATGATGGAGAAAGTGGATACTTTACTTTTTCAGCTATCATTTGAACATAAGTATCATAAGTGTCATTTTTTGTTTCCATTTTCTCTAAAACTTTTTTGTTGCTCATGTTCTGTGAAGAGATTGTCCAACAATCACAGATGAACAAGAAACTTGAGGCAACAGAAATGTGGTTCTACAGAAGGATGCTGAAAATACAATGGACTGAATGACAACAAAGTTTTAGCAAAAAAAAAACAAAATGGCACTTATAGTTAGAATCAGGAAAAGACAGTTAAAGTTTCTGGGGCACAATGAGGAAAGAGAACTTAGTAAATTTGACACTCACAGGACACATTGAAGGTAGTAGGGAAGATGAAAGCAGTGTATAATCTACCTAATAAGCTTGTATAATTGATTGGCAGAACAGGGATTAGTCGAGATAATAAACAAAAAAAAACGATTTTTTTACTAAGGACAGGAAATTGCAAAGAGCTATTATCGCCCACGTCCTGAAGAATAAAAAAGAATTCTTATTTTGTTTAATTAATCTCATCCAATTCTAAAATATTAACATCAGCCACTTCCAAAACTAGCGGGGGTAATAGAATTAAAATATATATACATATGTATTTTTTACAAAGATTTTCTAAACAAGAAAGCAATTTTAGCATATCAGATATAAAGTATACAGAATTCACATTTAGTCATTAACTCTCAAAACTGATCAATGACCATACACACATATTGCAAAGAAAAAAAACAAGAACAATAATATCTAGGTTTAAAATACATTTAAAAAAATGAAGAATCTTATTTGAAGCTTTAATTCTAAGCTAATAGATTAAATTCAATATACCCAATAAGCAAAATATTTTGATGTATTTCAAACTGAATGGAATCTTTTTTTCTTTCTCTTTATTAGTAAAATCTATAAATTTGTCAACACAGCATAAAAATAAAATATATTTTTCTGAAATTTTGAGGAAAACTGATTTAAAGTTTATTGAATCTAAATTGAAAAAATTACTTTTAGTTAAAAATATCGCAGGATGTCATTTTTTTTTAACATGGATGGGGTGTTTGACATGTTGAATGATTTATTAACAGTCTGATATTTGGTAAATTTATGTAAGGGGGACACATAATTGTAAAATAGAGGAAAACAATGTGAATGCCTTTTCTATATAATTTTTTTTTTAACTAACCACGATTCTTAAAAATGTAACAAAATAATTTAAGCAATCTAATCTATTAAATTTTAGGTATTTTGGTTTTATAAAATTACTTACAAAGACACTTGTTGAAAAAAATGTTAGATAATTACCAATAAATTTTAAATGTATAATGTTATGTAGGGATGTCCGTATTTACAAAAATTGACACATTAAAAAATTTTCAAAATTAAATTGTAGTGAGCTTTTCTATTTATGATTACTAAATACAGTTTTAATTTAATAGCAATATCATTTGGCCGCTAAAAATTCATACAGGATTTTAAAAAATGAAAACAATTCTTTATTATTCATTGAAAATCTTTTTTCTTAAGACAATAGTTTCCATAATATATTTTATTCATAAAAGCAATTAAAAGCTTTTCTGATTAAATAATGTCTTAGTTTTATTGCATTTTTTATTTTACAATTCAGAGCAGATTTTCTGTATCTAGGGGTCCTGTTTAACCAAAAAATATTTGATGTCTATAACAGTTGTATTAAAATCAAAATGGACAATTTGCCATATTTTTTTACTATATCCAATACCAGTGATTAAACTTGCCAGTAGATTTTTCACTACAGTAATTTCTGGAAAGTCTGCAACTTGCCTTCTTTCATTGCAAAATTGTTGTGTAAACACATTGAACAGTTTATGCTTCCAAGACAAATTCTCACCTTGGATATCACCACAGTATGTAACAATATAGTGAACAAGACACTGAGTTTTTTATATGATGAGAGAGTGGCTTAACTCCAAAGAGTTTTGAATGTGTAAATAAACATTTCAATTGCAGTTATATCATTTGTGTTTATTTATTGTATATTTTGCAGCAGAAAAAGAACAATTCACCCATTGGCTGACAACTACTATTCATGTAAGCTCTATTCCTGTTGAAAACTTGTGTAATTATGCACACTTCACATGATATTGCTCAGATTAGAAATTGTGGAAGGTGTTCCAAAGAGATGGAAGAAAACCTTCTTTAGATTTTCAAACAATGTAGGTGAAGGAGGATCTCTTTCATCTATGATCAAATATTGGATAACACACTAATTTGACAATCTCCCACATCTTGTCATAGTGGAATTGGAGTCATTGTCATCCATTTTTTTTTTTAAACTATTATACTGTGCTTATTAGATGATATAATAACTGTTACTTTTGGCTGGTTTAATTTGAAGCAGATGTAATTCTTTGGATGGGAGTCAGGTACAAGAAATCCTTCCAATCGCAACATATCCACAGACCTTTCAATGAAGACTAGCCTTTGTTACAATTAGGGTTGGTTTATTTCACTTGCATGTCTTGTATTCCACACTGTTGTAAAGTACCCACTTTCCATTGTCACAATTTGCTTAAATTAATAAATAAAGAAAACAAAAATGAAAAGCAAAACATTTAATTATTGCCCACTGGGCTTTTTTTTTCAAAATAATTAACATAATAAAGCAGGTTGAAGTAATTTTTTATTATCACATTTTGATGTATACTGGCTATTTGCTGTATCACATAACATCAATTATTCTCAAGTAATGTTTCAATTTGATCAATATCAACACTGACTGGTCTTTATGACATTAGAACACCTTTCAGTAAGAAATCCCCACTTGATTTGGACAATTATTAATAGTAAATTTCTTCATAAATGTAGAAATTGTTGTATTTTTATTTTTTTTACAAAAAACATTATGCTTCTTTATTTTCCAGCCTCAATGTCTTTCAGGTTATTATGACAAGAAAGGATTTTTCTTTAATGGAATTAAATATAAAATGCTACTAATGTTATCTAAAGACAAACAAAATTCTTGAATCAACTCTATATATTATGGAGAAAAGTTTAAATAGAGTTTTTGAAGAGAAGTTGTGGCATTGTAGCGTAAGATCAATACTTGGTATAGATGACATACACTATATGGAATAATGTTGTTTGATTGGGTAAGTAAATGTGATGAGCTAAGTAAACACTTCCCTACCCATTATATTTTTGTTAGTGGGATGTGTTTCACAATTTGTCCTTTTTAAAAGCTTAAGTGTTCAAGTGCTGAATGTCCAAATATTAACCCAAAAGGATCAAAGCCCAGAGGATTGTGTACTTAGAATTTTCAAAATAATTTTGACATGAAATTGGACCCTTGGTCTGACTGTACCACCTTGGGTAAGACAACCATGTTAAAAAAAAAACAAAAAAACTGACAAGATTTTTTTCACTAGCTTCTCTACTACCTGACAAGCGTGGCAAGTCTGACAGTATTCAGACGCATCTGTCCAGATCCCTGGCCAATAAAGATGTTTGATGATCTTATGTGTCTTGTTAACGCCAATGTGACCCCATCCCCAGAGGGATCTCATGAGCCGTTCTCATTACCACCAATCTGTACCATTTAGGGAGTACTACTTGGTTGACTAACAACCAGTCTTCTGAGATAGGGTGGGGGGGTTTCCACTTCCTCATTAGTACCTCATTCTTTATAAAATATCCAATTGGAACTTTCTCCAACTCATCCTCAGGCAATATGTAATGGAAGAGTGGGGTGAGTTCAGAATCTCTCCCGTTCTGTTATAAGTGATCTCATCGATAAGTGAATGTCCATAGTGGGCTCAACAACAGCATCGCTATTCCCAGTTGGGGGACTATCAGGATAACTTAATCCCACATCAGGATTCAGAAAGGTCTGCAACAGGTTAATCACCTCGTCCATCTTTTCATCGGCCTTCTTTCTATCCTGTGCTCAGGTCACTGCACACAAAGGAAATATACCAAGATTCTCTTCCTTGATATTTTCGGTGTCTACTGAGGCAACCAGTTCTGAAACTACTTTAGGGTGGGGTATCACCCTTCCATCCACCAATTCGTTTCCTAACAACAGAGATATACCCTTCATAGGCAAACTAGGCACCACTCTGACTTTGACAGGCCTGGACACTAACCTAGACATAAAATGGATCCAATGCAGGGGGGACACTAACAAAGCTGCTGTTAACACCCTGTATAATAATAGATCTGCATGTGGCCGAATTCGATCCACAAAGCATGAAGTTTTTCACAATCAAAGACCAAGTCGTCCCAGTGTCTCACAAGATCTTCACAAATTTTTTCTCTGTGGGGTGACCCACAGGGGATACAGAACCATTAAACACAAATGACCTATACTCATCCTTCACATCTTCATCATTGGATTATTTATCTATGGTAACTTTGTCGGAAGAAATTAACCCTTGGGGTTTGTTCTGACTTAGGGCTCGGGACTCGGCATTCTACTTCGCCCAACAATTTGACACAAGGTGTCCTACTTTATTGCAGTAGTGGCTCATCAGGAGTTTTCTTTCTTTCCTATTCGTCTACCAATATATTGGTGACTGAGGACTAGGACTGAGAGTTGGTACTTCTTGAACTGGGTGGTTGGCCTGAACTAACCAACTTGACTTCAAATTTGGACTAGAGTCAGACCCATGTCTTGGGTGTGGACTGCTTCCAAACTTGGATGGGTTGCTGTGACTGAGTTTACCCCTCTTATGTGTTAATGCATATTTGTTGGCAAGGGTGGCTATCTCATAAAATATCTACCCTCTTCTCATCAAAGTAGGTTTTTAAATCATCAGGGACACATTCTTTAAATTCCTCTATCAGGATCATTTGCCTCAGCCTGTCATGATCTGCCTCAATGTTTTTCACTAATCTCTATCAAAATATATCTCCTTCTGTCTCGAAAACTCTATGTAGGTCTCCTTGTCTTCTTTTTGGTAGTCTCTAAATTTTTGCCTGTATGGACTAGCTCATGATTTAAGAATGGCCGATTTGACCATGCTATATTCAGCGCAGTCCGTTACTGAGAGAGCGGCATATGCTTCTTGGGCTTTGCCTTTTAATGCAGTCTGCAGTAAAACTGGCCACATTTCTATGGGCCATGCTAGGTTTGAGGTGACTTTTCAAAATGCTGGAAATACTTGTCAACATTGGCCTTGTTAAATTGTGGTACAAGTCAGACCTACTTCACTAAGTCGAACTCACTTCTAGCTTTGTGAAGTTCCCAGCTTTCATCCAGGTCCTGAAATCAGGTTTCTTGCTTGGTTCTAGCCTTTTCAATTTCAGCCTTTGCTCTTTCAGCTTTGGCTCTGACCTTAGCCTTGAGCTTGAGTTGAGCCTACGAAAGTTCCGACATGTCTACCGATAATTGATGTAATGCTTCTAAGTCGAAGACGTCATTGTCTACCATATGTTCAGCGACTATTCTAAGTTTTTCTCATGGACTTTCTTAATTCTAATTTCTTCCCTATTTCAATTATATTGTCTTTTTTCAGCTTACATAACTTCTCCAAGAAAGCTATCAACAACCGATATCTTGGTCTGTAGTTTGCCGATAACCTGAAGCTATGTGATTCTTACTGAGTGAAAAATTAGTGAGAAAAGATTCTCAGGAAAAAAGGAAAATGTGGGATCTTCTCTCGGTTTTCACTCAGGGATGGAAGTAACACAAGGGAGTCAGCGAAAAACAGATGCAAAATGATGGATTATATATATATATATATATATATATAAAGATAGAGCCAAGAAATCAACCTATCGGTCTTGATGTGTCAGTCATATTTCCACACAGAGTTCTAGTTCGCTAGTGAGAGTTCTTTTGCTAAAACAATATTTCATATACCAGCAATTTTCCAAGGTTCCTTTTCTTTCGGAAATGGTCAGGGATCCACAGCATTGCATATGGCCTTTCATTGATCAATTCAATTTAGTTGTAGTCCTTTCGTTCTCTAGTCAACAGACTTTGCCGTCTTCTTTATTTTGATGGGCAGTCCATTTGGAATTGAGACGATTCTCTCAGCAATGTTCATCCACCACTGGTACACAAGGGGATGGGGTGGAAATCACAAAGTGTTTGCGTGATTGTCAAACATTCAATCAACCCTCAGTAGGGTATGATCATGTTATCACAGGAGAGCCTGATGGTACCTGGAGTTCACTTATGGTCAACTGCCTGAAGGTAGTGTGATTTTGGAACCAGGTCATTCTTGGGTTGGATCGCTTCAAAGTTCACAGGCCCTTGGCTTGTGGGTGGGAGAGAAGGTAAAGACAGAAAGAATATGTAGAGAAGAGGAGGATATGGCTGATCATAGAAGATATTCACTCGCAAGTTGAAAGCATTAGATTTTACTTATTTTTATTCATTTCTTTTTTATATCTATTTTTCAACTAGAATTTGGGATTTTTCTTTGAGGAGCTTTTTTAGCCTTATGCCTATATGGCTAATGAAATTGTAGATACTTCACACCAGAGACCTAGATTGAAAACGGTCTGGCTTTTTGGTGGAATTGAAAGAGTTTCATAGAAGATGTTTCTGGTTCCATTAACAGCAGATTGCAGGAAAGGAGAATCCAGGGATGCAAATACACTTATTCCACTAATAATGCGCCATATCCAACCAGGATCTATTATTTACAGTGACTGCTGGTTGGTGTATGTGCAAATACCAGACCATGGATACATGCACAAACAGATTAATCATAGCAAAAATTTTGTTGACCAGAATATCCACACCCCAAACAGTGGAAAGTCTATGGAAGACTATCAAGGATATTGTCAGCTGACCTGGACATAAAACTGTTTTCTTAAAGCAATACTTTGCTTGTTTCTTGTTCTTGAAAGCAATCCCTCACCATACTCAGCACCTTCACAGGTTCCTGACAGAGGCAAGCAAGATGTACCCAGGACCCAAATAAAATTTCTATTTTGTAAATAATCATGCTTATAGTCATGCTTTTTAAAACTCAAAAAATTTAATAAAAAAAAAATTATTTGAAACTTAAATTTGTTCTTGTTATTTCCTTTTTAGCATTTTTTATTTTGTAAATAATCCTGCTGTTTACAAAGTTCATGCAAAGTTCGCGTATTAATTATTTATTTTATTTTTAATTTAAAAAAAAAGCTTTATTGTATTATTTAATTTGTTTTCTTTTTTAATTTGTCATTGCTTTTCTACACAGAAAAAAATTGTTTACTATAAAAAAAAAACAAAAAAAAACACTTGTCGACTTGTCATTGCTTTTCTACACAACTTAAGTGCGCAGTAATTTAGATGAGTAAGAGCAGTAAATAAGCCGTTAATTAAGATTCCACATGCAAAATCTTCCGCAGTTGGACAAGAGCAGTAATGGCAGATGAATGAATGCGACCAGGTTCGAATTTTTATTGTCAATAACTCCAAAACGATAGATTTTATCAAAATTTTTTTTTGTTATTTTCAAGTTCAGCATGTAAATTTACATGGAAATATAATGATTTGAGAATTTTTTTATTAGATATTCAGTGCGGGGCTTGAAAAGCAAATTACCCAATCATTCAAATCATTCATGGCATGTAAAATCCTAAAAATCTAATTGACAGAAGGAACAGTAAATTCATTTTTAGCATAACAACTATTAACAAATTTTAGAAACAGATGCTCTAATTTTGTAAAAATTTCTAAGTTTCTCACTTTAGCCATAATTTATTAAGTGGGTGCAAAAATAATGACGTAATAATGTTGTTTTTTTACGTTAAAAAATATGTCAAAAACCACATTATTACGTCATTATTTTTGCACCAACCTAATATATACATCTGTTATATTTAACATATATTATCTGACAGTCCTGAGTTATTTTGTGCTTCAAAAATGAAACTATATATTTGTGCAAGTAACAGTTGAAATAGGTTAAATTCTAACCAAAATAGTCAGGTTAATTGTTGAAAACAAACATAAAAAAATCAAATTCTTTTCAAAGTTTGTCTTATCAGTACAATTACATTCTTATCTAGTATTTATAACAGCATCTGAAGTGAAGATATTCATAATTATTTTAAAATTGTAAATCGAAGAAGTTTTCATATCCATCAAAAATAAGTATGAATCATTGGAAATTCCCTTGAGAGAAACTAGTAGAAAATTCAGTGTATATTTTACAATTGAATATCAAATACAACTAGACAACTGATTATTCAGTATTTATGATACCAAAGTATTGCTAGATTTATATTTCTGTCAAGGCAAAAACTGAATATATATGTATATTACCTTTTGTTCCACAGTTACTAATGTTGTTTTGTAGTTTTCAAAAGTTAAACTTTCCCTTGATTCAATATATTTGTATTTAACCCTTTTAGAAGTCACAATTTAAAACTCAAGCAACAACCGGGTAATGTGAATATGAAATTATTTGTAGTTTTAAACTAGTCTGGTAACCACAGGAATTTTCAGTGCTCTCTTGTACTGGATGAATTAAATCATCAGTTATGGCTGCAATGTTGATCAAGAAAAGCATTTACTACTTTAAATAGTGGCTTATCTATTTATTTTTTGATAATCTGAATTAAAAACAATTGTAAATATCTTATTCATTTCCAACGACTTTTCATTAAAACATAAATAATACATGTGTTACTCCAGAAAGTTAGGTTAGAGAAAGCAAAGGTCATCTTGAATAAGTTGGTCCTGTAATAATACATATATATTTGAACTTAAATTCAATCCTTCATGTGCTTCCAATCATTAACTAATCATTAATTAATGATTTCATTTGTGGTCAATTTCATCATGATTCTTCTGTTAAACTTGAGAGTAATTATGCATTCTTAATGCTCAAAGTAGAGTTCAATAGTATTAGAAAAACGTCAAAGCTTAATCTAACAAATGGACAATTTTGCTGTTACACCCAGTAGGCTATGAATGCCAGAAGTAAGGGTAGATAGGAAAGCCCAACCAGCATCCAGCTAGCAGACAAAAATAAATAGGAATATAGCTCAATACATAACCTGTCCAAGTACCCTGGCCACAATGACAAGGTGTCTGTATTTCTCTTCCTCATCCCCATTCCTGGATTTTGTCGAGAAGTCACCAGGTTATATGGAAAGGGAGTTTAAACACTAACTGGTCCTGTAAAGTACTAAAAATCTCAAGAAAAATAAACTCAGATGTGCTATGAAATATAAAATGTATGAAATTTTCAGAAAGTGTATTTCGACGAGGTTTGTAACACTGAAAGAACTAAAAACTTATTAGGCTTATTATAAATCTAAATGAACTTAAATTGAAGGAAGTGTGGCAACACAATGAAGGTCAAGGTCATAAGGACATAATGTCAGTCCTTGGTCATATGGATGGAGTAA
>OZ010580.1:84678502-84698502 GCA_963932145.1 Acanthosepion lycidas
TTATTACATGAACAAATTGATCTGAAATCTGTTAACCATTGTGGCATGGAGAATACCTTGAGGGGAATTAGTGAGCTGAGCTTAAATTCCAACCTAGTCTGTTGCACTCATTTTTGCACAAATACTCTTGAGAAAGATATGAATCTATCTATTCTTCCACTAGCTATGGGTTAAATAAAAAGACAGTCTAGTTTTGAATAGTAGCCAGTCTAAGAGAATGATAATTCTTAAAGTATTACACAAGTAAACCACTTTCTCAAGTCGTCGTCACAATTCCCAGATAATAAAGAAAATGACTGTAAAAAGACATAATTGTCTACGTCTTAAAGAGGTATGGCATTAAATAAATCCTATTTAAAAGGTTGCAGAAATTCATTTTACAAATGTTTTTGTAGAAACAAAAAAAAACAAAATTAACACAAAATAAATCAAGTTTTTCAAAGTCATTTTAAAGATTATAAGTTTGACATAATGGTACAATATGACAACAATAATATACCCTAATACACCAAGTTCTAAGTAGATAAACTCAAAGAAAATAAGTTCTATAATAGAAGACAAAACTAGCTGGTGAGTTCATAGCCATGTGATTTGAATATATAGATCTTTTTTGGATTTTCTGGTACCTTTAAGTTAAGGTCTAGACTAAATTTCATTTGTATTTCAGAAGTTGCTAAAAATGAGTAATCCAAAATGTGAAAAGCACTTTCAAAATCAAATCAATCTATATCTGTGCAGACACATACCTACAGACAAATCAGAAATTATTTTCTTAGTTTCCTGAAAAAAATAGTATGAACATTAAAACACAATGAGTAAAGAATAACAAAAAAAAACCTAAGCCTTAAAGCATTCTAATTTCTATGCTAATACATGGAAGCTCTTATGAGGGGTGCTGAAAATGTCATAGTCCAACTAACTGAATTTTTTAAGGACTTCTTAGTCGGGCCGAGAACTTTTAAGCACTTCTGTGTGCAAGCTGAATTTCTTGCCAATAATCGAGCTTAAGAAGAGAATGAAAGGATTTATTTATCATATGAGAAATGTGACACAGGATCTTATGCGGAATATGCACATACGATATGGTGAGAAGAGAGGGAATAAATGTGACAATTATTGTAGATGCCAATGAATAAAAGAGACAAAAAAAAGGGAATAAAGCTTAGTCTGTATATAAATGACTATAGGTGGAGCAGTTCAAAAGTGAGAATTTATGAAAATATTTGACACTGCAGTTTAAAATTTATTAATTTGTTTACGTAAACCGAAACGTTATTCAAAAATCATTTTTCACTGCACTTGAAAAAATATGCATACAATCAGCAGCCTGTGCGCTTAAATCATTTTAGATAAAATAAAAATAGTACATATTGTTTTTTAATAGTACAAAGTAACAAAACTTAAAAGATTTTACACTTTTCAGGTTTCTGTTAAGACATCAATTTTTAAACAGTGACACCATTATATTACACAGCACAATTATTTATGTTGCTATCTATAATTTTCTTGGCATTACAATACAAAAATTAAACAGTTAAAAAAAACAAACCTACAGCAAGTAACTCAGTGACAAGATTTCCCATAAAACACTATTCAGTGTCAACAATCACATCAGTCCTAAAAATATTGTTTAGCACACACAAACACCCAAAAAATTAAACAACTTTAATTCAAATTTCAAACTATACTATAATAATCAAGTTTTTACTTGAAAGTTAGGAAAATAAAGAGAGAAAACTAGAATCAATGTGCACGTGCCCAACTGCGCGTGATTGTAGTGACAATGTGTGTACATTGAGTATTTAAACATGTGTGCGTGTACGTAAGGTGCACGTGATTGTGGAACTGTTCACAGACAGGATGTTCAGTTTTGTGAGTGAAGTAGACAAATAAAACAAAGAGACGTGCGTGCATAAGAGAATGACATAAAACGCGTCACGTTGTTATAACTTTCTTCGGACTTTCTTCTTAACTGATATGTATTTTTTTTTTTTTTTTTTTTTCAGTTTTCCCCTTTCTTTTTAGTTCAACCAAAAATGTAAAAACTACCCCCTATCAAAGTAAATAATAATAAAAAACAACTGATCAATACAAAAATAAGTCGTCAGGTAAATTCTCTAAACACAAAGGAACAAATAAGGGGTGGAGGAGCAAAGAAACAGTTACAGATTAAAAAAATCAATCCTTAAAAAAAAAAAAAAAAAGAAAAAAGAAAAGGTTTTACAACTTTTTACTCACCAGAGCGGTACGACAGCTGTATGTATTATTCAAGTCCATGTCATTATAACAATTAGTTCAGTTCAGTGAAACCAAACGGTTTTCCCCTGTCAGACACTGAACACGCCAAACACAAACACACACTATGGTTAACAACCTTGCATCACAAAGGCATCTCCCAAAAACAAAAACAAAAAAAAAAAAAAAAGCAAAAGAGAGAAAAGATTGAGCGAGCGAGGAGATTGGAGTGTGGCCTTTCTCTGCATAAAGGGAGTAAAGAAATGGTCAGTAAATGACGTTCCGAAAGTATTCAAGAACAAGCAATTCAATAGCTTCACAACTTAGCCATCGTTCTTGAGAAATCAATCTACCGTTCACTTTTAAAATTTTAAAACCGTTTTTGTTCATGGGTTTTTTTTTTCAGATTGATCTTCTAGGTTCACACTTTGCTATTTAAACTTACAAAGAAAAATTATTAGATTATTTTGAGAAAAAGGAAAAAAACAATTATGAAAGTTTATTTTAAAGAAATATGCATATTTCCACACATACATATTTAATTTGTTTGTCACTCTCCCTTTTGGAGTGTAGTGTAAACAAACAAAAGCTTAGCGTTGTAATCTATTGTTTTCCATTTTCAAACAGGAAAAGATTTTGACAGGTTTTACTTTTAAGTTTTGGAGTTTTCTTTTCGGTGTACTACAGTGCTTTCTATTTTTTTTAATTTGTACGTACAGTATATTTTCCGTCGTTTACGCAAATAATAAAATGCTCGACGAGATATTTTCAGTTTGATTTGATTTTTTTTTTAGTTATAGGCACATTATTGCACAAAGAGCCTTTATGCCAATAAGTAAAAAAATTAAAGACCTGGTCAATGACTAACTAAACTTTCAACGACACTTGCATTTTTAAGCCTTCATTATAATCTCGAGCTAGTATTTCAATATTTTTTAGTCTGTGACAGTTGTGTGTAAGTGTACTCGTCTTAGTTTTAAAGCAGGTTTTCCCTTACACTACTTTTAGATTAATTAAAAGAAACCACCTACCTAGTATAAACAAATGTCACGTGCTCTTCATTCTCCTAGCGTAATGAAAACTAAAACTGTATCTTCTATCTGACCAAAAGAAAAAAAAAAGATTTCTTCTTGAAGTTCAATTGCAACTTTTATATTAAATAAATAAAAAAATATGTAAATCAAACACTCAAACTTTTCCGTATTATTCAGCTGTGCGCGTTTAAAAAGGTCGGATGGTGCAGAGAAGTCTTCTTACAAGACAATAGCAAAAAGACAAACTGACAGGAGACAGTCTCAGAGGAGGACAACACCAGATATTCTTGCATCCCGAATAACAAACTTTTAGAATCATTCTTTTGGTGTACGTGTGTGTATGTGTATGTGCATAGGGGGGAGGGGAGGCTGATAGCAAGTATTGTACACGTGTGTTTTTGCGTGTTGTAGGAGAACAAGGAAGAATAAGAATTGCATGCTAAGTTGCTGCAGCAGTGGCGGCAGCAGTTGACTGGAATAGGAGGCAAGATGAGTCATCTTCCACTCCAGTTAGGAAAAATCGAAAAGAAAGAAAAGTAAATATTGTAGTAGTGATAATAATAACAATAACGGCAAAAGGAAGGTGCTAAATGACAGAGAGAGAGATTGGTCAGCTTGATTCTAGAAAATTAAGAAAAATGAGGAAAAAATTTTTTTCGCTTACAGTAATTATGGAAAAGGTTAAAACAGCAACATCAGAAGAATGGGGGTTATTTTCATATAATTACTATTAAATTTAAATATGATGTTCAAGAATAAAATTGATTTTTTTTTTAAAAACTAAAATAAATGAAAACATTAAATCTTAATTACCCTAACATTTTGGTTTTCAAGATAGAATGTCTGCAAAACTGTTTTATTGGGCCTTCAGTTTATTTTTTCTACTGCCTATTTTTATCGAAATGATTTTTGCTGATTGCATCATTGTACCAATGTTTACTATTTGGCTGAAGTGCCATCAGTTTGCAGTAAAGTCCAGGTAAGCTTGAACTTTAATTTTCTGATTGGTAAACCCTACAAGCCCATGAGAATGATGGACCCACTTAGAGTGAGGGAGTAAAGAGGAAAATTTTTTAAAAAGTTATCAATAATCCATAATTATGCATTCATATATAAGTATTAAACATTTATCATTATCATATTCCGTGATGTCCTGAAGCATTAAAAAATTAATTTGAAACAACTTCATTATTTTTATAACATGTGCAAAACCTGTCTTAAAAAACCCCAATAACTATAATAATGTTTCTTTGGTAAAAAAACGTTAACAATATGTAGACATTAGATTTAAATTTCAAACCTACATATATTATATCAGACTTATTTATGCAAGTTAATGTTTTCACAGAATTGGTATTAATTATCTGATATTAGTAAAATTTATATAATAAAAATACCATGTGAATTTCAGTTACTTATTAGAATAAAACTAATTGGTGGGTAAAACTTTATACAACTCAAGGGTTGTCCATCACATTGTAAGTAAATGCATATATTATATATAATTTTAAAGTCAATATTTTTTTAATTTCATATATACAATTGCAAGTGTTCATAAAAATATAATCTCAGTAGAGAAGCAAAATATAGTTATTCAGTTATGGAAATACAATGTTAGAAATTGTGAAAAAGTTGAACAGAGTGATCTGCTCAACCTTTTCGAGAGCAATTAAAAAAAATTCAAAACATGGACAAAAAATTAACTTTAAAAATGTCATAAAAAGATTTGAGAAAAATTTTAAATAACCAAAAAAAATATTGGAAAAAGCTGGAGTAACAAATATAAAGAAAAAGTGAAGAAATACTAAGAACAGTGACTAAAACTAAAGTCAAGAAAAGAACTAAACTAAGATGAAAATTGATTTCTCAGTAATTTTCCATGATGAATGTAGAAAAAAAATTAATGCTGAATGTAGAGCTACATTGGATGGCCCTGATAACTGGTTGGGTCCTTCATGGAAATATGATACAACATGACTAAGACAAGGGTGAGGTGAAGTAATGTTTTGTGCTAGTATAACCGTAAAATTAAAGGTCACTTCAAAATTGATGATGATGCCAAGATAAATGCAGAGAGTTATTGTAGGTTGTGGGACGACACCTTTAGTAAGTAAGACAACTTACAACCAACAAGCTGAAAGATTATATTCACGCAAGACAATTCTCCATCACATTCTACAAAACTAATTATTGTCCACCTTGCTAAAATTTATTTCAAGGAAACTGAATTAATATAATGGTCCTCGTTATCTTCACATTAATACAATAAAAAACTTGTGGAACATAATTAAAAGACATGCATATGAGAATGGAAAACAATATTAAAAGTAATAAAAACTGCTGCAAATAATGTCAAAGTTAAAACAATAGAAAAGTTAATAAAAATCAAGCAACAAAAGATTGATATTACAGAATATCAAGGAGACAATATTTAGATGTAATAAAATAATTTCCTCTGGTACATGGGGTATTTTAATTAAATATGTGCTTTTATGGTCTATATCTTTTGGATTTGTTATAAACAAAAACTGATGTTGCAAATTGGTTTCATGATAAAAGCTGACACTTCCAAAACAAGTGACCAATATTTCTAATAAGGATAATTAATATAAAGCCGTACCTCACATGATATATTGCTAATACATAAATATATCCTGAAAATATTACTCACATCACTTTGTTAATACCAATTTTATTGAGCAAATATTAACTTGCACATTAAAATTTCTCTCTGTGTATACATATGACATAGAGTAGAGTCGATCAAACAGATTAAAACATCCTCTACGCCTTCATGTAGTCTGTCAGTATTCTGGGAAACCACTTTCTACAGGCATTCAAGTAGTCAAGAGTCTGCAATAAGCTGCAAATACTACCATGGCTCACCTGATGGCTTTCACAGAGTGTTGCAGTGATTCTTCTATCAGCTGTAAGGAAAGCATCAGCTTGTTTCAGTTTATCTTCATGCATAGTAGCCTACTGCAGAACCTGTCACTAGAGCTAGTTTTTCCTTTCCATAAACATTCACTAACTTTCTATGAAAGTCTGTGGCACTTCATCCCCCACCACTGTACTTGTAGACACTACAGTATATAGCTTAGAGATTCTAGGAATAATCTTTAAATTACAAGAGGAATTCTATTTTGACCAACCCTTATATATAACAGTGACAACTTGTAGCAAACTGTCACAAACACACATAGCCATATGTCCAAATAACTGCAAATCCACTCATCCACCTTGTCTGTTTCTACCTTCTTATTTGCTACCACCAACTTTATATGCAATTGGTAGGTAGACTAATCTGTAACCAGGACATCCAGGTTATTCCATCAACCAAATAGGTAGCACATCTGAGCCATATATTTTCTTTTTATAAACAATGGAATGAGTCTACATACAGTTTTTATTTGTAGCACGGAGCTAATGGCATCTACAGGTGCATGCTTTCTGCCTTTTTTATAGGTAAGTGGATTTCTTCTGCACACAACTCTAGCACTCAGGTTAAATGAGCTCAGCCCAAGCAAACCAACAATCAAGCCTATAGCAAACCAACCAACAATCAAGCCTATAGCAAACCAACCAACAATCAAGCCTATAGCAAACCAACCAACAATCAAGCCTATAGCAAACCAACCAGCAATCAAGCCTATAGCAAACCAACAAGCAATCAAGCCTATAGCAAACCAACAAGCAATCAAGCCTATAGCAAACCAACAAGCAATGTCTCAGCAGAACAAAAAATTTGTTTGTTCTTGAATTGTAGTAAATCGTAACTCAGGCTGACAAATTATAGTTCAAACTATCCAGAATAAGAACATTCACAGTGATTTTAATTCACTATCTTTCAAAAAATGTAGCTTTGTTTCAACTTCATCCCTTAAATGTGGAGTCAAATTTACTATTCATAATCATAATATTATATGAACAAAAGCCTGCTTAGGCAAATTCAATTCAGCCTGGTAAAACTAATAAACGATCTTTTGCTCAACATTAATGAATCAGATTAAATTTCTGTTACTGCGGCCAATTTGAGTTCATTGAATTTAGCTTGATTTGTTGAAACAAAAACTCAACCTGAATAGTAAACACCATTTACTAAACAGTTAAAAATGAAAAGTTTCTTGTTTTCTTAGTCAATTAGTGACAGTTTATGTGTACATAAGAACCATAACAGTTTTAGAATCTTTAATGTGAAAAAAAAAAAAAAAAAAGAAAATTTTCATGTATAACAACAATGTAATAAATAATGATTTTAATAACATTTACTTCATTAGAATATTTCCTTTTTAAAATTAAAATTATTTTTATGCAAATGAATTATATTAATAAATAAATTTCCTTGTAAAGTTTTCAACAAAGCTAACCAATAACTTTAACTAGTAATAATTATTTGGTATCAAAACAACAAAAAATCTTTAGTCATTCAAATAAACAAAAAATGTAATTTAATATAATTAATCTATACAATAGATATATTATAAATCTATATGCAAAACAGTAATATCCTGTAGAAAACCATAATTAAATTTTGGTTTCCTCTCAGATAGAAAAGATCATTTTACATTCAAATTACAATAAGCTATAAACATGTTACAGAAACGTAGAAGCAAAACAGCCAGATGCTCCAAGAAAGTCAATTGTTGAAGTTGTAAAAATGATATAAATAAATAAATAAATAGTGTGTTCAGTTTTCTCATTTTTCTTCTTGGTTTCCTTTAATTCCCAGTCTAGAAATTACTGCGGATTTCATTCTGTGCCTGCCATCAACATAGTGTCATTCTGTATTAATGCCAAAACTAAATTGGTTAGCCAATTATATGAAAGAGCAGCTGTGACGGCGAGCATGATGGTGTATACAAATAAAACAAAGAGAAATAGTTTAAATGTGGTGATTTCATAATTATATGCATAAACTTAAATTTGGGGAAAACGTGCTGAGATAGTTAATGGCATTCAAATATTTTTTGCATTTATGCAACTTTAGTAAATTTGTATCTTTGAGTACAAAGCAGAAAAAGTGTCTTTAGAGATTTTAATATTGACATTCCATTACACAAAGTGGTGTTATAAAGCTAGAACTGTGTCCACTTTAAAAGAATTGCATGAAAACTTGAAAAGTGCATTTCAAAATATTTTGGAGAATTATGAAAGGTGGGATGAAGATACACTTAGTGAAACTGATAATCTATTGTCAAAATTGAATAACATCATTTTCATGGTTTTCATTCAATACTCTCACAGGCTGAGAAACTATATATATATGCTGAATTGAAATATGCTCCAAAGTAAATAAATGATTTTATTCAATATGTTGAAAGTTGTTATAAGAGTGAACATTATGAAAATATTGTCTAAGAAATATGGCAGATGTTGAACAATAAAATGACCCAGTCTTTCATCTCCCTATTTAAATAAAATAAGACACATTATGATTAATTTTCTATCCGCTGGGGATAGAAAATTAATCTTAATGTGACTTTTTTTTTTTTTAATAGTTCAGAACATTTTACTGTTACTGAAGGGGTGATTTTCTCACATTGAGGAATTTTCATGTACAGAATTACTTCATGTGAAGAAGTTTGAAAACATTGTTTATGCAATATATACAGGATTTGCAGTACAATTACCATATGTTTGATTACAAATTCTTAGTAATTCAGTTCAATGTATATAATCTGTATAATGATAATAAATTTAAAAAATGCAAGTCAAGCAATAATGTTTTAAAGTTACTTTATAAACTGAGTTTTTTTTTTAAAATCTATTTCTGAAACTGTTGAATTCATAACTTACCCTGCAACTTCAGTTGCAAATGAAAGAATCTTCTCAAATTTGGACAGAATTCAATCATTCTTAAATTGTACAATGGTTTAAGAATGGCTGTCTTTACTGGCAAACATTTGCATTGAGAATCATACTTGTTGAATTTCAAAACAAAACAAAAATAAATTACATGATAAGATATTAGAAGAATTTGCACTAAAACTAAGGTGCTTGGAATTCATATTTAAAATTATAACATTTCAAAAAATATCAGAAAGAAATGAATTTCTCTAACATCAACATTGTTGAAAATGATTAATGATGGCTAAAAGTATCTAAACAAAACATTATGAACTTTGGACAATTTCTTTATAAATTGCTGTACATCCAGATCATAGACTAAATAGAAAATGTAATAATTGAATAGACAGGTTTCGTTTGTCAGTTCATCAAATTCAATAAAATGTTTGAATGAATTCTTGTCACACACACACATATATATATATATATATATATATATATATATATATGTTTATAGGAAAAAGAAAAAGATGGGGGAGGTCAAAAAGTGCAGTGTGCCGCTAGCCGACAGGCCAGCTATTTTTTAAATTTTTCCTTCTTCACTTGCTTCAAGGAAATGGATTGTGTGACTCCCTTTCTCACCCATTACACTGGGCAGTTTTGAAACAGACACCAACTCAGCCATGCCTACTTTGACTTCCTCTTTGTCCGTCTGTCAATCCATACATCCAACTGTTACATGCAGTCCACCGAATGACTCCTCACCTTGGTGCTGCTGGCACCCCGCATTTTATGCTATTCCAAGACGGCCAAAACTTGCATGTGTGCAAATATCATCTTGTTTTGGATGAGAGATGTGTGCATAAATTGTGTCTTCATTAGCAGACATATTTCTTTTTGTCATTACTTTGCAGGCAAGACATGTTCGCGATAGTTTCAAATTCTCAAGTAACTCATGTCTTTCGTCAAACCCCTCCCTGATCTCACTCTGCACTTTCCTTGTCAAGCAGCAAACTTTCTGCTCCACTCTCAGACGTGTCATCGGAATCTTCCTCGGATGCTATGAAACTGTGGTGTGGGTGCAGATCCTTAACGTGGCGGGGTACTCCGTCCAGATATGACTGCGGGCTGATCATTTTCGTCACCTGACCCCCGTTGAACTTGGTGGTGCATTGATTCATTGGTGCCTTAACCCACACGCGATCTCCAACCTGATAAGAGCCATGCTTGGGATCTAACGACATCATTGGTGCATGAACCCCTTTCAACCTCAATTCGTATTGGTGGATCTTGTTGGCGTGCACAGTCTGGGGTGATGTATTGTCTTTTGGTGTAACATCGTACCAGTAGATGGCTTCCTGGATGGAACAGCGCATCCTGGCCGCAATTCGTTTTACTGTGTGGTGGCATCGCTCTGCTATCCCATTCCTAGCTGGGGCATATGTGCAATGGAACTGCAAGTTGACTCCCCACTCACATGCAAAGGCTCTGAATTCCCTGCTGCAGAAAGCTGGGTCATTGTCCGTGAGGAGCTTGTGGGGTGGGCCCCGCTCAAAGAACATTGCTTTCAGCTGGCAAATCACGGCATCCGAGTCCTGACTCCCCAATTGCTTCCAGATTGAAAAACGTGACGAGCCATAGTCCATCAGCGTTAAGAAATGATGAGCACCATAGTGGGTGATATCCATTTCCAGTCCCTGCCAGTTCCTGCTTACCTCAAGCTTTCCTTTTTCCCAGTGAGTTGGTGCGGGGTCTATAGACTGGCATTCTTCACACGTCTGTATAGCTGATCTAATGGCTGCTTTTGTCATTGACGGGCAGACCTTCTTGGTGAAGTAGTTAGTGTGCCGCACTCCTGGGTGACCACTGTTCCTGTGGATGGACATGGTTTGGTCTGCATCCAGTTCATCCACATGGATGGCACCAATCAGTGACCCGGGTCCATTGCTTTTCTTCAGTGTGTCAAACCATCGCTCCGGTACTCTCATGAGTTAATCAGCTATATTCAGAGCCAATGGGACCAGTGTCACGTCTATGGTCAGCTGATACTCTCCCATGAGTTCCTTGAGAATGTTCAACTGCCTCTTGATAAGCATTTTATTTGCCACCTTAGTATGCACCCACGCTCTCCCAGTCAGAATATCCGATACCCTGTGGTACACACAAATGGAATCTGTTTTTACGTGTAGTGTCTTGCTCTGCCACTGGAGTGCCAAATTGATGCCTTTCAACACAGCATCCAGCATAGCCAGGTTGATATGTTGAGCGTCGTCGTAGCCAGAAAGCATCCTCCAGCACCGTTTCATTGCTCTTTAATGCCACTCCGATCACCAGGGAACTGGCATTGACCCACATGTTCAGCTCCTGGCCATCCACGCACCAATCCCCATGGATCGGATCATCTCACTGCACAGAATCCACGGTGTCAGACGCCATGCGCTGGAGGAGGGTATCCTTTGTTTTGTTGTTCCAGCCCTTTGTAATCAAACTTGCTCTCGTCTTGAGCATTCCACAAGCCACATGGAGCCAACCACACACTGGGAGGTGCCCAACAAGCCTTCCACACAGAGAGAACACCTTCCGTCGCGTAACAACACTGGGGGCATTAGGAACCATGCATCCTCTCCACAACCGCAGTTTACCTTGTTCAATCGTGAATGCCAATCCTAGTACCAGTGTGCCATCCTCCAACCATTCTGAGTCCTTGCATTCCATCCCAAACTGGGCCAGATATTCTTTAGCACAGGCTGCGGGAACAACATTTTCATTGATATAGATGTTGCCGATATAAGCGGATGCCGCACGACCTACAGTTTCTTCCTGAGCCAGCACCGTGCTAATGATTGCCTTCATGAGGGGAGCCACGTTTAATCCGAATCCTAAACGCGTCAGGCAATATCTTTTTCCGTCGATTTTCATGGTCTGGTATGGCCAGAGTGACTCACGGATGTGTACTTGGAGGTATGCTCTCCTGAGATCCAACAAAGACACGTTGGATCCCTTCTGCCACCATTCACACAGTTTAGCTGCACAGATGCCTGCATCAGATGCCTGCATCAGATGTGAAAGCGTCACTATGATGGTTGAGCTCCTGGAAGTCCATCACTGGATGTACCTTATACTTGTTCTGCTGTAGTATGACCATCAGGGGAATTAGCCCTTTGGGAGGCCCCAGTTTTTCTTCTTGGTACAAGCCATCTGTTTCTCATCCATGTGCGGAACTCCTGCTCATAGTTCTCTCTGATCTCTGCTGCTATCGGGTACTCAGAAACCCCATTGTGCAGTCTTTCAGGTGCATGGTCCTCTGACCACTTTCATGCTGCAGTCCAAGACTGCCTCCGATGGTTGAAGTTGGCAGTGAAGTCTGGTTCATCAACAGGCTGCGCACTTAGCTACTTGCCCATTGCCAATCTGTACTTGTCCTGTTGTCCCAACAGCAACACCTCCCAATGCTGTTATGGAATCAATTCGCAATAGCAGGTCAAATCCCAATGGATTACCACACACCACCAACAAATTGATCTTGGCAGAACCGCCTTCCTCTGTGGATACGGTTACCACCCCTACACCACAACATGGACGGGACATGCCTCCAATAGTCATAACGTCCACCGTCATACTCTTCCAAGACCGGCACCGATCTGCATCCACGTCTCTCTGATCTTTCTCCTCCATTTCCATGTAGAGGGCTGGTGCATCCACCTCCAGGTACAATGGCAGCAGGTTAGCCACATCGTCCATCTGCTGAAGTCTTGCCACCAGCCTGACCTTTTTTTAGCCACAAAACCGTATCATCCTGGATGGAAAATGGTTTTACAACATTGTTGCTTATGCAAACCTTCGCCATACCAGCTGAAATAGCTTGTAGGAGAAAAAAAAAAAAAATGATGATGAGGCGGGTCAAAAGGTGTAGCGTGTCGCTTGCCAGCAGTCCCAGTTTTTTTTTTTTTTTTTTGGTCGCCACAAGGAAATGGATTGCATGACTCCCTTTCTCAGCCGTTATGAAACAGACACCAACTCAGCTGCGCCTACTTCAACTTCCTCTTTGTCCATCTGTCAATCCATATGTCCAACTCTGTTACATGCAGTCCACCGAATAACTCCTCACCTTGGTGCTGCTGGCACCCTGCTTTTTATGCTATTCCAACCAAGACAGCCAAAATTTGCATGTGTGCAAATATTGTCTTGTTTTGGATGAGATTGATGTGCATAAATTGTGCATTCAATAGCAGCAATATTTCTTTTTGTCATCACTT
The DNA here is from genome assembly GCA_963932145.1 of Acanthosepion lycidas. NCBI lineage: Eukaryota > Metazoa > Mollusca > Cephalopoda > Sepiida > Sepiidae > Acanthosepion > Acanthosepion lycidas. Next base: position 84,691,815 of record OZ010580.1, read on the forward strand.
TGCAGACAAGACACGTTCGCACTCATTTCAAATTCTGAGGTAAGTCATGTCTTTCGTCACATGTTTTTATCCCATGTGTGGATGTGTACAAAAATGAGACAAAGTGGGAAAGGTTTTAATGACTAAGCATTTTACTTTCTCATTTCAACATTTTTGTTTGGCTACTATTCTATAACTAATATATGTCTGTGTGTGTGTGTGTGTGTGTGTGTGTGTGTGTGTATCTCTTACTGCTTAAGTTCAATCAAAATATTGCTGACTATATTAACCATCTTAAAAAAATCATTTCCTTTATTCTAAAATATTCTCAATTTGAGGGGCATAAGAAACATTTTTAAGTATATAAATCTGTACATATCAGAAGTACAAACATGTTGATTATTAATATAGGTTCTTTGGGTAGAGTGTCATAACAACATTTGTGAGCGGAAACAAAATCAGATGCATTTCTAAGCAGAGAAATCCATGTTTCTTGCTATGTGTATGCACATGCAAACATGTTGTGTAACTAAAAGGTAACAATGAAAAGAACCTCAAAGAACTAGTGATAAGTTATCTGTCAAAAAAACAACATTTGGTTGTCCTATATTTAATCTTACAAGATGATGAAAAGATCTTCCTAATGAAGAAAGAACTCAAGAAAAATAAATTGTGTATACGCTATTAGAGTTTACAGCCACTGAGTAGATTGAAATGTTTAAAACATTTCAGAATTTATGGTCTGAATATAAATTCAAATTTATTTCATAATTATAATGCAAAAATTGCTGATCAAATTGAATTTTAAACTTGATTTAATCTCATCACACACACACACACTTGTTTTGAGATATGCTTCATTGAATAATTTAGGCATGTTATGTCTACTTATTTTCGATAAGATACTTTCATATTCACAGATAAGCTTTTTGGTGTCATTATTGAAGGATGAGAGAAAATTGCCAGGTTAGTACACATTTCATTTATTTCTGAGTACTTTCAACATAGCCCAACGTTATCATCAGGGTATTGTTTATTACAGGATAAATATTGTAATGTTCATTATTGTGAAAGACAAAGAATATTGTGATCAGCTGAAAATTAAATTTCTTATATGTGGAGTGAGGAGTGCTGAGTCAGAGCATAACAACTGACACCACATAAGGGGAGGTAACTGGTGTGGAGAGGTTTTACAAAATGAGTAGTAGGAAAATAAGAAGAGAGAAATAAGTACAAACATTGGCATTACAAACTATTGTACACATTTTAAAACATTTGTGGAGTATTCATAATTAATGTTTGGTTTCAATTTTTTAATATAAATAGCTTCAAGAATTTTTAGCTTGTATTTATTCTTTTTGTGAAAAAGTATGGTGGTATTTTTGACAAGGATTTCCCTGAATTTCAAATGAGGACAGGTATATAGTTTTAAGTGTTTAGAGATATTGGACATATTATTGAAATGAAAACTTAGCCACCATGACAGTGTTGTTGCAGTGTGTCTAACATAAATATTAATTTTAATATTGGAGATACAATTTCACAGAGGACATGTAAATTTATAAACAATGTTGGTTGTCTGCAACATGTCAGTGGGCGGGCAAGAGACATTACAAATGATTGTATTGAATATAGTAGATTTAATGTAGTATATAATTAATTTTATTTTTTTACTCGGATCTGTGTTAGATATATTAGTTTTTATTAATTTTTTTTAGGATATTTTCATCTTGCTTATAGTTAGCATGCATTTGGTTATGATATAAAAGGTTGATATGTTTGGGGGTTAGTTGAGGAAGTATTATATTCTATTTGTTATGTATAAAGATCTCTGATGGAGCATCTTATTTGTTCATTAACAATATAGTTAGGGAAGTTATTATTGATGAGGGTTTGTTTTATTTCTTTAGTTCACTGTAGAAAATTTAGAACATGTCTAAATTATTCAACAAAACATGTCCCAATGAAAACATGCTGCTGAAATATATATATATATATATATATATATATATATATATATATATATATATGTGTGTGTGTGTACACCGATATTTCTTAATACATACATATTGTTATGGTCCGGTTCCTTGCACCACGGTGATAGTCCATGGTAGAACCAATAAAGAAGAACGTGAACACAGGTATAGAATAACACAGATATATTACAAACAGGAATATATACAGAGAAGTAGAAGTGTTAGTATGAACAATCAGGTTTAGTAGAGAGAACAATATAGTCTCGACCAGTATCACTATTCCAATGTCTTGCAGTAATTGTCTGAATGCGACTGTTTCGGACTGCCTCTGACTCGACTCGACGAACTACTGACTCTCTTGACTTGAACTACTGACTGACGATATTCAGTCACCCCTCCACTGGGGCAGCATGTGACACAAGGTCGGTTATTTATTGTGGATTCTCTGAGTCCGTGGGCTCGGCCCAAAAATATGCCAATTGAACCCGTATAAACGGGCTCAGGGCCGGTTTACCTCCCTAAAGGAGACTTCGCCTGTCGGCGTAGCCTCATTCGGGTTCCTCCCCGCCTGAAGGCAGAGAGTTCAACCGAACAGTCGGTTCAGAAGTGAACTACTGACTGACGATATTCAGTCAACCCCCACCCACGAGGGTGTTATGTGGAACAAGGCCTTTTTAACGTGGGCATTCCGAGCCCGTGGGCTCGGCCAAAAAATAGCCCATTGAACCCGTATAAACGGGTTCAGGGTCGATCTACCTCCCCGAAGGAGACTCCGCCCTTCGGCGTAGCCTCCTTCGGGTCCCTCCCGTCCGTAGGAAGAGAGTACAACCGAACAGTCGGTAGTGAACTACTGACTGACTCCTTGCCTACTCCACAGGCACAGTATTTATTAAGTATGGAATAGTCCATTATTATTATTATGAGTAAGGTTCCATAACACATATTACAAAAACTTATAATCTCAGTCAAATCAGGAGAAAACTGATTATTTTCCCTTGTTATTAAACACAATTTTATTTTAAAGAATTAGGGTAAAGATATTGGAAGACAAAGAAGTTTGAAGAGATTCATTTTATAGTAGAGGTGGGATGTATAAAATGTCATAACCTTCAAATTTAGTAACTTAAATATTTTTGGTTACTTTTTTATGTAAATAACAAGGTACAAAAATTGTTTTAGAAGATATTGAAAACTCGCCTATGATGAGCTAAAATAATTTTTCTCTCTATAATCCTTAATATAGTTTTTTACGTTCTTCAGTAGATTTTTTTTGCCTGTAACCAAATTTGCCTATTCTATTTTTCTCTTTTTGCATGAAGTTTGGTAGCCTTAAATGGCAGTCTCACAGATGAAAATTCTGGGTTGCTTTAATTTGGGTATGAAAACAAAGTTCCAACACTACTTTTGACTGCCTGGAAATAATTGAAAATGATAAGGAGTGAGCATGGGAATACATGGGAGGAAACCCAGTCACAAGGAAATCCTCTCACATTCTTTTTTGTTGTTTATTCTTCAGATCCACTTTCATTCCAAAAAACAATGAATGAGGAAGTATGGCCAGACCTTTAGGTTCAAAGGTTGAAAAATTTACCTACTATAAGTCTTATCATGATTACATTTGGAAAGTCATATAAAAAAGTTCTCTAACTGAATAGTTTATCTGGTTTCTTAAAGAGCGATGAGAACAGAGTTTTGGCAGGACAATGATTTTGTCTCTGACAGCATTGAAGAGTAAAATAGACAAGTTTCTTAAAAATATGACAAGTAGGTTTATAAACACTCTGAAAGTCCTATAAGAAATGCTTTGAAGAAAAAATAGAGCAAAGCTTCCTTGAAGGACGTTGCAGTTTAAATGAATCTGTTACAGCAGTACACAAATCAGGTATGGTAAGAAATTTAGTCATGATGGTTGATAGCATTTGTTCATGAAGTTTGTCAATTTTGCAACTAATAATTGCTTAGAAATTTGCTGCTTATGTAATCCTCTCCCCTTTGGGACATGCATACACTATCTGTTATTTTGACAAATGTTAACTAGTATGTCTGTTCAGGTATTTCTTTTAACAATTTCAGGCCATTTTACTAATAACTTGTAAGTTGACATTGACTGTGCTATAACATGTATTTATTTTCTCTCATGTTTTTTTTTTTCCATATTTTTAAAATTTGTTTGTTTGTTTGATTGATTGATTGAATAGCATACCAACTCTTTATGGGCCATTTAATACCCATAAATTTAATTTTATTTGGAGCTTTGAAGTAACAAAAATATGATATATTTTATTCTGCTTTCACAACTGATACACATACATGTGTGTGTTTTATGTTGTAGTCTTGTTGAAGTTATATTTTGGAATACAGTTTGATTTAAGAAATTGTAGGATATTATATGGATTAGTGTCATGAAAGAGTACTTTCATGTTGGTTGTTTGATTTTGTTTAGTGGCATATCAACCTCTATGGGTTATTAATACCGAAATCTAAATATTTTTAACACAAATGTATGCCTTCAATTACAGATAAAAATGAATTGCTGGTCATTTGTCTCTAAAAAGGTAATGTTGCTAATTTTACCATATAAAATGTACTTTGGTATTTTTGCTATAAAAATATATTTTCATACTTTCATAGTGTTTTGTTTGGGTGGTTCACTATTTGCCCATAGCTGGGACCCTAACAGGTGCTACCACACTGGATCAGGGTGGACCTGGGAACAACATCAATTAAGAGGTGGTTCCATGCTCCTCAAAACCTCCAATCTCTCAATCAGAGGCATTGCTGCCAGATGTAGTTTATCGTCATACCCAGGACTTAAAATTTGTTTGTTATATTGACAGTTTTATCAAATTAAAACGTTAAATTCATACACATCTATTACATAACATTTCTTGTGCAGTGAAAGACTGTAACAGATCATACCAATGTTTGGCGGTCAAATAATGAATACTTTGACTGGTCAAAATCCCCTTTTTGGCCCATGATATGCCATAATTAAAAAATTAGCTCAAATTTCCTTTCAAATTAATATATACATGAAAAGAAAAAAAAATATTTATAGTCAATCCATATAGTTTAAAGAGTATGCTTCTACAGGCTGTGTAGAAAAATAATAACAGATAAGCTTATTTCAAGCTGTTCTAAAGAACTTTAGCCTGAATAGTTCTACATATATATTCTCAGTTAAGGTATTATGTGAAGATACATTAAGTTATTAACTTTATATATAAAACTTTTTCAAGAACAAAGTTTTCATAAATGCTTTATTTTTAAAACAAGTTTTAACAAACCTATTTGACAAATTTACACCTGCATGAATATACATTTTTGTTGCTTCCATCAATTTTTTTTAAAAAGCAAATTAAAAATATATATTTTCCCCACTTATTTTTACATCTGGTAATTTAAATAGAATGATGATTGTATACTTCTTTAAACATGTGTTTTAAAATTGCTAAAAAAAATCTTACTTCCTTGAAAAACAATTATAGCAGACATGCACAAACAGAAAAGAACACACTTAAACCAGCTTCAAACAAAGGAATTCTTTAGCACAAAAATATCATCAATCAGCCAAGAGGGAAATAAATTTGAGCTTATATGCTTTCCCCAAATTATCCCATATCGCCATGTTTCTTCTCTCCCCCATTCCATGTATGCACACTCACCAATCAAATCAACCAACACTGAGCCAACAAATATGCAACTTTACATCCACGACTGACCACACCACACCATTTTATTCTTGTGTGTCCAGCCAGGTAGATGTCACTTTGTGAGCTTTGCAGGGTCACAGACTGAAACTTATCTGTCATCATCAACCTCATTCTGCTGGTTGATATCTATGAACCTGTCAGACTGGTAGGTTCTTTACAGCCTCAGTTGTAGGGTTTACTCAAGATCCACAAGGACAATGTCCCATTAAAATCTTATCTCTGGTGGGCTCTCTGCAGCACAGATTGGTGTAATAGTTAACTAGTACTTAAGATTTATTCAGTTCATTGTGTAAAGCAGTCAGGGTGCACTTGAAATCCTACTCATACTTGTAGGCACACTATGTACAAATTTCAGAAAAATATGTTATAATGAAGTCAAATATTACAGAAAAGAAATAATGCAATAAAAAAAAATAGAAAATGAAACATACATTAAGTTTTTCATCCTTGTGTTTATGAGAAACATAAACCTGAAGTCTTAGAGATTTCTTCAATGTTTGGGTGTATATTTGATAAACAAACTCATTTCCTCATAAGTTCCTGTTTTTTTGCACTTAATTATGGTCAGAGCAGAAAAGCCAAATTCACATAAATATGAAGGAGACAAGTACCGCAGTATAATAAAGTAAATATATTTATTTCTTGTATCTGGACATGTATTTCTCTGGCATGCCAGAGTGCACCAATACACTTTCCAGGGCACATCAGTTGAGAACCACTGATGTAAAGGATTCTTTTACTATTGCTAACCTTATCTAAAATTGTCCCTTTTACGCTAATAATAAATTTACATTCTTTTTATATCAACAAATTGTTTACATGTGTTGACTTATGGGAAATTATTGAAATATGTGATTTGTCTCTCCTTCAATTTGGGAGGCTGTATTTGCCACCATGTCAAATTTAATTTAAAAAATTTTGATAGAAAAATAGACGTGATTTTTTTGTGTAGTTCTTTTATTCCAGAAATAACATTTTTTTTTTTTTGAATTTACAAGCAGAATTTGGTTACTCATTTAA
>OZ010580.1:84718537-84723537 GCA_963932145.1 Acanthosepion lycidas
AACAGTCTTAGTTTTAAAATTTTCATAAAGCATCATAAACGTAATGGTGGAAAGCTAAGTACTAAGATACAATAAAATATTTAAGCACTGAAATTTTTCCTTAAATATAACAAGGTAAAGAAGTTGGTTCAATAAAAAGCTATATTATGTCACTTCTGTCCTTCCGTACGATAACTTTTCCTTGTGTAAGCTGTTAATATGTGCTGAAAGCATCACTCATCAGATAGCATGCCTTAACAGCGGCGACGTGTGACTGTCTCTTTTTTTAAACTACATTTTTCAGCACATAAAGTAAGTAATGTTTGTTTTAAAATATATTAAATAAACTTTAAATGTCTAATTTTGCTAAAATAAATTTTAAAAAATGAGTATAATTGATTTTTGACAAAATTCCAAAGGAAAAATTGACTTTTATTTACAAAATTGGAAAAAAAAAAAGAAAAAAAAAAAAAAAGGCTGACGATCGATTTTCTGTCAATTTTCCAAACTAAAAAAAAAAAAAGATTTTAAACAAAAATTTTGTACGTGGTATGACTAAAAAGTAAAAACTATAAAAAAAATAATCAAAAAATACTTTGATCTTTCCTCTTTATAATAACAAACATTTAGACAAACACTATTTTCATCAAGTTTAAGGTCGTTTTCATCACACCATGCTCATTGTTACATTTCTTCATCACATTAAATTATTTGAAAGATAAATAATAAAACAAATTGTCTAGTAGTAAAAACGAAACAAAATAACGTTATATTTATAACTGGGAGCAAAACTGAATGTACATTACAATTCATAAATAATGTATTGTAAATTTATAAGAAAATGTAAAGAAATAAAATTTATACCAACTGTTATTAAAAGAAACTTTGAATACAAAAAGTAATACATAAAGATATCGGCGATAACGAACCAACAGCAAATTACTGCAAATATTACATTACAACTCAACTACCATCCAATTTCGAAAATTACGGCCACTTTCGTAAAGAAAAAGAAAACAAAAATAAAAACAGAGAAATATTATGTTTAGACAAGAATTATTCATAGCACTATATAATTTAAATACAATAAAAGGTCTTAAGTGATATATTCTTAATAAATTTCACTTATTTTAAAAAATGGAAGAAAAATCGTTGTATAGCTCGACTTAAAGATAAACAAATAAGTAAAAAAGATTATAAAATGTGAATATTAAATACTGCATGAATGCATAACATAAACAATAAAACGAAGAAAAATCTAAAAATAATGAATGATTAATTTAAAAAAAATAACCTTTAAAATAAGACATCGCTTTCGTTGACCAATGAAAGAAAAAAAAAAAAAAAGGCCGTTCACTCCGACATCAGTGTTCCATAGACACACACACACACACACACACACACACACACACATATAAAGTTAACTAATTTCTGGAGAGCTATACTATTTTATTTTCTCTCTCAAAAATGTGTTGTCCAAAGAGACAAATACAGATATTTCATGCGACGATTTCTTTAGTATTTTTAATTTTACCAATTTGTTAACAATTTATTTGAAAGTATAATAAACAAAACTTTAATCAATCCAAGTCATGAACTCTGATTAAATTTTCTTTAGAGCCTAAATTCCTACTTTATTACCCAACCTGATTCGTGGTTTTCAGGTTTTCAATTTCAGTGATCTCTGACGCATGTCTATAAATTTTCTTACCCTTTAAAACCAAATATTGACCCCTTACGCACCAGTTAACACACTTCCACAAGGATAGACATTTCAAAAAACAACACTCGGAAGTTGAAAAATATATGGGGTGTTTATTTTAGGCGACATGAAAGTAATTTCAATAATTTGAAAGTGTGGCACCCTGCATTTTTAGAAAGACTAAAAAGAGATATTCATAGAAATATGATTTAATTTTTATTCGGTTTATTAACCAGTTGTTAGTTTAGAAACGAAGAATAATTGAGTTTTGAGAATAATTCTCTAACTGTATTTAGGCGATCCAAAGAGAAGAAGAAAAAAAAAATAATAAAAAGAAAGAGAAAGAGGAATAGATAAAACAAAACCCGGTCATAAGTAAAACTAAGACAAGACAGGTGTCAAAATATATCAGGTCAAATTACCTGACCGAAATCCAGGGAAATAGAAATTGTTATATTTGGTTGAAGAAATAGAGTTTGGAGATAATAAAATAAAACAAAAAGAAGAGGAAAGACAGAAACATAATACGAAACCAGGTCGTAAGCGAAAACACACACGTGCGACCAGCACCTAACAAGTGTCAAAATTATCAGGTCAAGCACTTGAACTAATTCCGTGTCCGCGTAGGATGGAAGTTTGTTAAAGTTGGCTGAAACAATAAAGATTTTTTTGAACAATGGAAACGAAATTTTAATCGGAGGAAAGGTGTCTTTTGTGTTGAGGGGGTGACCGGTGGAACTGTATACAGATTCTGACCTGTTAAAAAATTGGAACCCCACGATGATGAAGTGGAGACATTTTCAATTCAGATAATTAAGATTTTTGACTATCAGGTCTGACCAAAAACAAAGAAGAAAAAAAAAACGATTGTCTCGGCTCACAGATAGCGCCAATATTCTTTCCTGAAGTCACATCTAATTAGCGGCAGGCTGTTTTGACAGAACCCAGGTGAGAAAAGGCCAAGATTATCATTTTTCGTACGTGTGAAAAAGGCCAAATTAGATTTTGTTTTTTTTAGAACAAGAACGATGTAAGCCACGCCCGATTGGAGACGGGAGGCGTCCCACCACAGTCTCATTAGCCGAAAGCGGTCACGTGATATGCGGAAAGAGGAGGGAGAATGCTCGATCAAGAACCATTGGTCGAAAACGCTCACCTGACATACGAGAGACCGGGAGAGATGGGTATGCGTCTTCCCCCCAGAGGCACTGTGAGGAAGTAGGGGTGAAAATAATAGCGATAATGGGAAATCAGAACTAATGCGACTTTTGGGATTATCGAGAGAGCCCTGACGCCGACAGACCCACCCCGGTTTGCTGCGGCGTCAATAAAAGCAGGACCCCAATCGACAAAAAAAGGAGTTCAGCCCCGGACGGCAGCGAGAAGAGATCACCTCGGACGACGGAGGGTTGCGGCTGGGTTGCGGCAAGAAATCCTTCCAGCCCAAGTCGAAAACAAGAAATCCTTCCAGCCCAAGTCGAAAACAAGAAATCCTTCCAGCCCAAGTCGAAAACAAGAAATCCTTCCAGCCAAAGTCGAAAACAAGAAATCCTTCCAGCCCAAGTCGAAAACAAGAAATCCTTCCAGCCCAAGTCGAAAACAAGAAATCCTTCCAGCCCAAGTCGAAAACAAGAAATCCTTCCAGCCCAAGTCGAAAACAAGAAATCCTTCCAGCCCAAGTCGAAAACAAGAAATCCTTCCAGCCCAAGTCGAAAACAAGAAATCCTTCCAGCCCAAGTCGAAAACAAGAAATCCTTCCGACCCAACCAGATCGAAGTGAAGAAATACAACTCAAGTCGAAGAGAAGAATCAACTGCGAATGATTGATAGAAATTAGCCCCAGTGTCGAACTAAACCACACTCCGACATACACAATTCTAGAGAGTAGACAATTCGAAATCGTTAAGTTGTATGATAGAAGCTTGGTGCCATAGTCCACAGAGCGGGTCGGGAATGAGAACAATTTTTCTTTATGTAACGGACATTAGATATAAAAGCTTGTCACCTTTTTTTTTATCAGTAATTTTTTGTCTCGTGAGTTTTTTTTTTCTTTTACTTGTGTTTTGCCACCCCCGTCGGACTCAACTTGCATACGGCCCAATCCCTGCTGGTCCCGTCTAAGATCTAAACACAGCGTGGGTAGACAGACCGGAGATCAGTACAGTTGCTTTAGCAACCAGGTATTGGAAGCGGGTTGGGAAAGGCGAGGCTGGTGATCATCTAACCAAGAGGTTGGAGCGGCACGCTTGGAACCAGGAGGAGCGACGTCACAGTTGGCGCCGTAACCAAAGGATTCGACCCTGGGCCAGGTGTGTACCCGTCACAAAGTTCTTTTACCTCACATACTATCAGTTAATCTTTTTTTGCTGCTAACTTTATAATTTTTTAAGGAATTTGCTTTCACGGGTCAGAGAAGAAATAAACATCTTCCTGATAGTAGCTTCAGGTGTCTTCTAAATTATTAGGTTGGTGCAAAAATAATGACGTAATAATGTCGTTTTTTGACGTTATACGTCAAAAAACGACATTATTACGTCATTATTTTTGCACCAACCTAAGATTGAGTGTACAATTTCAAGAATATTGATAAAGATTGGTTACATTGATTTTGCAAAACAAAGTAACGTGTAAAAATAAAAATTAGTCTAAAAAAATCATTTTTCGCATTTTTGGCTGTTGCAAAATACCGTTTTAACTTGTAGAACCCAAATTCTACGTTACATATCTGTGCAAAAAGTGGATCACAGAACAATTTCAACTTCATACACTTTCAAAAAAAAAAAAAAAAAAAAAAAAAAAAAAAAAAAAAATTTGAGCCCCAATAAGTACAAGTAGGTGTGACTATCCACCCACACTTAACTAATTTTTTACAGCTCGTGACTGAGATCCAAGTTCACGCCAAGTCTCTGTGAGCCACCCAAAGCAAATAAAAACAAACTCATTCACACTCGCCAGTGAGCACCGTGACATCAAACGAATTGCAACTAAACTTCACACAATCTTAAGTTTTTCGTTCATACGAACATTATACAAGCTTAACGATATTCACACTCACTTACTAAATTCCTTACGCAGAAGTTAAACAAATTACTGATAACAAATCAACTTTATTTCTCAACATTCGAGAACATGTAGCGAACAAAACAAGATCTAGATTTAAAATTCAACTGCTAAGCACCGACTCATTGATTTTGTTAGAAATTAAAAAGACTCGAATTTACAAACTTTGCTTAACACATATGAAAAAGCGAATCCAAAACAAAACTCGTGAAATTTCACACCTTGATGCGAAATGTTTTTTCAGCCAATAGAAAACTAG
>OZ010580.1:84728537-84776037 GCA_963932145.1 Acanthosepion lycidas
TACGCACACATATATATATATATATATCTATACGCACACATATATATATATATATATCTATACGCACACATATATATATATATATATATATATCTATACGCACACATTTATATATCTATATACGCACATATATATTTATATATCTATATACGCACATATATATTTATATATCTATATACGCACATATATATTTATATATCTATATACGCACATATATATTTATATATCTATACGCACATATATATTTATATATCTATACACACAATGTGGTGCTAAAATTTTCTCAGCTCAATTAATAAATTTGTGGGATAAATGTATGATCATTTTTTGGTGGGTAGGTAATGTGCTGGGTCAAGAACTTTTCAATAGCTCCTCATATGAACAACATTTACATATTTCAAAAGTTTATAATAATATCACTTTTCTAATGAAGCATCATTCAAAACTGATGGAAAGCAAAATTCACTATGTTAAGAAAATCAGCAGAATGTTATTCTTGATAAAAGTAGTATGAAACTATTATTAAATATAAATCACCATTTTTATTTATTATTTCCTGTAAACATGCAGACAGATTTGTTTCTTTTTGACACCATTGTTATTTTCCAAAGTTCCTATTCCATTTTGTGGGGTAAGAAAAAAAACGAGAACATCAAGTCAGGCAAACTGAATGGTGCGGTGTCACAGATCTTTGCACTATTGGAATTCTTTTTAATGGGTTATCTGCATGACACACATAAACATTTGCTGGAAAATTGTTTAAAGGCTATATTTAAAGTATATTATGAATGATAGCCATCCTGAAAACTTTGGTAATTTAATTGGTTCTTTGAAATTCTTTTGCGAAAATGCTAATGATTTGCTGATAAGGCTGAATAGAAACCGAGGGGAATGTTTGACAATTTTTCTATGAAATTTTCAATTTATTTTCTTTGAACAAATTAACAGTTGAATTTAATTATATTATGAAATACTGCAGGTACATTTTGATGTTTTGGAGATATACTTTCCATGTCCTCCCATCCACTTTCTGTGAAAATTTATTTTATTTTTTATTAATAGTGCATTAATATTCAAAAACACACTGGTATTCTTGAAAATGTTTTTAAGAACATTTTGAGTATCATTGATTTAGCCTTATTTTCTAATTCTGTGAACTTCAATTTCAGAAAAGATATTTTCTTTTTTGTTTCATATGCTAACATCAATGCTTTATCTATTTCTTCATATCCCATGTCCTAATTGTGTTCTTCAGACATACCCAGTTGTTGTTAGTGGTCAATTTCCCTCTTATCTACAGTAACTGCATGGAACCTACATTTCTTAGATGGCTGCATAAATTGTACAATTCAGAGTTTATTTATGTATGGCTAAGCTCATCTCTAATATAACATTTTATTTTCCCAATACCTGTATAATGTAAAAAGGCATTATAAAAACCAAAAGACAAAAAAATAACTTGGAAGCAACAACAAAGCATATTGAAGTAGTTTGAGTTATATGCAAAAGAGTGCTAAAAAGTTTGCAAAATATGACCAAACATTTTTTTTATTAAGAGCTTTTTGCTTGAGCTAATAACTTTTTAGCAACTCTTTATATAAGTGAGTTAAAAAATGATTTTCTGGAGAAAAATCTGGCTCAAATGTTAAAATAAAAGAAAATAAAGAAATAATGGTTTGAACCCTAAACTAAGTCATGCTAGTAAGTGTCACTAATTGTAAGATTTATGCTATCATAGTTTCCAACATTCTCACCCACTCAGTTTGTTCCATATTATATGTAATTTGTTTTTACAAATTCAAGCTGTTGATTCAACTGGTTTAGGATAGACAATTAACATATAGCCAACTCATAAAAAAAATTTCTATTTTTTCTTTCTGCTATTTCTAGCAATTCTTTCTCACAATACTGAGAAATAAAACAATTCTTAATTTCCAATAAACTAGAGCCTAAAAATATTTATTTCTAAAAATATTTGTTAATGCACTATTTTTTTCTTTTATCTTTTTCTGTTATTACCATTTTAAAAAATATTTTGCAGCATTTTCCCATTATCTTCTCTCATACAAAACTTGTCTGCCACTAAACATTTTAGAAAAAAAAAAAAGAAGTTTCTTATACACAGATACAACAAAAGTAATATTTTTTTAAATGCAGTATGAAATTAGTTCACATATTCTATGCAGATGTCTATCATTGTAAAATCTTGAAAGATAAATTATTTTTTTTATCTTATAACAAAAATTAAATAATTTTTATATAAGTGCTTTTGATTTAGACACTGCATAGCTGAGGAGTTGAAATCAATAGGCTTTTTTAATATCATTTTAATTCTATATTATTTCTATCAAATGTAAAATTAAGTAGCAGAATAAAATTGACCAATAAAAGTCAATGATAAAGAAATTTAACTTAAGTTAAATTCCTATATATATATATATATATATATATATATATATACACACACACACACACTAATTATATATAATGATTATACTATTATGTTATTGTGATCAAAGCATGAAGTGATGGTAAGTACAGGAAAATCAATGAGAGGCATAGGAATAATGGAGGATGTGTTGATAGGAATAGAATACTCTGACAGAGTTGCATTCAGTTAGAATCTAATTGAATGCAAAAGAAAAAGACATTGATGCCAGCCAACATGGAAGATAAATGTCAAAGGTTTGTAAGTAAAGTTGAATGTAGTAGTAATTTTTATGATAGTGGAGGGGTACTATGTGGTGGTTGTGTTATTTTTCTACCATTAGATGGCAGTAAAGATTAGCCACAATTGGATGTCAGAGGTCTGTTATAAATTCTGGTTGAAAAGATAAAAATAATTAAGAGGGTGTGATAGAATTAAGCATTAAGAGTTGAGGAATTTATATTAGATTGGGATAGGGAAAAAAGGAGAGAGAAAGTAAGGGTTTAAGGGTTTCCAAGTGATCACAGCAGAACCTCAGGTGTCAATGTAAACTGCCAGAAAACCAATATATTGATAGCTGATGGAAAGGTGAATGTCTACTCATCATAATCTTGTATGCATCTAATAGATTAGACAAATCAAAAAAGAAAGAAAGACATAGATAAGGTGATTAGGTGAGACTGGGTGATTGAATTGCAATTGAAGACACTGGCAGAAAGACAAATATCAGTAAAAAATTGACTCAATTATTGGGAGATCTTCTAGATATTTTGCTAATATAATTAATCCTCTTTAAACAGATTGTCATTTAACACCTAAGAAATATCCTAAAAAACTAATATTTGAATAATATAATAAACTTAATTACCTCATTAGAATATACAGCAACAAAATTATCTTAATAAAAATAATCAAAGATACATATACAAATTAATGGATTGTTTATTAACACTATAAGACATACAAGTTTCTCGCTGTTGCTTGCAACAGATAAATTTACAATTCTACTATAAAAAAAAAAAAAAAAAAAAAAAAACTGTGGAAATCACAAGTTACATCTTTTCACACAACTTACAATTTTTCTCTTGAGAAGAGATTAATAATAAATAACAGACAACTTAACATTTGACCTAACCTCATGACCTACAGACAGCTAGGATTGAAATGAATTTGTCTATTAAATGTCTCATGCTCCTCCACAGCTATTATATACTTTAAAACTCTCTATAGTAATTTATGAAAGTGCTTGCAGCAGAAAGAACCCACATATAAGTCATGCTTATCTAATTTCTTGATTCTGACAAAAGATAAACTTTTATGTGGAGATGTTTTCTTTTCTTTGTAAGGCAAAAGTGGTGGTAGTATTAATTGGTTGTAATTATGTTCGATTTACTTGAGAATAAAGTTATAAAAATGTTGATAGTAATAGTAAAATTTTTATAAGTACATGACAAGTACATTAGTAGACAAACTTGTAGAATAAAATAAAGTAGTGCCATTTTAAACATGTCACAGAGTTTTTGAATGCAAACAAGTTCAAGAGTTATTTGGCTTCCTGGTCTCACATTAGTGACCGTGGACATTTTCAATTAAGTATGAATTGA
This sequence comes from Acanthosepion lycidas, assembly GCA_963932145.1. Taxonomy (NCBI): domain Eukaryota; kingdom Metazoa; phylum Mollusca; class Cephalopoda; order Sepiida; family Sepiidae; genus Acanthosepion; species Acanthosepion lycidas. The sequence continues at coordinate 84,732,570 of OZ010580.1, forward strand.
TTGGTTAGAGATTATATTGTCTAGCCAGAAGACAGGAGGAAGCAAGTTTTCTGGTGAAAAATAATTTTGAACAGTTGGATTAACTGTTCTGATCTGAAATAATTCACTTTTGCATCATTGGCTATAGGCTGTTATTCAGCAAAATCAATTATATTTGAGAAAATAGAATGAGATTACAAGATCAGAAATTCCAGATCTAGTCATAACTCAAGTTAATCATTGTAACTACTGCAAGAAAGAAAGAACCTTGCTGATAAAAAAAGATTGCAGTGCTTTAGATTTACCAAATGACATATTTGTAAATGTGAATTTCCAGTTTGGCATTGTTTATTTTTTTTTTTTTATACAATTTTGTGATCATATTACAATAAACTTCTGTATACTCTTAACAAATGCCTCTTCACCAACACAAAGGTAACTTTAGATCAGTTCAGTTAGACAGTTTTGACCAATACCTTCAATATCTCTTCATCTGACCATAGCACATATGTGCTTGCAACTAATTGATGACAAAGTAACTATCCAACAAAAATACTGAACACACATTCTAACCAAAATATTGATACATTTGTTGCTATTTAAATCAGAAAATGACTCCAGAATTTATTACAGAGTGACTTCAAAGGCGGGGGGAGAGAAAGATAGATCCCAAACTACTAAAAACATCCTTTAGCTGGTAACAATTTTTTTACAAAAACGTACATCTGGCAACATTATTTTTTCAAAAACGTATTATCAGAGGCCTTGCTGTTGGATGTAGTTTATCATCATGCCCAGGACACGGATGTAATCTGAGTGTTAACTATTTGCCCATAGCTGCCCATAGTAGAATTACAATTTCCTGCATCATCCAAGAATTTGTTTTTTTTTTTAATTTCTAATTAACATTAAGAAAACACTTAAGATTATAATTCCTGGTCATCTGAAGAAAAACATGACTGTAGAAACACTATGCTCACTGAAGTACAACTATACACTTGGGTATTGGTCAATCAGAAGAGTGTCATCTTTCATCAGAACAAAGCCATACCTTACGTCTTTTTGTAGTTATGGCAGAAATTGGTACAGTTTAGAACTTTGCACCTTTGGGTTACCACTTAAATTCTATAGAAGCTTGAAAAATCACCATCACCTAGAAAAATGCCAAGAATCTAGGATAGAATCATGAAGCTGCTTCAAATATCGCAAAGTGTAATGAAACAAAATGGCAAAAATGTGGTTAAATCTATGTACAAATATTTAAATATTGTCTTTGAAATTCACTTAAGAATGCTTCAAACTTATTCCAATCTAATATTTTAAAGTATATTTTAAAATTGTCACTTTTTGCATCAATAATGAATTGTAGGAAAAATCTGCTTTTATCTAGTTTTGCTCAAAATGTGATATTTGTCCTCTTTATGTTTAAATGTAAATTTTAATGTACCATAGATGTACCAATAGCATAACAGTTATTGGCACAGAAAGTGAAATTGGGGAGCTTAGTGTTAACTTCACTTCCATACAAATACTCTTCAGAAAGACATAAATCTACCTCTTACCCTAGCCATGGGTTAACTAGTGGAGTAGACTGGAATCTTTAGCTTTGGGTGGCAACCATTCTTAAAGAAGGAGAACACTAAATTCTAAGCCATGGAGAATGCAATAAGAAACCACTGCACTATCTTTTACATAAAATCATAGTAAATCACAGATATTAAAAAGAAAAAAAATGGCCATTGTATATACATGTGAATCTATGAATGAATACTAAATGATATCAAAATAAGAATATCATCCTCACTGTATTAAAATTCCACTTTTCAACTAAAATTAATTTCTAATTGCCAGCATATCTAATAAACTTTAATAGTAAAAATAATTAGTAATGCTTGTAATAAGATGTTTGAAGTTGATTGAATATTTGTATTTTAATTTTTAGTTCTTGAAATAAAGATACTGTGAAACAAACAAGAAATTTTTTTAAATGTAAAATAGATTAACAAAATTTCCAACACCTGAACATTAAGAATTATCACCTAACATCACTAATTTGATCTTAGACCTTAAAAATAGCAAATTGATTACACTGTAACAAAATTTCAACTTTTCTGTCATCGAACAGAAAGTGTTATTTCTTCTATCTAGAAAGCAAAAGGAATTGATGATTATTCCCTTGAAAATTTGCTTATGTTATCTGGACATCGATGTTTTGAAACTAATCTATTTAGCATCACATTCTAGACAGATTCAGCACTAAGTTACTGAAGAAAAAGTTTCAAGAATTTGTAGAACATTCTGGCAACATAGATGGCAGTATAAATACAGGGAACATAAACAACAGTTTAGTTTACTTCTAGTAAAGAAGTGCAAAGTCAAAGTATAATTTTCCTATTTTGCCTCTAAATTAAGGCTGTGCAATGTTGCTGAATCTCAGTGTTTTTTTTTTAAATTAAAGAAAAAATACTTCTATACCTTCAATATTTCTGAAATTTGGTATGTAGGGCAAAGAAAATTTTATAGATGTTAGGCAAAAAATATTATGAAAATTGAAGAGGACGTATTTTTGATAGACTCACCGTAAGCTACATAGGTGAAAAGTTGTTGATTTTGGGGTCATGTATTTGGGCGAGTAAAAAATTTTCTATCAAGTGTAGGCTTAAAATTGTTAAATATTTGGATTCTACATTTTTTATTTGCCCTACATACAAAATTTCAGAAATATTGAAGGTATGGAAGTATTTTTTCTTTAATTTAAAAAAAAAAAAAACACTGAGATTCGGTGACGTTGCGCGGCCTTAATTTAGAGGCAAAATAGGAAAATTATACACCCCCCCCCTTAAAATTTGAACAGTAAAGCCTAGCACAAAATAATTTGATACAATTTCGTAACTCATGAAGGGGAACATTTATGCCAAATTTCAAGTAATTCGGTGTCGGTGGGTGCTGATTTCAACTTTTTGCTGGTGTTTTGACATGGAATGACCCATTACAGTGTTATTATTAAACTGAAATGATCATATAACTTAATGATGGTGACTATATTTGATAGCTTCCTTGTTAAAATACAAATTTCAATAAAAGAAACAATGTTGTTATAAAAAAAAAAAAAAAAAAAAAAAAAGCTTCTTACTATTAAATGATATGAGAACTTACAACTCCTTGAGGACACATGGCCCAGTGGATAAAAGTGTTGAGTATTCCAGTGACTTGACTCAAACAATTCTGAGTTCAATACCTTGCAGAGGTGCACAAAAACTTGGAGAGTTCAGTTAAAGGGAAATAATGGATATTGAAATATTTGGAAGAGACATGGCATGTAGAACTAAAATAATTTACCCTGGTGGATGAAATAAAGGGTTCAGTTCAAAATTCCAATCACCTGACAAAGGCCGGTGTGTATAATGGCCGAAATGTCATGAATATGGCAACAAAGATCAGAGCAACAGTCCGAACATTGTAAATAAACAAACACAAATATAAAAAAAAGTTTGTTAATTTTAGGAAAAGATTGCAAAAACAAAAAAAAAAAAAAAATGAAGATATAAATCAGGAATTAAGCCTAAAATACTCAGAGATTATCAAGTCATTTAACATACAATATAAAACGATTAATATACTGCATTTGTAACAGTACTAACACGTAATCTATCAATTGATAAAAAAATAAATCAGAACAGATAATGCAAAGTTGATAAATATAACTTTAGATAAGCAAAAACATGAAGTAAAAATAAGACACAATCTTCAGGTTAGTTGTAAAAAAAAAAAACAAAAACAAATACTAATACAGAAAAACATGGCAACAGTGGAAAAAGTTGAACAAAATAAACAATACATATATAACTTCAATTAAATAAAATAATCATAAATTATGATGATTATATATATAAATAATATATGAAATAAATAATAATTGAAAATGATTTCATTTTAGTTGAATAAATTGAACTGAAAAATAAAGAGGTCTTTAGTTAAGGTTTTATTCAAATAAAATATAAAATAATTTGTTGGCTTCTTTTTAACAATGTGGAATATACCATTCTATTCCATAGTGGTAGGTGTGAAAAGGTATATCACCACAGTAAAGAAGTTCATTGAAATTATTTTCTAATTAACCTTTCTCAATCTTTGAGCTTCCTGGAAAACCGAATTTCCAAGGAATATTAAACAATAATGAAACTGACATTTGTTAATGTTCTGTTATTCTCACAAACTGGGAAAATTAATATCAAATGGAAATTCATTGTTATTGATGCTATAATCAAGGCTAGGATGGGCACCTCGAGGCGGTGTAATGGTTAGCAAGCTTGTCTAGCAGGAACAATTACAACTGAGTGGAGAGTTCGATCCTCACTGGGTGCCCCCATACTTTCGGCCTTGTGCCATATCTAAGCTATGCTTGGAAAATCACTAGGGCACCTCGAGGCGGTGTAATGGTTAGCAAGCTTGTCTTGTGTAACGAGTATGCGCGGAAACATCCTCGAACTGCATGTGTGTTGTCGCCGGGCACACCTTGGAGTACCATAATGGACTCGACCGAGGACTACAAGAAGACGCGCGAGTCGTTTGTCATCTTTTCTTGGGCGACAAGAGCCGTTGCGGTCGGTCGTCTGTCGGCAGCAGTCTTGGGTGCCGTTTTGCTTGTTTGCTGTCGTAAAGTGTTGTGTCGCAAGTCGACGTTCGTTTTTGTGTCGCATTCGTTTCTGGTTCGCAAGAAGGCATTCGTTGTTGTGTCACAAGAAGGTGTTCATTTTTTGTGTTGCAAGAAGCCACCCCCCCCGTTTTCTCGCACAAGCTATTTCAGCATTATGGCCTTTGACCCGAAGCTGATACCACTGTTCGATGGAAGCGATTCTGGACAGTCGGTAGTGGAATGGTTGGAGAAGGCGGAACTAATATGTCAGTTGAGTAGTGTGAAGTGAATTGAGTGTGTTATCCTGATGCGTTTGGCAGGTGGCGCATATGCTGTGTACCAGCAATTGAGTGAGGAGAAGCACGCAGACTTCAATTGCGTTAAGAAAGTGTTATACACAGCTTTCGCCTTAGATCCCTTCTCCGTGTGGAAGCAGTTTGCAGCACGTCGCCTTCAGCCAGGGGAGATGGTTGATGTCTTTTTGGCAGAACTGCGCAGACTCGCGGTTCTGTTTGGTGGCGTATCAGGAAAGTGTTTGCAGTGTACATTCATTGCTGGATTGCCTGAGCATGCAGAAGAGCTTTTAAGAGTGTCATCTCAGATGGAAGACCTGGATTTGTCACATGTGTTGACACGAGCTCGCGCTATTTTGAAGAAGTGCACTGGTCCTATGGAGCAGGCCTCAGTGGCTGCACAGTTGAAGGAAACAGATGTGCACACGAGGTACTATAAATGTGATGGACCCAATCATAGGGCAAGTGATTGTGTCCTGGGTCATGAACCATCCAAAGGTGCTGGTACCATTACTTACTATTGATGTCATCAGCAAGGGCACATTGCTCGGTGTTGTCCAGGAAATGGGCAAGGGGGCGAGAATTCAGCACCAATCACCTCCCCAAAACCCTTGTAAATGGTGCATTGCCTGTAGTAACAGTTCATATCAATGGAATACCACGTATAGCTCTGGTGGATACAGGATGCACACAGTCACTAGTCCGCAAGTCATGCTGTCATGCATGGACAATAAAATCAACACGCATGCTTACAGTAGACGGAGGAATTGGAGTGGTACAAGTTAGCGTTGGTGCAAAGCCGTCCATCGCTATGAAAGCACTAGTTGTGGACGGGGACCTGCTTGGATTTGACTTCCTGCTCGGACTAGACGCCATCAAACAGTTGGGAGGAATATCTGTAACTGGCACCGGTGAGGTGAAGTTTCTGCAGTGTGTCGTTGCTGCCATCACCGTTACCGAGCCTGACTTTAAAGTAGAATTCGATGAGACCACTCGGAGGTGGACCGCATCTTGGAAATGGGCTGGCAACCAACCTCTGAGTACGTTAAGAAATAGACTGGCAGAATATCCAGCTCTCGCACAAATTCGGGAGGAGTATGATCGGGAACTCCAGATTTGGAGAGATAATGGCTGGCTGCTTCCTTACCCGGAAGAGGAACTTGAACCCCCAAAGGGTTTTTCCCCCCCCCCCATGGCCATTCTGCAGGAAAACAAACAGAAGGTTCGGCCCGTTATGGACCATCGGGAACTCAATGAGTACGTTGACATGTACGTGGCCAACGCAGAGGTTTGTTCACAAAAATTACGGGAATGGCGTCAGCAAGGACCAAATGCTGCAGTGCTGGACCTATGCCGGGCCTATCTGCAGGTACACATCGACAAATCCCTTTGGCCATTCCAAACAGTGGAGATTAAGGGACAAAGGTATTGTCTAACCTGCTTAGGATTTGGGCTCAATATTGCTCCTTTAATCATGCGGGCCATTGTTAATACAGTCTTGAGCCAGAATGAGATCGTCAATGCAGCTTCCTCCTCTTATACTGGCAACGTTTTTGTTAATGAGAGTGTGTGTTCTGTGGTCCATGTCAAGGAACATTTGGAGCAGTTTGGTCTGTCAAGTAAGACCCCGGAGTGGCTAAGAATTGGCACATGCATACTGGGATTGCATGTCTGGGAGGAGTAAGGAAAACTGCAATGGCGTCGTGGATGTGAACTTCCGGTAGTCCCCCATAAACTTACCCGCCGAAGTCTTTTCACTGTGCGGGAAGTTGACTGGTCATTTTCCTGTATGCAGTTGGTTACATGTTGCCATGGCATTTGTGAAGCGGAGGGTAAACACTGTTACCACTGGATGGGACGATGAAGTGCAGGACCCTTTTCTAGCCCAGATGATCGACGACATTTTTAAGAGACTAGCCCAGGATGATCCAGTGAAAGGTGACTGGTGCATCAGTGAGCAAAATGTAACCGTGTGGGTAGATGCAAGCTCCTCAGCCACTGGTGTGGTTGTGGAGAGCAATGGCGCCGTGGCAGAAGACACAAGCTGGCTCCGACCGGTGCACAGAGACAAGCACATTAACTTGGCTGAGCTCGATACTGTGTTGCGAGGTGTCAACCTTGCATTACAATGGAAGGCCAAAACTATTCATTTATGGACAGACTCAGCAAATGTACATCACTGAGTAGCTGACACTCTGTCTGGACGGACGAGAGTGCGCACCAAGGCAGCCTCCGAGATGCTAATTAGATGTCGGTTAGTCACACTCCAAGAGTTGGCCTTAGAATACGAGCTGGACATTGATGTAGAGCTTGTCAAGTCGTGCAACAATCGAACCGACCAACTTACTAGAGTACCGCAGCGATGGTTAAATGAAATGCGCAAAATGACGGAACCCAGAGAACCTATGTGCGCTGTGGCTGAAGAGCGAGATGTTGCTCAAGTACGAGCCATTCATCAATCCAGCGGACATCCTAGTATGAAGAGAACACTATTTTGTGAAGTTGATCACCCAAGAGAAACAAAATCTGAGGTGCGAGCGGTGGTTAGGGGATGCAAGGAATGCCAGACAATCGACCCGGCCCCTGTGCATTGGAAACCGGGCAGGCTTGATGTCGCGGAAAATTGGCACAGGGTTGCGATGGATGTAACCCATTTCGGACATCAACTATACCTGACGCTGATAGACTGCGGCACCAGTCGTTTTGCCATTTGGAAGCCCTTGCACCACCAAGACTCTGCTAGCATCATCAAGGAGCTGGAAGTAGTGTTTTGTGAAAGATGTCTGCCGGTCGAGCTGCTTACGGATAATGGCGCAGCGTTTTGCGGAGAGAGGTTTTCCCGCATTTGCAAAGATGTGGAATATACAAATACGATATCACTGCGCCCACGTACCATTGGGGAATGGGATAGTTGAGAGATCCCATTGTACAATAAAGCACATCGCGACGAAAACACGGTGTTCAGTTTTGGAAACTGTATATTGGCACAATGTTACCCCAAAGGACAATAAAACAGCTTCAACTGCAACCTACACTTACAGGGTCCGCATTAAGGGTATCGACGCAGCTTTGGTGCATGACTACACAGTTGCCAATCCTTATACGGTAGGAGAGACTGTCTAGGTGAAAAAATCCGCATGGAAGGTGTACGACACAATTCAACAAGGGTACGGAGACACAAATTAATAGCCCACAAACTGTCTCTGTTAATGGAATACCGTGCCACATAAAAGATGTGCATCCAGCATGCGGGACGGATTATTCTGTCAGCAACCACATTAGATCTTCTTCTGATGAAGCCCCGATGGTTTATATAAAAATCACAGGAAGAGCACACCTCAGAGAATTGCGCGCCTGATGAACCTATGTGGGATGAGCTCAGCGAGACATCTGAAAAGGCTTGAGACTATACCAATGAGATGGAGCACCAGGCAGAAACGGCCTGCCCCACATTGCCATGTGTGTGTTGTCGCCGGGCACACCTTGGAGTACCATAATGGACTCGACCGAGGACCGCAAGAAGACGCGCAAGTCGATTAGCGTTTTTTCTTGGGCGACAAAAGCCGTTGCAGTCGGTCGTCCATCGGCAGCAGTCAGGGGTGCCATTTTGCTCGTTTGTTGTCGTAAAGTGTTGCGTCGCAAGTCGGCGTTCGTTTTTGTGTCGCATTTGTTTCCGGTTCGCAAGGCGGCGTTCATTTTTTGTGTCGCAAGAAGTTGTTTCCCCACCACCACGTTTTCTCGCATATCTTGCTCGAACAATTACGACTGGTTAGTGAGTTCGATGGGCACCTCGAGGCAGTGTAATGGTTAGCAAGCTTGTCCAGCAGGAACAATTACAACTGAGTGGAGAGTTCGATCCTCACTGGGTGCCCCATACTTTCGGCCTTGTGCCACATCTAAGCTATGCTTGGAAAATCACTAATCAAGGCTAGGATTGCAGAAATTCACTTTCAGTGAAAGTAGTTGTGGGTCTTTAACAGTGATTAAATAGAGGATAAAAATACTGACTCTGAAAAAAATTTGACAAATTCAGTTATGAAAATGAGTTCCAATGATTTAGTCAATAGAGGTTTCTTTGCAGTGTTTTTTTTTTTTTAAAAAAAAAGTCATTTTTAAGAAATAAAGAACAAAATGGGTAAGCTTTAATAATGAAAATAGACCATGCTAAATGATCAGTTATCAAGACAACTGTTAATTTTACAAACATTATTTACAGTATCAAACCACTTATCCAACAATAGCAACATTTTAAAAAAAATCGAGAATTGATGCCAACAGACAGTAAAATAGACTTGAAATATTTTATTAGGTTGGTGCAAAATTAATGTCGTTTTCTCACATAGTAACATATGTGAAAAAACGACATTAATTTTGCACCAACCTAATATGAACAATTAATAAAGAAACTTTAGAGATTGTTAAACAACTGATCAGGACAAGGTTCTTTCAAGATTTATACAATCTTGTATCATAACAACAATACTAATAAAGCTATATATTGTTTTTATTTCTTTAATATTAGATGAGTCATTCTGTTTTAATGAGTAATTTTATTCCAGAATATAGAATATACTGACACACATATACACAATCATATATAAAAGACAATATTTTTGAAAGACAAGAAAATAAATATAACTGTATTATATGATATAAGCATATGCAAATAGCACATGCACAACTGATAAAAACCTTTATTAGTTCTTACTATATCAATGTACATTTAAAATTGTTACATTCTGGCACAATTAGATGTCATTCTGATTCATTCTGCATACTGGCTGGATGTGAATGCCTCAAAGGCAGAAAACGAAATAACAAAAAATTATTTTCTGTGTATAAGGCTCCAGTGGTGGCCAATCGCAAACATTCCGGCCAGTAAAAGAGATGCCTCTGGAGACTACCAGACCCGCTTAAAAGCAGGCTCTGACGACACTCAGGGAATGGTTGTGGCCTGGTGCAGCTGCCAGCCATCATGCAGAGCACTGCTGCTATTGTCACCATGATGACAGAGTTGCGAACTGCCCAAGGCACAGAGCACTACTACCACCAGCATCTTCACTGCCACCACGCAACATAGCTGCACATCTTAACAACTGTTACCACTTTCTGGCTTGACCTACCACCTCAGCTATCCAGTTCTGACTCAAAACATCTCAACCTTGAATGTGTGGTTCAACATTTTTACTGAGAGCAACTTTACATAAACATATGGAAAAACACATTGGTGGAAAATCATTTTTATGCAAAGTTTGTGATTCAGCCTTTTCAGATATGTGGATACACTAGGAGAAAAACCTTATTCCTGTATAGTGTGCAATTGAACATTTTTGTGGAGATCAGCTTTACAAAAACACATGGAATCACACACAAGAAAAAGAATTTATCTCCACCTAGTGGAGCTATCCAGCTTCAACTTGAAACATTTCAACCTCGATTCCTCCCAGCTACAAGCCTTCATCAATGTCAACCTATGCCGTCACCTCAGTCTACTGTGACTCATTTACAAGGCATTCCCTTCACAGTTGACACCAGTGACATCCGCTCCATAGAACAGGTCTACCTCATTTACAAGGCATTTTCTTCACAGTTGATGCAGCAACCTCCGTTTCACAGAACAGGCCTCCCAACACCTGCCATCACCTCAGCCTACCTCGACTCATTTACAATACAATTCCTTCACAGTCAACTCCAGTGCCATCTGCTCCACAGAACAGATCTGTCTTGTCTCGTTTTCAAGGCATTCCCTTCACAGTCAACACCAGCATCCTCCGTTCCACAGAACATGGCTACCAAGACCATGCCAATCCAACGTCACACCATTTTAACACAACAGGTTGACCAACTGACAAGACGACCTACAACCGTGACCTCTATCAATCAAACGTGCATCAACTGTATCCTGTGACTTCGGCCACACCGGTACAAGAAATAGTTCATCTTGTGACACTATATGTACACCAGATTGCTATTCCTGTACTCTCTACTAACAATAAATGTTGTTTCACACTAATCCTCGTTATTTCTTTCACTTGCTACCAAATGCTTAATATAACAAGATGGATCAATATTTGACTGACTGGAATGGATAAGGTAATTATACCCACTTAATATCTTGTTAATAATTAATAAATAAAGACTTAAATTAACAAAAACAAAAATTTGAATATGCGTATTCAGTGATAAATGTACATTTTGGAATTAAATAGAAGACAACAAAAGTATTGCTTTTACTGATCAATGATAATTGGTTTAACAATTTTTTTTACTTCTAAACTGGTTGCATATGACTTACTGTAGCCAAAAAAGAAATGCACTCTGACAATTTCAAAACCACCAAAACTTAACAATTAGAAAATACATCAAATGAAATTTTAACAAAAAGAGAAAGTTCAAATCAAAACGACCAATTTTCATGTACATACTCCCAAGTTACATTTCAATAATTATTTGGTATTATTAGGTTTGAAAGAGGCACAATGGAGTAAGTGGTGGCAGCTCAGATTGAGGAATCAGAAAGCTAAGTTTGAATTCCAGTTGAATCCATTATATTCACTTAAGTGTTAATACCCTCTTCTTCTCCGTCCATCTATGTGAAAATAGCAGAACAGACCAGGTTCTATAGCTTTGGATGGAAACTGGTCTACCACAGAAAGAAATGGCAGCCTACTGCAGGAAAAAATTTGCCTTGTCAGTCCTGTATCGAAAGATACATGATTGCCTAAGTGTGTATCATGCATGGCACATAGCTGACTGATTATGTTCAAATGAAAGTTCAATGTTCACTTGTATATGCAGAAAGTGGTAATAGGATTTTAATGATGTTTTTTGTGAAAAAAGGAAATACAAATGAAATATTTATTATGAATTATTATGAAATTATTATGAATTATTATGAAATTATTATGAATTATGAAATATGAGAAAAAAAAACTAAAAGAAAACAATCTATCCCAATTCTTACAAAAAAGTAAAGTGTTTCAAATTTACCCAATGAATAATGGTTTATTCATCAGATCTTCAAGAGATTTCACTCTTCTAACAATTTCTCCTCTAAGTGGCAAAAGAGTAATAAAAAAGTGGAGAGTGATTAAATTCAAAGAATTATCAACATAATCCTACAATGTATAATAAAAACAAATTTCCCAGAATCAAAAATAAGGTACATTTATCTCAAGTTGTTGCTGTCATTGATCATCTTTTTATGATGATCACAGCCAGCAGCAGCTTCCTTGTCATATGCTAGACAAGACATTGTACAGCACAGAATACAAACTAACAGAAGGTGTGGCCAGTAGAGAATTTAAAAAAAAAAAGAAAGAGAGAGAGCATGAGTGAGAGAGAGAAAGAGTCTCATAGCAACACCCAAGAAAGGAGGAGGAGTAGAGATGAAAGGCAGTTTGGGATATGAAGTGCTGCTTGTTCTGTACAGGAATGACTCACTTGTTGAACACTGACTTAGCCCTGGCAACACCTCTAGTTCACCACTGAATTAGTTCTAATTCATTCTTTTATATTTATCTAATTTGAATAGCTCTCTTATCTGTTCATTGCCCTTATTAAAATAAGACATTAAAAAAATAACAAACATCAACTTTTTCTATTTTATGTTTATATTTTCTATTTCCACAGTATATTCTATAAATTTATTTTATCTAATAGAAGCAGGGACAAACAGAGAAAGATGGTTAAAAGGAGGACAATGTGAGTGAGAGAGAGAAAAATAGAGTGGAGTGAGAAATAGAGTGGAGAGAGAGAGAAATATAGAGTGGAGAGAGAGAGAGAGAGAGAAATATAGAGTGGAGAGAGAGAGAGAGAGAGAAATATAGAGTGGAGAGAGAGAGAGAGAAATATAGAGTGGAGAGAGAGAGAGAAATATAGAGTGGAGAGAGAGAGAGAAATATAGAGTGGAGAGAGAGAGAGAGAAAGAGAGAGAGAGAAATATAGAGTGGAGAGAGAGAGAGAGAAATATAGAGTGGAGAGAGAGAGAGAGAGAGAAATATAGAGTGGAGAGAGAGAGAGAGAGAGAAATATAGAGTGGAGAGAGAGAGAGAGAGAGAAATATAGAGTGGAGAGAGAGAGAGAGAGAAATATAGAGTGGAGAGAGAGAGAGAGAAATATAGAGTGGAGAGAGAGAGAGAGAAAGAAATATAGAGTGGAGAGAGAGAGAGAGAGAGAGAAATATAGAGTGGAGAGAGAGAGAGAGAGAGAGAAATATAGAGTGGAGAGAGAGAGAGAGAGAAATATAGAGTGGAGAGAGAGAGAGAGAGAGAAATATAGAGTGGAGAGAGAGAGAGAGAGAGAAATATAGAGTGGAGAGAGAGAGAGAGAGAAATATAGAGTGGAGAGAGAGAAAGGGAACGAGAGAGAGAGAGAGAAAGGGAACAGAGAGAGAGAGAGAGAAAGGGAACAGAGAGAGAGAGAGAGAGGGAACAGAGAGAGAAAGGGAACGAGAGAGAGAGGGAACGAGAGAGAGAGGGAACGAGAGAGAGAGGGAACGAGAGAGAGAGGGAACGAGAGAGAGAGAGAGGGAACGAGAGAGAGAGAGAGAGAGGGAACGAGAGAGAGAGAGAGAGAGGGAACGAGAGAGAGAGAGAGAGAGGGAACGAGAGAGAGAGAGAGAGAGGGAACGAGAGAGAGAGAGAGAGAGGGAACGAGAGAGAGAGAGAGGGAACGAGAGAGAGAGAGGGAACGAGAGAGAGAGAGAAAGGGAACGAGAGAGAGAGAGAAAGGGAACGAGAGAGAGAGAGAAAGGGAACGAGAGAGAGAGAGAAAGGGAACGAGAGAGAGAGAGAAAGGGAACGAGAGACAGAGAGAAAGGGAACGAGAGACAGAGAGAGAGAAAGGGAACGAGAGACAGAGAGAGAGAAAGGGAACGAGAGACAGAGAGAGAGAAAGGGAACGAGAGACAGAGAGAAAGGGAACGAGAGACAGACAGAGAGAAAGGGAACGAGAGACAGACAGAGAGAAAGGGAACGAGAGACAGACAGAGAGAAAGGGAACGAGAGACAGACAGAGAGAAAGGGAACGAGAGACAGACAGAGAGAAAGGGAACGAGAGACAGACAGAGAGAAAGGGAACGAGAGACAGACAGAGAGAAAGGGAACGAGAGACAGACAGAGAGAAAGGGAACGAGACAGACAGAGAGAGGGAACGAGACAGACAGAGAGAGGGAACGAGACAGACAGAGAGAGGGAACGAGACAGACAGAGAGAGGGAACGAGACAGACAGAGAGAGGGAACGAGACAGACAGAGAGAGGGAACGAGACAGACAGAGAGAGGGAACGAGACAGACAGAGGGAACGAGAGAGAGAGAGAAAGGGCACGGGGATGAGAGAGAGAGAATGGGCACGGGCATGAGAGAGAGAGAATGGGCACGGGCATGAGAGAGAGAGAAGGGGCACGGGCATGAGAGAGAGAGAAGGGGCACGGGCATGAGAGAGAGAGAAGGGGCACGGGCATGAGAGAGAGAGAAGGGGCACGGGCATGAGAGAGAGAGAAGGGGCACGGGCATGAGAGAGAGAGAAGGGGCACGGGCATGAGAGAGAGAGAAGGGGCACGGGCATGAGAGAGAGAGAAGGGGCACGGGGATGAGAAGGGAAGAGAGAGTGTCAGCGTAGGAGAGAAGGGAAGAGAGAGTGTCAGCGTAGGAGAGAAGGGAAGAGAGAGTGTCAGCGTAGGAGAGAAGGGAAGAGAGAGTGTCAGCGTAGGAGAGAAGGGAAGAGAGAGTGACAGCGTAGGAGAGAAGGGAAGAGAGAGTGACAGCGTAGGAGAGAAATACCTGCACCCACTTCTTTCCAACTGAAAGGAATGGGCCATCCAAACAGTAACAGCAACAAAAATAATGATTCCAATAATTTGAACTCTTGGAATGACTCATCTAAAAATGAAAAAAGCTATCATGACTTATTTACTTTTTTGTTACAAAACAACTAATAAGTAAATCTATAATCTCATTAACAGTTGAATGAAAACTCAATTTTACAATAATAAGTTACAATGATCTGTATAATTATGTCAGGTCACTCTCCAAGTATTACTTGTAGTATTTAACCCAGTACTATCTACCATCTGGTCAGCTCAGCATGTGACTAAACTGGTTTCCCCACCATACTTTTCTGGTGAGGAGGCTAGCAAGACACACAGCAGGATTAAAAGCAAGACCTGTCAAAAGGTGGATGAACCTTATTGTAGGGTAGGGACCTCTACTAATTTGTGATACTGAAGGTATAAAATTAATTTTTAAAAATGCGAAAGTTTTCTTGAAGCTCTCATTGAAAACTAAAGGATTAAATTTACAATTTCCAGCAAGCAAAATACTTTACTGTATTTCAAAAACTAATTTAAATTGACTGGAAGGAAGGCATTTTTTTCTAAAATAACTGATCAGCACTCTTTTTTAGTTGTCTTTCATTGCAATGTAATTCTCTTTATTAAAACATCTTCCAAAGATAAAACAGGCTTTTCTGAAACATTATTTGAGAAATATTAGCTGATTTAAAGTATAATTAATCTGATTTGAAACAAATATTATTTACTTTAAGTTTAAAAAAACACAGAAATGTATTTTTAAAACAAACAGAAGCTGTGTTTTTAATCAACATGTTTTATGTAACTGACAAGTGTTGACAGGTGATGACATATTGGTTTTTATTCTATGTTGACTTTATCTGTAAAACATAATTTTTTAAAAATGATGTGAGTGCCTTTTTTATAAATTTTTAAGTACTCAGTAATCTTAAAAATGTATAAAAATATTCTCCATAATCTAATTTTAAGAATGTTGACTTTAAATTTACTATAGTCACTGCTCTTATTTTCTGATAATGTCATGTATGGGCAACCATACTTTCAAAAATAGATTTTAAAAATCTTGGTGTGTGATGATTTGTATTAAACTTTTCAATTTTTGGTTAGTAAATATAGTTTTTACTTAAACAATATCACTTAACACAAAGTAATGCAAAATTTAAGATAATTATCAATTAAAATTTTAAAAAAATGATAACAAATCTTGTAAAAATTCATTATTTATTGAAATTTTTTTTTCTGAACACAATAGTGTCCTTAATAAATTTTATTTATAAAAGCAATTAAGAGCCTTTCTAATTAAATAATGTCATAGTTTCATTGCAATTTTTATTTTATGATTTGGAACAGATTTTCAGGAAGTGAGTAGCAGTTTGAAAACAAAAAAAAAAAAAAAATGATTTACATTCTCCAAGGAGTCCTGGTTTTAACTAATAAAATAAGTTTTGCAATTAAAATTTAATTTCTCAAATGTCATAAAATTAAGTAAGCGGGGTGTAAAATTAAAAAAAATATTTTTACCAAGATTTTCTAAGAAAAAAAAAAAAAAAAAAAAAAAAATTTTATTCATTTGTCAATAAGTCCTGAAAATTTCAGGAAAATCTGACAATTATTTGATTTTTGCAATAATTTCCAAATCAATGCGTTTTTCACTGGAAAAAAGGCACTAAAACACTATTTGTAAATATTGTGTCAACTGTCGATGCAAAAAGTACAATATTTTTAACCAAAATTTTGAATATACCAGAAAGGAATAATAAAATTAAAAAAAAATAAAACAATTTCCTCTCAATAACATATCTTTTTCATCATGCTATGCTGTTTTGTTTTTTTTTCAGCAAATTAGTGGAGGTATCTATTGTAAGATCAACAGACATCTAAGCATAATGTAATAGACACCACTCCATAGCTATGTGTGCTGCCAGTGTGTTGATGACATGGCATTGCTGAACAAAGGGTTTCCTAGACTGAAGTCAACAACTAGGGCAGAATGTTTCCTTCAATGGAATCAATGGCCAGGTATCCAAGACCAAATCAAGCCTTCAAGTTTTAGGACATCAGCTGGAGGTGGGTGGATGAAGAGGAGCTCCATTATGTCTACTTGCACAAGATATGCTATGCATGAATGAAGATTTCTCTATCTTTCAACCCAGATATGTAAAGAGAACTGTTTAGATAATCAGCTGTGACAGCAACCCTACAACAACACCTGGTTATGGGACTGATTGTGATGATATGTAAAAATCTAAATATAAGTTGAGGAACATTTTGTGATGCAAAATACAAGGAAATTATGGAAACATTAATGTACAACATTTTCAATAAACAATCTGATCGATTTGTGCAATAAAAGAAAGCAAATGGTAGAAAAGACACAAGAATATCTTCAATATACTTTCTTGCCTGAAAAGAATCATGAATCATGTTAATATTTTAGTTATATAAATTCTTAATTCATTTATCCCAATTATTATTCATAATGTTTTTTCCTTGTTTTCTTTATGTATTATTCTCATACAATAAAAATTTCTTTGCCCACATAAACTGAAAGTCTAGTTCCTAAAATTTTTCTATTACTTAGCTCAATTTCTTATGACTATTAAAAAAAGTTATTGATTAATGTAAATTTTTAAATATTTCTGCACTCAAAATTTTCATCCTTGAAATTTGATTCAAATATCAAATCAGATTTTAGGAGGAAAATATTTTGAGAATAAAATCAAAATAGGCAAAAAATTGGTTACAGATCAAAAAGATATTTATACAATTTTTTTCTCAGTAGACAATATTGTACAAATTCTTTATCTTTTCCCCAATTAATGATGAATCATGTGAAATCTATTTGGTTCAATGTATGTCTTTGTATTATATCTCAAGTATTATGAGCAGTATTCAGGAATAACTTAAATTAGCCACTAATTTTATTGTAATAAATACAGTAATGAACAAGAGAAGTTTTGAACAGATTTTTAAGGCAATTTTGTACTAAAAAACAACACATTTACAGTAATTTTCTAATATAAGCATCTATAAAATTCAATCTGGAAATTTATTAGGTTGGTGCAAAAATAATTTCGTTTTTTGACGTTCACCTTTATGTGAGAAAACGACATTATTTTTGCACCAACCTAAAATTTTTAAATTAAAATCTTAATGGAAACATTTTCTATTTTTAGCAGATATTTTAAATGAGTATATTGTAAAAGTTCAAAAAGAGATTTAGTTTGGGATTAAATATGCACATCCAGATATCAAGCAAACACTGTTATTTTTCCATTTATTAAATATTAAACAGCATGTAAAAAATTTGGAAGAAGAAATATACATTTGCAAGTCTTTGATAGATCCACTAATTACAAATACACAATTTGTTAAGTGCAAAATACCACATGACTCTAAAATTATCCTTCAAGTAAAATAATTATACCAGTAAGATACTAATTTAATTTCTGATTATGCTGAATTAATAATCTCATTCTGACAGAAAAAAAAAAAGAAAATATTATGAAGTTAAATTGGGTGGGATAAGTATAATTAAAATTGTTAAAAAAAGCCTCATGTGCTTCATTTTGCTTTTTTAAAAAACAAAGAATTATTAGCCAATTCCTTAAACATTGATAAAAAACAAAGACAAAGGAATATGTCAATTATCAATCATGACAGCTTTAATGATAAGCAATATACACAAGTCAGCATCATCATCATTTCTTTTAACTCAACTTATGAGACCATCATCATCATAAAATAATTTACAGTAAAATATTTTATACATTTGCACATTTCTAATTCAAAATAAGATATTTTTATACTTTATAAAATATTGATAGCTATCTAAGTATTTTAATGTATTTATGCAAATCTTTAAAGATGCAAAATGTCAATAAATATCACTTCTTGTGTGTGTGTATATATATATATATATAACCTTATTTCGATACAATGAAAATCTACCCATAAAATATGTTAAAAGTCAATTAGGCTTTAGGGTGAGTGAATGTTTTGCTCTTTGTACCAGCTCTGAAATTTTATCCTATAATGGATCAATGGGGATTAAATTGACTACAATGATAACTACCCAAATGTCTTCTGAGTGTCAGCCAAACATTATTGGTTCAAATGGATTAGAATTTTTTTGCTGATTTTTGTCTGCTTGTGGAAACATTAGTAGGTTAAGCATTTTGATTGAAAAAAATAGCATCATACAAGTATTGCTAAATTATACTTTATTACATAATAGATGTCATTTTTTGAATTGACAAATATTAAATAAGATCTTGTGAAAGAATCAATTACATTTTGTTATTGAATGGTATTTTTTTTAAATTATAAAAGTTTCAAACATAAAATGCAATGAATATATTTAAAACTAATTTTACAAAATTAAAAATTTTCTTTTTCCTTGAAATTTAAGAAAAATAAATTGTTTATTCACATGTACAAAAATATTTAAATATTAATGAAAAAAAATTACAAAAGAGATAACAGAATCTAAAATTTTAGTGTTTTAAAGTCCTACAAAAATTTGGTTCAAACATCAGTGACAGGCAAATCAAAAATGCCAAGCAGAAAACAAACAAAAATTAGAAATTAACCAAGAAAAATAAAGAATGCAAAAGAAACGACTTACAATATTTGACCAACTTTTGAATTTGGAATGAACATAAAAAGCACTTTTGACAGTTGAATGCAGGTTAATAGAGGAGGTTAATTATTTTCTGGAATAAATACTAAATGAATAACACAATCAAGCAAGAGCCTTCTCTAGGGTCAATACACAAGGAAATGTACTATGCATAAAGTAAAAATGAAGTCCATTAATTATTTGGACAACTTTGTATTTTCAATTAAATTTCAGTCAGAGTTCTTAGCTTTTATCAAGTACTAGCAGTAGAGCCCGGTGTTGCCCGGGGATGTAACAGTAAGAGATAGATCAAGTATCAACCATCATAAAGACTGAAAAATAAAACTGACAAAGATTAATGTTTAAGGTTGACAGACACACATGTCTTTAGTTTTATTTTTATTTTATTTTTTTTATGAATTGGTCAAACCCAAACAAAAACATTGTTTTCAATCGTTATGAGTCTACCGATTGAATAGAATTTTATTATAAACAATTGTCTTGTAAATGGAATTTTTAAAGCATTCTGAATGTAAAAATAAAGAAAAAAGTGTGCAAGACAATAAAAAACACTACCTGCCAAAAAAAAAGTGAAGTTTTGTTGAAATCGGTTGAAAAATTTAGGAAATCCGATCCCATATATAAACGAACACACACACACAAACAACCAACCTGGGTTTTATAATAAGTATAATTTGATATTAATAAGTATAACTCGATATGAGTTGTCCCCCTTTCATTAATGCCTCTTAATTGTGTTTTCAAATTGATTTTGTGCAAAAATAATTGTGCTTTTCCAATTTTTGGCGCCATCAGAACCACCGCAAGGTAATTTTACATAGTCCTGTGAAGTTTTGTTGAAATCGGTTGAAAAATGTAGGAAATCCGATCCAATATATGAACGTACAGACACACACACAATCTGCGTTTTATAATAAGTAGGATGTTGTATGACTTGACCCAGTAACTGAAATAATTGAAATGCATCATATCAGATTTTGAAACAACCAATCAACACTAAATTTTAAAAAATAGTTCAGAAATTTAACTAAAGATTTGAAGACTGTGTTTTAACCCATGAATCCTTGTTGATTACATAAACCAAAAGATAAGAAAAAACACAGAGAGAGAAGAAAGCATACATACACAAATATAGGTGTACGTAAAATCAGGAACAAACAATAGGAAGGGAACGAGTTGGCCCGGCACCGCCTATGTCCGGAAGAAAGAAACTCCTCAGCTTCAAGACAGGTTCCTCAGAACAACTTAGCTTCAACACATTGAGTGCTGAACAGTTCGATGGAATTACTCTATGTAAAATACAACCAGTCTCTGTTCGAAACATACAACGTAGTTATCCAAAAAAGACAATCGCCTCAAAACTCCACTGATCTTCGCACTCAATAACAACACCGCCTCATAGTTCGCTACACACGATCTGTCGAGTGGTCTCCCACTGTCACCTTTATGCCAGTGAACACCAACCAATTTGCATACGGCCAAGTTCACCTCACGCCAATCCTCGCAGCTACGCGATTGCGTTTCCCATAAGACCGACTCACCGTAATGCCGATGTTTCTTCCTTCAGATCAATTACTGCTTTGCACGCCAGACACAAATGAACCCTCTTATGTCGAGAGCTAAGGTTAGTCTCACTTTCATGTCCACAATAGGCAAGCTTTTCATTACAATAGGACACAAAGTAGGCCTTTGAGTAGCCTGTGAAAGCAAACAAAAACATGAGACTGTTGTGTTATGATTTGATTGGAGCACTTCTATGACAATAAATCAATGTTCTAGATTGAACCCTCTTACAAATAGTCATAAATATCAAAAAACAATGAAGGGTTCAAAACATATGGTACAATGCAATAAAAAACTGGAGGAAGGAAATTGAGAAAAAAAAAAAAAGATCGGGTTGAAATGGGTATATTTTATTTTTTCTTCTCCTTTAGGCACAAATACTTAAACAATCTTTTAAGGTTTTAAACCTTAAAAAAAAAAAAAAAAATGTTATTTTTGAATGTTTCTTTAAGGTTTTAAACCTTGAAAGAAACCTTTGAGAATATCCTACACTTTACTTACAGACTCAATATTAATAAAATTTCTTTCAACATGTTAGTTGACACCAAAATCCATAACTTTACCATTTCTGTTTATAAAAAGAAAAAAAACTATCTAGCAGAAACTTGTGTCTGCTCAACTATAAAAATGAATGTCCTTGCAGATACAAAATAACTTAATTAAAAACACGATTTACAAGGCCAAAATAATCTCTTCTTCAGACATTATTCTATAAAGAACTAAGCAACATTAAAAAACTAATTAACAATAACTTTCCTAACTATGGTGTCAATGAATAAATAATATTAGCCTTTATATAATTTAGAAAAAAAAATAACAAGACATTACTGATGCAAACACACCATTAACTTATTCTATCATAACCACATGCAGCCTAAATATAGTCAGGAGGAAAAGTAATTAAAAATATAATTCACTGATACATATCACTAAATGATCCTAACAAACACCTTAGATTTATTATTTACCATAAAAATTTTAAAATATCTAATCATTAACAACAACAACATGTATCCTCTCATGGAAATTGCATCTCCAATATTCATAAAAAAAAACAGCATTAAATTCTTACATCAGGCACACATGCACCAGCACCACACTCTTGTAGGTTGACTTATTACAACTTAGTTCAATTTATGCACATATCAATCAACAAATCATGAATAACCAAAATATAACTATCAACGTAAGACATATTAGTGGATAATACCAAAATACTCAACAGCTCTCAGTGTAAGGAAATACCCAACACCTTAGAAGCTATTATTATTCAAAATAAACAGCCCACATTAAATAAAAAGATATTCACCACAAGAGATGGTATCATGGATAGGTAGGTATATATATATATATAAAAAAAACATACTTTTTGGTGCAGCCTCATTCCCAATAACCATTACACATGATGTCACTGTAGACTACTTAAAACTTTCAGCTATTCAAAGAATACCAGGATGTAGACAAAGGAATTCTGCCTCTCATAGACACTGCATTGGTTCTTAAAAATGATTGAGATGATTGAAAGTACTTGAACAAAAAACAACACAAACAAACTTTGGACAATTTATCTACAATTTTGATCCCAATGTACAACTCCTTAATTGAAAAAGTACAATGAAAATTAAGCAGACAGACCATGTTGTCTTTGATTTTTTTCTTTTTAAATAAAAATTTGTTTCGATGAATATTTGCTGCCTATACATAACCAGTTTATGTCAGTAATACTCCTTGACTTGAATCATGACCCTTGACATTCTATTTGTTCCCTTGATTTTCAATGTAAAAGCCACAAACAACCTAATGTGAACTTTAAATAAAAAAATGACAGAAGTTGATATTTAATCAGTTTTTTCCTCACTGCCAAAAGTTAGTAAAAAAAAATTACTAAATCTAAACAATAGAACAGTGAAGAAGTGATAAAGTCAATGGACAGCAATGAGAAAAATAAACTGAAACTTTGCCTATGCATACAGGATTAAACTGCAGTTAGCACAAATGTACAACAATAATGATTGTTTCTCACCATCATCAGAATTTTTAATGTCACATGAGAGTTAATGATGTCATGGTTTGCATAAACAGTTAATAACTTTAGCAAAGATATTAAAACTAAAAATGATATCAAAATTGAATATCAATAATAAACCTTAATACCAATCATGTTTATATCTCTGGTGGTAATGAGCTATATTAGTTGACCAAAATGCTCCTCTACTTTATTAAGTAAACCTTTTTTCCTAATTATTTTGGACATTAGCTTTATTGAATAACATTCATCCTTCCACACCATTTTAACTTTTTCAGCAAACTACTACTCTCCAGGTTCTTTGCATAGTTGCAAGAAATTAATTTATTTTCATTAAGAGAATCTTCTTAAAAATCAGAATAAATGGTTATCCAAAAGTGCAATATATAGTGAATACAGTGAATCAATAAAAACTAACCAAGCCAAACTGTAACAATTTTGCCTGGTCTTCAAAAGAAATGTAGTCTTGCATTATACTGACGGAATACTAAGCTCATTCTTTTAATTAATACCAGATGAAAGGCATATCTAAAAAATAAAAATTATGCTTATGGTAAGTACTGAACTTGTGCATGTTCAAACATCTGATATCCATCATAATTTAACATACCAGCCCAGAAATGTAAGTCAAATGTGTTCATTTTTTTTACTAACAAGTGAAGGCACTATAACAATTACAATTGTACTTTCCTTACTTTCATTGATAAAAGTTGGTCTATGTTGTTATCAATTTCTTTCTTTCGTTCCTTCTCTTTCTACATTCAGCAGAGCAAGATCATAGAATATAGCTTGACCCAATAGAGTCAAGTATGAAAGTATTAACTTTCTGAATTATTTCTCATAGCCAGTGATGGAAACTTGAATTTGTTAGCATTATCTTAATAGCAATATGAAAATTAGGAAAAAGGCTCTCATTCTCGATCTGTTTCACCTTCATCCCTGAGTCCTGTCGTGCCTTGCAGCTCTGCCCTCTTGGCAACTCTGATCATGCTGTAGTGTCTATCAACATCTCCTTCTAGTCCACTGCCAGCAAAGAAGCTCCTACCAACAGAATATCTTTCTGTTATCAACGAGCAGACGGGATTTCCTTCGTGATGTCCCCTGGGATGTGATCTTTAAGCTCCCTGTTCAAGAATGAAAAGCTGGAATCAAGGCTTTCATCCCCACTAGGAAATATAAGGTTAAATTGAGCTCTTCCACTTGGTTCTCTGCTGCTTGATCAGCTATCATTGCCCACAGGAATCATTTCTTCTGCCTATACCGTAGTGACATGTCAGATCGCAATAGACATCTCTTTGTCTCAGCCCATAACAAGTGCAAGTATGTCCTCAATGAAACAAAGTCACTATTTGCTGATAGAATAAAACAATGTATTGCATCTTGGAAATTCAGCTCCAAGGAGTATTGGCATCTCTGCAAACCTTCAATACATCCTTTGTTCAACCAATTTGAGGTCCTGACCTCCTCAGCTGATAAGGCCGAGTGCTTTGCTCGGAAATTCTCTTCCAACTCAACACTCGACTCATCCAGTGTACCCACACCAGATTTCCTCCCTAGAACTGAGGCTCTATTGGGCGAGTTGCACATAACCCCATCATTAGTATTGAACATCATCTCAAAATTAGACTCCCAGAAGGCTAGCAGTAGTGATGGGATACCAGCCATTGTCCTGAAGAAATGTGCTCCTGAACTGACCCCTGCCCTCTCCAAATTATATAACTACTGCCTCAATGAATCTTACTTTCCAGCCTGTTGGAAGTCCTCATCTATTGTACCTGTCTTTAAGAACTCTGGAGACCCTTCTGACACATCTAGCTACCATCCTATCAGTCTCCTACCACTCTTCAGCAAAGTCTTTGAAGCTTTAATCAACACCGAAGTTAATCACCTTATAACCCATGATCTGCTCTCTGATATGCAATATGGTTTTTGCTTTGCCCATTCTAAAGCAGATGTGCTCATGGCCATAACTGAAATTGTTTACCAATTACTCCACAATAATGGAGAAGCTCATGTTGTGGCCCTAGATATCTCTAAAGCATTTGATAGGGTCTGGTATGCCTGCCTCCTTCGTAAGATTAAGGAATGTGGAATTTCAGGTCAATTATTTGACTTAATACGATCATTTCTGTCAAACCATGTAATGAAGGTCATCCTTAAGGGATTCTCCTCCAGTTCCTTTCCCATGAACGCAGGTGTTTCCCAAGGCTTTATCCTAGGCCCTACTCTGTTCCTTATCTTCATTAACAATTTCCTCGATGTCATCAGTTCCCAAGTAGGTATCTATGCTGATGACAGAACTATTTACTCCTGCCTCAATAGCAAGTCTAGTATCACTGAGAAAACTAACCTGGCTGTTAGTCTTGAAAAGGACCTCCAATCAGTTGTTGACTGGGACAGAAATTGGCTGGTTAACTTTAATGCCTCTAAAACAAAACTGCTTTCTATTACTCACCATCCCTGCCACCCATTAGAAGAATTTGCCTTTGCATGGAATACTGCTGCCATATATTGTCTGGTGCCCACACTGTTCACCTTAAGGTCTTCAACAAGATCCAGAGACAGATAAGCAATGTGGTTGGTCCTGATCTGGCATCTCGTCTTCCGTCGCTCTCTCCCAGACATGGCGTCACCTCCCTCTGTTTTTTCTACAAATACTTTCATGGTAACTGCTCCGACGAGCTACTTTTGCTAGTTCCCTGACTGCATAAATTTAAGCGTGCTACTAGGCTAGCATCACAGTCCCACCCTTTCACTGTCAAAACAGTTAAATATGGCCATCTCTTCTACTCCACTAGCTTCATGTTTCTCACCTCTCATCTGTGGAATTCCCTTCCTAATGCTTGTTTCCCTGATAGCTATAATCTCCAACTATTCAAATGCCCTGACCTATTTCCTGTCCTTCTCTTCATCCTTTCTTCCATCACACCTCTTTACTCTTTCTCTCCCTTTGTATACTTGCTTGGGGTGAAATACTTAAAAAAAAAAAAAAAAAAAATCTATACTGAACAATAAATTCAAGAATTATTTTGATATTTTTCTGTTAAGTTAACTTCATAGTAATATTCTAAAATCCAAAATTTCTTCATGTAGCTGCTCTTCATTAGCATTAAAGCTGTGAAATTCAAATTTTTGCACTTCTTTAGTATATTAATGACATAATCCAGTTTGTTGAAATGAAAAAGGAATCTAAGCTTGCCATCAGTATTGTGCAAATGAATTTCACCCATTTCTCTGAAGACTTGAATGATTTCTTCTAGGTTATTTCCATTCTGTCTATGCTAATCCAGTTTTATTCTTGTTCACATCAGTCATTCATTCTTTTTGTCTTACATCTTTCAATATTATAGAGGCAAACTCCAAGTGACTCACTGATTAAAATTGTCATTATTTGATCTCAGAACATTCAAATACAAGATAACATCATGCTACATGATCTTGCAGGTCCTTTTGAATATGATCAATGCAAATGAATACTTTCTTTTAAAATACTAGCAGCAAAATCTAAAAATCATAACATGCAGCTGTCATGTGTCCCTATGTTGGAATGGTTTTCATAGTCATTGTCTATCATAATAAATTTAAATATTTTGTCAAGGTAACAATATTTGTCGATGGGCTATGCCACCTGGTTTCATATAGTGTCTTAATCACAGGCAAAAATGCTTTTGATTTTTCCGTGTTAAACAAGAGAAACATATGTAGACAGCTTTGATAAAAAAAAAAAAAAAAAAAACACATGAAAAGGCATGATTTACAGTTGTCATTCTATAAATGAAAATTGCAACAGTTTATATTTTAACAATAACTGAAATTTTAAGTCAAAGCAGAAAAACCAAATTTGAACATAATGGTTATCTTTATATTTTTTTGATGCCTGTAGTAAAGCTGACCCAAAATACTTTCTTGGTTATGTGAACAATGGGGGAGATATAAGACAAGAATTTATATAAAATCTGGGTCTGTTATCAAAGAGATTAATGTCCATATATCTACTGCCACTTCTGATGTGGATCTCGTTGAGAAATTTAAACTGACATTAAAAAATAGAGCAGGAAAATTGTTTGAATCCCCAACCATGCTTATCAATGAAGTAATTTTAAATATGTCACATAGTTTTGAGATTACTTCCAGATATATAAATCTTAAAAAAAAAAAAAAAAAAAAAAAAAATAATGTGTCCTTTGTTGAATTCTAATAATTGAATACCTTAGAGACATTGCATATAATTTGTAAATTATATTTCAACATTATTGTATAAATAAACATGCTATTTTTAAATGACAACTTTTATATTTCAAACATTTTCATTATTCAGACTCATAATTATTAAAAAGATCTGATTGAATACCTTAGAGACATTGCAAATAATTTGTAAATTATATATATTTCAACATTATTGTATAAATAAACATGCTATTTTTAAATGACAACTTTTATATTTCAATCATTTTCATTATTCAGACTCATAATTATTAAAAAGATCGGCATTTAAACACTTTTTTAATAATAAGGATATAAAAAAATACAATTTTAGATCATATAAAACTCAAAAGTCTATTTTCAAGGGAAATATTTATTAAGAAAAAAATGCTCATTTTTTATTTGATACCTCTATGCAACTGCAAAGTGTATGAAAGTCCAATCTGAAAACAGATTACTCTTTGATAACATGCAACTGTAAAATGATAATTGAAGTGTCTCTAACCCTTAAAAGAAAAAAAAATCATTGTATCCTGTTTGATTCATATATACCCACCTGCTTGAGTGACAGATTTTTGACATTCATAAACCCTGCCATGTTTATTCTTTGATGAATACCACTTCAATGTACATCCACCACAGCAACACTTTCATAACACTATCACTGACAATTTTGTGGCTTCATTTAGTCCTTGCTAGCTGTTTCAAGCTGTTTTCAATCAAGCTCTGTGTTGTTAGGGCTTATGTGGATAAAACCAAAAATGATCTCAAAATCAATCTACTCCTACCTCACACCTGACATCATGATCAAATATGACAAACATTGGGAAATTGATAAAATTAAATAATTATTTTTCAGTTGCAAAGATATATATGACATTTTCATAAATATCATGGACTTAGAAATTTAATAGTATCACCATGAAATTGCTTCAAGTAACCAAAAAAAAAAAAAAAAAAAAAAAAAAATTTTTTTTTGCTTGGCTATAAAATTATTCTAATATACGTAGATAAACAAACTAGAAAATTCATAAACCATTAGATATCTAAGGTTAGTCTAGTAAAAACCTTTTTATAACCCAAAATAATACAATCATATTATTTCCTATTATCCTAGATTATACTTGCATTACCAAAATCAATTTCATTTCCATCATAACAATAAACCTAGTTCTCATGGATTGACAGATTTTAGTTTCCATATACAGAATATCCTATTTATTATAGGACATTCCTTTTAATTTAAAGAGTCAATTGAAAGAACACTATTCTTAATTAACTTCAAATATTATAAGCAATATGTTGAAAACACTGGAAATAATTTTAGATATTTTCATGGAATTAAAACAATGGTAGCAGTGGCATGAAAAGGATTATTTTGAAGGCATTAATGTTAATATGGAGTTACTAATTGTATTTTGTCTCATCAAAAAAAAAAAAAAAAAAAAAATCTTACACAACTATCACTGGTAGAATATTGAACTCAAATGAGGAGTTCAAATTCTTGTCACAAATCTCTAATTTACACTATTACCTTCCCTTACAGATTTTAACTTATATAAATAAAATATTGTATAAGTATAATTTTTTCATTAAAATTTTCTAATAAAATATTCTTTTGTATATAAAAATAAGCCTTAAGATAGTTCTTAAAGTGTTATCTATTCAATATTGATAGGATTAAATTAATCTTAACTTTAGTAATCAAATGGAAATATTTTATATATACTTAACACCTTGACTAAAATTGATTTTCCACCTATTATATATATAAAATAAGTAGCTTCTTGTAACCCGTCATCAGCTAGTAAACTATAAAAAAAAATTCTATTATTGTTTGTTGATCACTTGACCTTTGGGAAGTATGTAAATGAGATTGAAAGTAGTTAGGCATATTTCTATAGAGATATCTGCATGAACAAACAAAAATAAATATGTTTGTGAGGGAAAGTAGGAGAGAATCTAAGCTGAAGTATGTGAGAAAATATCTATGCATTTAGATCTGGGTGTTTAAACAGGTGTGAATAAAAATTTAACCATTATAGAAGAAAACCACTTTCACCAGATGAATCAGTTTCAAATATATGCACCCAATTTTATACTGGGCCAGGATCTTTGTACACTATTCACATATTAATCAATCCATTCATGTATTTATAAAATCTGCAGTATTTAAGTTATATAAATACAAATAATTATATATAAAGTGAGACCATTGTTTTAGTGCTTTGAATGGCTCTACAAGCAAAACCAACATTTATTTGCTGGTACTTCTGAAGACATTTCCAAAAAGTGGACTAATAATTCAAGAACATTACAGAACATTTTTATTTTCATTTGCATACTTGTAAAATCCACAAGAACTTACAGATCAAATGAAAACTAATAAATGCAGTGTGCACCTGGTATTGTTGGACCACTTGTTGATGATGTCCCAGAGTTCATAGCCCAGAGGATTTAACACAGCGCAACTAAGAAGGCACATCATTATAAAGCCAGCCACTCTTCAGTCACATGGCCCATATGGTAGCATTTATACTTCTTCCTATCAATCCAAGGCTTAACCACACTGTCTAGCACTTCAATATAGGTGGTGGTATTGGCCCTAAGATCCTGCAAGAAGTGAGAGGGCATGATATGGTCCTTCTTGCTCACAACCCTGAGAACCATCACAGAAGACAAAACTTAGTGAGCAGCATGGAGCAAGTACAAATCAATTTTTCTCAGTCACTGTGCCATTAGCCCTGTATGCATTTTCATTTTTTTATCTCAGAGTAAAATCTGCCATACTAGCAATCTCAATATGACTGAAGAACAAAGGATTGTGTTAAAATTTGGTACATATTATGTCAGAGTTCTTTATTTTATAAAGTGGCAATTTTAGCAGAAGTAGTGGTGATAAGAGTACCTCTTTACCTCTATTGTTACTTTCTTTTAGAGAGAATTAATCAGCAAGGGAGATAATTGAAACATTATAGGGCATATTGCATAACATTATGCTAGGTCGTCTTAATTTATGATCTGCTAAATGTGTGTTTTCAAATATCTTGTATCCATTATATATTTTTACAAATTTCTCAATATTCTGATGTAGCTAAGTAATAGTTTGAACTTAAAATTTTAGAATATTTTCTAGCAATTTAACTTTAGGTTAATTAGTTCTGTACTAAAATGCAGTATTAGTACATACTAAAAATGTCTTACATTGAGATTTACTTATTGCTAATTTAGGATTGGTAAAATTTAAAGTTTTACTTACAGTTAGGAATAGAAATACATTCAAACATCATGTCAGCCTATGTGGTCTTTCTTGAAAAGCAGTTGAC
Organism: Acanthosepion lycidas; assembly: GCA_963932145.1. Taxonomy (NCBI): domain Eukaryota; kingdom Metazoa; phylum Mollusca; class Cephalopoda; order Sepiida; family Sepiidae; genus Acanthosepion; species Acanthosepion lycidas. The sequence goes on from OZ010580.1 coordinate 84,763,049, forward strand.
AATTTGTTTTTTAACTTTAGGTATCACACTAAAAGCGAGAAATATTTGATTGGTTTATAAATGAAAGCACTCAAATCGAATTAAATCTACAATCGCATAAGGAATTTAGGAAACCACAAAAAGTTAATCTAAAAATCATGCAGCTAAGGTTTTCTTGATCTCAGTTTTTTCTTTAATCTCCTGTATGAAAATTACAAATTAAGAATTAGTTTCATTGAAAGATACCAATAGTTAAGCTATCTAAATTTGTAATAATGATAAGAAAGGGACTAGATATTCTAACTACCTTTTATTTTACAGAAATTATTGGATTATTGTATCTCCTCAATAATAATTATTCAAAATATAATAAAAACTATGAGAATAGTAAATGAATAAATAAATCAAAATAATGCATGTAGGATGCATCATAATTTATTAAGTACCAAGGTTCATTTGTTCAAGTTGTATAAAATTGATATTTTCATTGTGTAGTCAAAACTTTTGAGAATCAAAATCTATCATCAGTTTTAAAAATTGCATTTTTTATGAAAAAAACAAAAAAACATTTGAGACATTTTAAGTATTATTTAAAGTGATAGTATTTTATGAGATAAACAGTCCACTCAAAATATCAAGTCTCTACAATATATAGTTATGTGAATCACAAAAAAGAAAATTACATTAAAAGTGAATTTACTGATCTCAGAGCCATAACTGAAGAAAAATAAAGAAAAAAATGGCAAAACACCTTCAATGAATTGCTTGACAAGCATACTTACCACTCCATAAAACTAGATGCTTCTATAATTAAATATTTTAAATTAAGAGTTTATCCAAATTCCCTATGCAACATTGTTTCTTTTTAATTAGATACTTGAACTAAAATCATAAAAAAGTTGCATGTATTAAAAGGAAAAGATTTACGTGAAATTAATACATCCTGTGATGCTCAAAATCCAAACCATTAAGGCTATTGCTCATAAGTTTGGTTCTCACTAGCCTTGTGACAATGTTGGTCACATTCAATATAGTAAATGTACCATGTGAAAAGATATTTTATTTACATTATCTAGTTGGCCAAAAGTGTTAAAATACAATTTCAAAAGTATATCTTCTATCAAACTGAGGTTAAAAAACCAAGTTGAACAACTAGGAAACCGATATACTTTTTCTATTGTTTTTTTTTTTTTTTTTGTTATAAGGACAGCTTCTAACATTTCATCTAAAGAAAGTATTAGAGACAAAAATGAAAAAAAATTTTCAAAGTTTAATTTTCCACAATGAAAAGCTTTTATCAGAAAGTAGATAAACTGGTTTGATATATGAAACAGAAAAAATATACACAATCTAATTTTGGTAGGTCTGAAATAGAAACAAGAGTATTTATAGTAAAGTTAACAGGCTGCTTGGTGGGTAAGATAGTTGCATATTTCCCACTGTTCAAGTCAGGAACTTAAATGTTAATTTTCTTGAGACAGCCCCATCTCCACTTGCTACAATTTTCCTACTTTAAATTCCCCTAATTTGGCCTTGTGTCAGACAAATCTAAGTTTATTATTATTATTATACTAGTACATATCCAACAAAATAAGATAAAGGTAGACTACTTGAGTTTTAGATTATTTTGCATTAAAAAAGTAATTGTGAATTTTTATTTCTGACCTTATCCTGACAAAAATTCCTTTTAATTACATAAAATACCAATAATGTATTATAAATACATTTAATATAGATTTTAATCCATTAAAGACTATCTTTGAACTCCCAAAGTAAATCATTCAAGTTTCCATATATTTCACAAAATAGATACTCATATAGCACAAATATTATATTTAGCTATTTATGTAGGTTTCTCTAAGTTAAATTGTAGTGTTATCACAGCATCTCACTAGATTGGCTTTTCAAGTTGTTTTTTTAGATTTAAGATACTATTTTACTCATTGTGTAAAATAAATATTAAAATGAGAAAAATACATAAATTAGGTATCTCTATGGGTTTTTGTTTGCTTATTTTTACATAAAATTAAAATGTATTGTAAGGTTTAATTTTGGTTTTAATTTCAAGAGAATAACATATTTAAAAAAGTACTTTTGTGTATTTAAAGATTGTTTTTGCCTTTTTGTTATGTTATTCAAAATGACATTGATTGTACCATGATTAATGAGCAAAGAGGCAATGGGACAAAGTATCTTTCTGGAATCTGTAGACTCATGGAGCATAGGGCTACAACATTAGGTGAGTGTTATAGCTTTTAGTAACAAGTAGATTTTTATGGGGTGGAGTTGCTAGCCTCATATCAAACTGACTTGAATTCCTTCTTCCAGACTGGTTACCAACCAAGTTTAGAGAACCTTGTCTAACTTGCTATTTTACCCATAGTTAGGAGAAAAGATAGTCATGCCTTTTCTATTTATTGTGAATAATTTTGTGTAAAAACAAAAACAAAAAAAAAAAAGATTTCATAAAAATTAAAGTGAAGTTTAACTGACTTACAAAAATTATTTCCACAAATTCTTATGAATGAAATATCATTCATAAGTATTGAACACTTGATTAAAATCTTATAATTAGCAAATCTTTTGGAATCAGTGTTTTTCAACTAAAGATGTTCTCTTGCAAATTATTACATCAAACTACATTATATAAAGTTTAAACATTATTTTCCAATAATAATATCTGGATAATTTTTATATTAGAATTTTCTCCAATATTTGTTACTAATGACACAATCATTTATAAAATTTACTTTCACATACACTTTCAGCATTTTGTTTTGTTAAGTGTGTAAGGATACCTCACATTACAAGTTTTAATAAATTGTTGACATTATGTATTTTCTATAGTTTACTAGTAAAATAATACATAATAAAGCAATGAAACAGTCATATTTAAAATGTTTAATCAAATTACAAGATTATGATAGCAATTTTTTAGGACAATTTTTTCATAAAGATTTTCTTAACCAATATCAACATGTTACTTGCAGATTGTGTTGCAAGGTGGTATAAACTTTTAATATGAAAAGAACTATGAATAAATTTTGAATTATTCTTATACTCTGTATTTTAGTCAAATATCAATGGCATACCATAAAGAGTAAGCATTTCGGCTTGTGTAGTATAATTAAACTGATACACTTATACACTTTAACAAGGACCAAACACTTGTAGAAACACACAGGGCTTCTAACTGTAGGGATTATTTACTTTTGAGATATTTGAACTAGTCTTAAACTGCATGCAATTTTCTAATTGGTTTACAAAGTTTTGAGATAATGAAAATAGATTTCCTTTTGAATATTCTTCACATAAAGAAGCTGCAAAGAATTATTTTAATTGGTTAATTGAGCCCACTGTTGACTGTAAGTCTATAGAGATGCTTGAAGAAGAATGAATATAAAACATTTTACATTTTTAACACTAGTTATATTGTAAGTTAGCAAATATTTGTTCTGCAACTCAAATAGAATTTTTTGTGAACTATGTAACATATTCACTCTCTTGCAGGACATGTCAAAAGAGGAGGGGAGTTATGAATTTTAGAGATTCCCTTATTTAATAGATTATTAATTAGGAAGAGATGATAGTCAATTTATTTAGATATAAAAAAACAGCCAAAATGAATGATAAATTAAAAATAACATCTATCTGATGGCATAAAAGACTTATTTCAAAATGAAAATAATCCATTGAATAGGATCAAAACAAGGAAACATAATATATGCTATCAAAGCAAGTGAAATTTTAGTTAATTTTTGGAACTCTTTTTCCAAAACACAAAATTTCATTTCATTTTTTTTTTTTATCTTCCTTTAACTTTTAGAAGAATGTTTTGTTACAATATTTTAGTCTATATTGGAAAGCCAGCCTATCACTCGACTGAAATAGTTGCATATTTCCTATTTGTGCCAGTAGGTAAAAAGTTGAAAATTTCAAAAATACTTAAAAGTATACTTTTCAACTTTACTCTGAGAAGCCATAGACCAACATATCATACCATTTTGGAATCAGGCCGACTGTGAGCAAATTAAAAACATTCAGGGCTGGATCTGGACCCACAATCCTGGAATTCTGGATTCCCAAGTTGTCATTACTGTCATTGTTTTTGGAAATTTTTTATTTTTTGCAACAAATTTTTTTTTATGACTTGGAAATAAATTTGGGAATAATTGAAATTTATCATAAAATCCAGTGAAATTCACCCATGAAATAAAAGTAATCATTTGTACAGAAAGTAAGGACCTATGTACATCTAACTGCTTTTAAATTAAAATGGCGACAGAAGAATTATTGTTGAACATTTAAAAGGTAAGCTTAAATATTAATGCAATACTTAAATGCAGCAATCAATTTTGAGTTCTTTTGTAGTTTATTGTTGCCTATTGCAAGTGGCAGCAGTATGTATGGCAAAAAGAAATCTCCAACTAGATTGCAATCAAAAAAGCAAAGACTACATCGAAGAAAAGAAAGTCCCGTGCAAAAGAAAACCCAGATCAAACAGCAGCAAGGAGAGCTTCCAATTCTGAGAATATGCAAAAACTTAGGGCTTCTCAAAACTCCTGAACAAGAGCCCTCTGCAGGAGCTAGCTTAAAAGCCGCTGATAGGGAAGCTTTAAAGCCAGTATCCAATAATATTTGCTGAATAGGAAGCATCTAATTTTTTAACATTAACTGTTTACTCAATCTGAAATAACAATGATTTTTTTCCTAGTCTCATTATTAGTCAACTCTTTAACAGCTATCAATGACTTAATTAGAAAGATCACTCTGCATTATTTAGCAAAGCCACTAGGAGCTGCTTGTGATCCTTTTCTAGTTGCTTGGCTGTTCCATGACATATGGAGGAACACAAATAGCTTATTCCCAGTTGTCATTTTCAAAAGTAACATTTAAATATTTTTAAATATATATTTACTTTTTTTTTTTTCAGAGTTCACCCCAAGCAAGGCAGTGGTTCAAAAATTGATATGACAGCTCAATTACAAAACAAACAGATCACAGTTCCAAACTTGAAGATCCAGAGACAGAAAAAAAAAAATGTCAAAATCATAAATCGCAGGTCTAATGTCAAAAATCCCAATACATGTAGGTCAGAAATCCAATGCACAACAACAGTCACATGCCGATGGACATAGATAGAAAAATAAACTACTTCTCAAGTCGAGAACACAAAGTGCTTTTATCAACCAAACAATTTTTTCATTGGTTTGACGGTTGGAGAGGTTAGTCTTGCTACACTCCCCACTGATCTCATGATTACACTAGTGACAACCAGGAGTGAGTCTCTTATGCCTTGTGCTTCTTCTCAAAGGAGCAACTACTGTCTCCTCTCTTGATGAATCGCCTCCCAAAGGGACATCAGATGTATTTCCACAAGGCTGAGTGTAGTTTTCTTCTGAGGACACACTATAGGCATCTCTGTTAAAGAACTCGCTGTTGACATCACTTGCTGATGTGTTTGAACCGACAAAGAGGTGCAGATCCTTTACATAGCGAGGCATCTTATCAACACAAATCATGCATGGGCTTCTGTGACATCCCACTTGATATTGAGTTGTATATCAGTTTTGAGGGAGTTTTACCCACACACGGTTACCTAACTTATATGTCATTTGTCCATGTTCTTGCTTTGGTGGAGGTGTTTTATCAATACCACATGCCTGGGCTCTATAATGGCAAATCACATTCTTGTGTGCAGTTGAAGGTGTCACGTTATCTTAGGGTGCAGTGTTGCACCACTATATGGCTTCCCTCACTGAGCATTGTTTTCTTGTGGCAATTCACTTTACACTTAAGTGGTAACATTTAACTAGCCTTTTTGGTGAGAGTAACAGATATCCATCTATGAACACATGCCGAGACTGTCAATAAGTGCAGCTTTTTTGTCTTCCATTGAAGTGCTACACTCCCAAGTATGGCGTCCAACTCAGCTACATTTATATGCTGAACATCCTTTTCAGGACACAACCAACACGTATCCTCCACTACATACCCATTTAACTCATGGGACACTCCAGTTGCAAGGGTGCTCACATTGGCCCATACTTCAAGCTCATCTCTGTTGACACACCACTTGCCTCACACAGGGTCATCCTGGAGTACTCTGGTAATGATGTTGTTGGGGAGGGTGTCTTATTCATCATCCCAGATGGATGTAACCTCAGTTACTCTGCGTTTGATAAAGGCGGTCGCAATACGGAGCCAGCCACAAACAGGAAAGTGTCTTACTAATTTTCCACATTTTGAAAATATTTGTCACCAAGTCAAAACTTCAGATCTTTTCAGTACTTCACTCCCATGCTTCCAGTACAGTGTTCTGTTCCTCCCAAATTTGCACTCGAGTATTGTCCTCCAATCATTCTGGGTCTTTGCACATCATTCCAAGATCAGTGAAATGTTGCCTTACATGTGTTGCAGATGTTACATCTTCATTGACATAAATGTCATCAATATAGGCTGAAGTGACCTGGAGAATGGACTCATCTTTTGCCAGCATGGTATTCATAATGGTTTTCATTATAGCTGGTGCCACATTTAGCCCAAATCCCATTCTTATCAGGCAGTACCTCTGTCCCTTATAAATGACGGTTTGAAATGGCCACAGTGATCGATGCACACATATCTGTAGGGACACCTTCCGAAGATCAAGCATGGAAACATTGGATCCTTCTCTCTGCCATTCTTTCAATTTTTCATCACAAACATCTGAACGAGCCATGTATGCGTCAGCATGCTCTTTTAGCTTGTGGTAATCTAACACCAGGTGGACTTTTGCTTCATGCTTTTGAACCACTGTCATTAATGGGATCAGGCCCCTTGGGGGACAGAGTTCTTTTTTTTGGGTTAAGGTATCAACTATCTGTCAATGCCTGTACTTCATGCTGATATTCATTCTTTGCCTGCTTAGACACAGGGTACTCGGTGATACTGTCCAGGTCCTGGTGTATTTCTCAAATAATGCAGTAAAATCAGGCCGATTTACAGTCATGGCTGCATAAATATGGGGATTAATGAATTAGACTTCACCAATTTATATAATGTAAACACAGCCAAACCTTTCAATTACATCCATCTTGAGGAGTAGGTCAAATCCTAACAATTCGTTCTCCACCACCAGAACAACTATATTGATAGGGTCACAATTGTCTGTGTTGTCTCACATGCTTGTGACTCCTAGACTTTTGAGGATCTTTCCATCAGCATGTCCACGTCTTGTTTTTTCCATGGATGATAATTGGATATGTTTGTAAGCGAATGCAAACAACCTGTATCCACGAGGGCAGTACATTTCATCCCATCAATGTGATGGACATGGATAAAAAATAAACTACTTCCCAATTTGAGAACAGCAACCACTTTTATTGACAGAACAATTTTTTTCATTGGTCAATAGTTGGCGTGGACAAACAATATTAACATATCTGAAACGCATTTATGGCAACAGCTGTGACCGACTTGTTTCTATTTTGGTTATTTATTCAGCATATCATACAGAGTTCACATGACCTTTAGTTAGATCCAGTGACAGGACCCAAAGAGTGTGAGTTCAATACCTGGTTAAGGTGGTTGAGAACTTTAAGGAGGAGATAACTGACATCCATTAGCAATGGCACATGGAAATATAACAGTCTACCCCAGTGAGCGAAATAAAGGGTTCAGTTTGACATTCCAACCACCTGAAAAAGACCGGAGCGTATAACCACCGAAACATTGTAATAAATATGGCAACAAAGATAAGGACAATAGTCCGAATAATGTAAATAGTGTAGATAATACCTCATCTCAGAAATATAAACAGATACTGAAGAATTGATATGGACCTGATACACCGAAAATATGGAGACAAATTGAAAAATTCTACCAAAAATTGGCACGAATATCAAACCATCTGACATTCCTACACTGAAGCAGAGATCTACAACTCATTCCTTCAGGCTTGGCACCAAGACTTCCTGTCAATTCAAGGAGAGCCTGTCTGGTTGCAGAAAAAGCAGGACATGCCCTTGTCCAAGAGAGAATCCAGTACAATCATAGAGACTACAAGCTCATATATCCCAGAGGCTCAAGGATTTCTTTAACAGAATTACCAATGAAGAAGACCAGAGAAGGATCCAAAATGACCTGGATAAATCCTTCAGACATGAATTCGATGTAGTCAAGGCTTGCCAAGTACAAAAATTAAACAGATTGAAAGATCAGAAGGTGATGCACAAGCTCCATCACCCACCAGTGAAAGCAGTAGTCAACATCAGCCAATATCAGCTGAGTGCCTCTGAGGTGTCAGTATTGAATAAGGGTCTCAACTTCACCACAACCATCAGGCAAGTGCCATACTTGGACAACATTGCCAGTGTTGAGGAGGTGGCCTTGAACTTCCCTCAGGCTCAGGCAGATGAACTGAGATGGAAGGTGAGACAGACCTTGGAGAAGGCCAAACCACCCAGGTCAAACATCACAAAACTGGAGAGGCTGGCGATTGGATCCCTACAGAGGAATGAAAACATCATCATACTACCAGCTGACAAAGGCAATGCGACTGTAGTGATGGACAAATCAGATTATACAAGAAAGCTGGAAGACTGCATGAGCAATAGTCGCTAGAGCAAGGTAAAAAAGGATCCTACAATGAAAACGGAATGCAAACTGTCACAGATACTAATCAAGAACAAGGATCACTTCACACCTAAGATGTATAGGCAGTTATCACAGCGTTACACCAAGCTACCCTACGGTCTCCCTAAGATTCACAAAGACAGTATTCTGCTCAGGCCGATTGTTAGTTGCCAAGGCTCTGTGTGCCACCCTCTGAGTCGCTTCCTTGTAGATATAATTGACCCATTGATCGGAAAGTCTCCTTCATATGTCCGAAACTCTGCCCACTTTGTGGAAATAATCAAAGATGCTTCCATCCTATCCAACCAGATGGCGAACTTGGACATGGTGAGTTTGTTCAGCAAGGTACCCATGGAGGAGGCACTCTCAGTAGTCAAGAGTCAGATTGGCCTCTGACTCATCCCTAGAAGAATGGACCAGTATTCCAATAGATAATCTGATGGAGATGCTGACTTTCTGTACACAAACACTTCGGAATGTGATCGCACATATATCGACAGGATGAAGGTTTAGCAATGGGCTTGCCATTATCACCAGCAATGGCGAATATATACATGGAATACTTTGAGGAAATGGCATTAGAATTCATATCTCTAAAGACAATTATATGGTTAAGGTACATAGATGACACCTTCACACTCTGGCTACACCAGGAAGATGTTCAGGTTCTACTGGACCATGTAAACTCCACAAAACCTTCAATTCAGTTCACGATGGAGAAAGAGAGTAACAACACACTCCCATTCCTGGATGTTCTAATATCTCAAACAGAGCATGGGTTTAAGACATCCGTATACTGTAAACCAACATTCACCAGACAGTACCTCAATTTCAACTCCCACCATCCATACAGCGTAAAGAAAGGGATTGTCCGCTGCTTACAACATTGAGCAAAAGTCAGAAGTGGCAACCCAGAGACATTAGTCAGTATAAGTAGTACCCTACAAGGTAACAACTACCCTGGGTACATGGCAGCAGCCCCAAAAAACTGGGATAGGCAGGTATAAGAGGAGGACAACAACACTCAGAAAACAGTCTGCCTGCCTTATGTAAAGGGGTTATCAGAGAAAATACAAAGGATCTGTGGTCCATATAACATCAGGACAACATTCAAAAGCTGGACGATATTTCGCAGATATCTCTCCCGAGTAAGACTCCCCTCATAGAGGAGAACATGACTGAAGACTGTGTGTACACTATCCCATGCAGCTGCGGAAAGAAATATAAAGGGGAGACAGGTTGCCCTCTTATGGTAAGGCTTCAAGAACACCAGAAAGCTGTAACATGAGGGGAAGTAGAAAAATCAGGTGTGGCTGACCACATATGAAGAGAAAAGGGAGATCACCACCCTCTGTGGGATGAGGTTGAGATCATAGACAAAGAACACCACTGGAAAATTCGTAAACTTAAGAAATCAACACATATGCCATAAAATCTCATTTTTACAGAGCTCATATTGCAATTTTTTTTATTATTGCTTTTCTCTGTCACTCCTTATTACTGGTTCCCATATTGTATTCATTTCTATGCAACCAAGCATAGAAATGAATACAATATGGGAACCAGTAATAAGGAGTGCCAGAGAAAAGCAATAATAACAACAAAAATTGCAATATAAGCTCTGGTAAAAACATGTAATGATAACAGCAAAAATTACAATATGAGCACTGGTAACAAATGGTGCTGAAGACATTAATTTTATAATACCTAGAAATTCATACACAGATTTCCTCAAGGACACATGACACAGTGGATAAAGGCATTAGTCAGATCCAGTGACAGGACCCAAAGAGTGTGATTTCAATACCTGGTTAAGGTGGTGGAGAACTTGGAGAGGAAATTAAGCAGGAGATAACTGATAACTGACATCCATTAAACATGGCATGTGGAAGTAGAACAGTCTATCCCAGTGTACAGTTTGACATTCCAACCACCTGAAGAAGGCTGGAGCATACAACGGCTGAAATGTTGTAATAACTCTGGTGACAAAGATGACAATAGTCCGAATAATATAAATACCTCATCTCAGAAATATAGACAGATCCTTGGTCCTACTTTGTTTTTAATTTTCATTAATTTTTCCCAACGGTATTGTTTCTCAACTTGGTATCTATGCTGATGAGACAACCATTTACTCCTGTCTTGATATTAATTCTGATCAGCTCAATAAGGTCAAATTGTCAGCTAATGTCAAATTTGACTGTTGTAAATGGTGGCAAATGATGGCTTCTTAATTATAATGTCCCTCAAACTAAACTGCTCTCTATTAATCATCTGAGAGACCCCTTTCGGCCTTCCATCAGCATAGTTGATGCTAACCTTCAACAGAGTGACTCATTGCGCCTTTCCAGGCTAATGCAATATTATTGGCCCTCATCCGGCATCTCAGTTTCAGTAATTTTCCCACCACTATAAAGTTGTCTCCCTGTGCCTTTTCTATAAATACTTACATAGAAAGGGTTCAGATAAGTTCTTTGCTATAGCACTTAGATTAGAATGGTGATGAGGTCTCATTGATTTACAGTCGAGTTGGTTGATGTAACTAAGTTCTGTGCTAACAGTTTTTTTTCTTGAACTTCTCACTTCTGGAACTCCCTTCAGTTTCCATACTTTCCAGCCAACTTTAATCTTCAAAAATTTAAATGAAATGTCAGTTGCTAACTGATGACTCATTTGCTCTCACTGCTTAGTAATGTTTCTGTTAACAAGAAAAAGAGCATGTGCACTCTGTATGATATGCTGAAGACTAAATAACCAAAATAGAAACAAGTCAGTCACAGCTGTTGCCATAAATGCATTTCAGATATGTTAATATTGTTTGTCCACGCCAACTATTGACCAATGAAAAAAATTGTTCTGTTAATAAAAGCAGTTGCTGTTCTCAAATTGGGAAATAGTTTATTTTTTATCCGTGTCCATCAGTTTACAAGTGACTGTTGCCTTGTGAATTGGATTTTTGACATTAGAGAATCGCCAGGAAATGGACCAGGAGCAATGCATGAGCACCAGCCTTGTCCCCTCCAGGATGTAAATTCAGCACTACCAGTTGTGATCCTCTCCCACCTGACCATGTCAGTGTCAGTCTATCTTCCTCACAAGCCAGGAAAGAGACACTCCCTGTAATCAATGTACACATTGATGGGATGAAATGTACTGCCCTCGTGGATACAGGTTGTTTGCATTCGTTTACAAACATATCCAATTATCATCCATGGAAAAAACAAGACGTGGACATGCTGATGGAAAGATCCTCAAAATCCACACAGACAATTGTGACCCTATCAATATAGTTGTTCTGGTGGTGGAGAACGAATTGTTAGGATTTGACCTACTCCTCAAGATGGATGTAATTGAAAGGTTTGGCAGTGTTTACATTATATAAATTGGTGAAGTCTAATTCATTAATCCCCATATTTATGCAGCCATGCCTGTAAATCAGCCTGATTTTATTGCAGAATTTGAGAAATACACCAGGACCTGGACAGCATCATGGAAGTGGTTGGACAGATACCAACTGGAATATCTAAAAAACCAGGTATCTGAGGACCCTGTGTCTAAGCAGGCAAGGAGTGAATATCAGTTTTGCAAAAGATATATATCCATCTCTTCTCAAATAGCACAGGTTGACTGGGCTGTTCAGCCTCAGTTGGCAGCCAGTCTAAGAAGGACAACCCTGCATTCAAAAAGGAGTTGTTTGGAGACTTTGTGGCGCACAGTGCGCCAGGTCTGTCACCAGTTCTTTTGAAATATGTGGCTATTTCTGAACAGCCTTCATCACTATAATTGATTTATGTGCGTAAGCAATCTGGTGGTTCAGTTCAAAGAACTGAAATGTTTGACCTACATACATCGTAAATGGGAGAATCCTAAGTGATTTAGTGAAATAGAAAAGAGGAAAATCTTTAGCAACACACTCACAATTGTATTTAACATTTTTCCTATGCACTATTAATTTAGAGTTGGCTTTGAAATGAAGTAAATACTTGAGCAGTGGTGGATTAATCACATAACAGTAGGCATAATTGTGTGTTTCTAATCTATTTCAGTCATTTAAGCATTTCCATTAACATGCCAATAATAGTGATTGTACATCAAATAAGATTTATTAAAGGCTAACTAATTCAAGATTTTCATCAAGGGAACTATGTTGGAGTATATTGCAGTGACCATATGATTGCTTAATTCTATTTTAATCTAGAAACCAAAATGAGCTTGACATGAAGTGCTTTTAAAGATTTTCTTCTTTTACAGTAAATAATTACTGTGACATGTTCAGCTTTTTTTTTTTGCTTATAACATTATCTATGTACTTATCCTTGCTTAACAAAGATATGTTGAATATTCAGGCTGGTAAATGTAAATAAATAAATATACTGTTTAATAAATAAAAACAG
>OZ010580.1:84783844-84856344 GCA_963932145.1 Acanthosepion lycidas
ATATATGCTGATATATGTATATATACAGACATACACATATATGCTGATATATATATATATATACAGACATACACATATATGCTGATATATATATATATATACAGACATACACATATATGCTGATATATATACTCACACACATACATATATGCTGACATATATACACACACATATATATATGCTGACATATATACACATATATGCACATGTATGCTGACATATATGCACATGTATGCTGACATATATAATTAATATGGAAATAAAACATTTCCATCAAAATTTACATTATAGATCAAAATTTTCAAATCAATATTATCCAGCAACATTCAAATATAAAATAAGGAGTGTTGCCCATCATATGAATATCAATGATAGGAATACGTTTGCCATTTTCAGCAACTGGTTTCTTCAGTTTTGGTCCTCTATACTTCAGTTGTCCCATGTCTCCCAGATCTCTTTGGGCTTTCACCTCTGAGTAATGAAAGCTAGAAACAAAGTGACATCTTTTGTATAATACAAATTGATAGACACGTATGTTTTGTAATATTCAAGAAAATTCAATGGAACATATTTTTTGTACTTTGTGGTTACAACAAACCTGAAGTAGACATTTCTTGCATTAATTTTTGTGGATCAAGTACAAATTAGATATTCAAGTACAAAGTACAGCCACTTACAAATATGCCCAAATACATTTTGCTATCCTCAAAATTTTAAAGTTCTGAAAAAGAAAACTGAATAGTTTTCTAAGTGGATATAACAGTTGAGCATACAAGCTGACAAAATGGAATAAAAAGGACAGTTGTGTGAAAAAAAAAAAAAAAAATCAGTCAATGAAAGAAACTTTTTCCTCCTTGGAAGAGGAAAAGAAAAAAATAATTTCTCTGCCTTCATCATCTACTGATGGCAAACACGTACACCACGTGATGCTTGAGATAAGGAAGCTTATTTGCTAAAATGCATAGAGCCTCTTTGTCTTGGAATGGACGAAGCTCTTTTACTCTCTTTTTCTTAACATTCCTTCCTATGCAAAGTTGAAAGAACAATTATAATGCACAATTTTTATTTAACTAAACCCTTAAGAAAAAAAAGAAATTGTTTAGAAACATATGTTAATATAATTAAGCTTTTCTTTGCTCAGCTTAAATGCTGAGCAAAGAAAAGCTTAATTATAAACATTTTGTAACAGCTAACTTAAATGGACAGTTATAAATCAAATTTATAAGCAAATGAAAATAAAATTTGAGTCCACAGATTTGCATGTAAATCTCAAACACCCTTGTGGTGTTCCAAAAAGCTTTATCAATGATGTTTATTTCTGGTGTCATCATAGGTTCAGGCTTCTAAGAAGATCAAATCCCCTACTCAGGTGACCCAACCAAGAGCAATCACATCCTAGTCAGCTTACCTGCCTCTTTTAGTTGAATCTGCAAAATTCAACCCATGAAAATTGGTTTTACAGTTATTGTGGTTTCCACCTTCCTAATATAACTGAATTTTTTTCCCACCTGGATCATAATATTCGAGTTTTATTCATTGTGATAGTTAATCTGCCAATCCTAGAAATCATAAAATTGATAAACATTAGCTTAATTTGATGTATTTATTATTCCCATAATTCTGACTAAAAAATATTTTTTTTTGTTTTATCAATGTCTAAGTGTAACACCAACATGTTTTCATTGCATTTCCTCTTATTGGTGTGGATAATATTTACTGAAGGTAAGCCATGAAGTATTGATGTGCTTCTCAAAAATAAATATAGAAAACATAATATTGCAATTTTATTTGTATCTCTATGAAAAAATAATCACCCTACAGAACACGTGGCACAAAAGCTGATATTCTTGCACCCATAACAATCCTCAAAAAGTAATATAAAACTAAAATACTAATAATACATCTATATGTTATATTACATATAGATGTATTACTAGTATTTTAGTGATGGTAGAAATCACAAAAAATAAAATCAAAGTGCATTATTTTTGTTTTTAGTTCAGTGTAAACCTTTTCTCAGTTTCTTTACTGTATTTTATTATAAATTTAAGTTTACCAAGTCTATCAGCATCACCAATAGTGTTTTAAAGAAGCCAAGTTATATCCAAATGAAAGTAAAACTCGTGTACTTGCAAAATTTATCATTTATATTTGTTATATTTGAATAAGATACTGGAGAACACAATAATGATGTGAACAATAAAACATTGAAAAAAAAAGAAAAAAAAAAAAAAAAAAAATCAACTTTCTTGATTCTATAAAGAAATTTCAGATATTTTTTTTCTTTGAATTTGAAAATTTTGATGCTCAACAAAATATTCTTGGGACATATTATATTTTACAAAAGTAAATGCCTATTATAAACCTTTTTAAATTTATATTTGTTTTATTAGGCTACTTAAATAAAAATACCAGGATTATTCTAAACAAAATTAACTTGTCATAGTTACTAGACACATGAGAAATGTTCACCTTTTATAAATAATCAAAAAAATAATTCAAGAAAGATAAGTCTATAAAACAAAAACAAAATACGAGCCAGAAAGCAAAACACAGAAAATTTTAAAAGAAAAAGTGAAAGGGCATATAATATACAATTGAATTTTTGCTTTCAGATAAAAATAGCTGTTAGGTGAAATTATTGCATCCAGTTCAAAAGGCGGGGGAAAAATCCCAAAATCAATTCTTGAATCTAAAGGACTTGATAAAAAAAACTTTAATACAAAGATTCAAATAAGTTTAATCAACTTTGGAGAAAAAAAGCAAACAAAAAGATTATAATAAAAACTACATAAGCTGACAAACTATTTTAAAAAAAAAAAAGGGTAAAATTTGATTAACAAAGTATGTGTGTACACATGCATGTGCTTACCTGAGTAACAAAATTAATATAAAATGATGCCACAAAAATTTCAAATCTTAAATAATTAAAACTAATTGAATTATTTGTACATGATTTACATGATAATTTTTGTCCTAACTGCACATGTACACATATACATACATGCACATATAATTTTCAATAACATGGTTTTGTAAGATGAGCTATGACACCTAGAAGTTTCACACATGTTAGACATGCAATTGTCAAGTGACCAGTGAGAGTCTCTGAAGCCATGGATATTTATTCCTCTTTAGCTAATCCAAAATGTTATATTAAATGAGGTCAGCACAGATGGTAAAAGTACAAACTCGTAGTCTAAGCTATTATTTTTTTTGTTCATGATGTCTTGGTCTGGTCAGTTGCCAAATGTTAAACCCAGTGAAGAACAGAGATAGATAACCTTAGAGAGATATAATTGAGATTTTAACATGTTACAACTGACAAGAAAAGTAATAAACTTAGAATATTATTTCTGTTATCTGTCCCTAATAAGAAAAGAAGAATTTTTCACTAAAGCTATCATTTTTTTAAATGAATTTATATTATTTAAGTTTTTACAGATACAATTATTTTCACTTTCTATCCTAGTCCTGCTCAAATATACACTCCCATCAAGTTATTGAAGAGAGTCTTAAACTAAGTATTATCTTGAAATTTATATCTTCCTCAGTGTAACCCAGATATAAGAGAGTTGTCAGGACTGGAGAAGTCTCTTATATCCGGGTATGGTCTAATTTATATACATTAACACAGGCTTTAATTTGGGACCAGAGAAAATCTCTTTTATATCCGGGTTTCTCTTATATCCAGGTCTCTTATATCCGGGTTACACTGTATATAGTTGTCAAATGAGAAATGTTGGAATAAATTCCTGTTGATTCCATCTTGATCATTATTCATTTCAGTTATGGATAGTTTTCTTTTAATGCCAAATTAAGAGGACAATAACTTTGAGTAACAAATATCAGATCCTTCTTAAAAGAAAAAGAAATTTGACCAAGTCAAATAACTAATTTTGGAACATTTCAATTCCCACCAAGCAATTAATCTAATGATTGTAACAAGGTTTCGTTAGCCCAATTTACATATATTCAAAACTAATTTAGTTATGTCAGTATGACATCCAAACAGCATAAGCACTTTTAAGGGATAGAATTAAAAAGTTGATGCTTACTTACTGATGTTTGTTTTCATCATAAGACCTTTTTACTAAAGAAAAAAAAAGACTATACTTTGGTGGAAAAAAAACTAAGTTTACAAGGGAAAGCTATAAATGGACTTTCATTCATAATTCAAGGTATTATCTTCATTAGTTAATTAGGGAGGTCAACTATCATTGGTAAATATTTGCTTTCACAATTTTATTACATATTTCTCTAAGCTTAAATTTAGAGAAGCTATTTAATATTCTTAATGACATTTTGGTACATGGTTCAATCTTAGCAGGTGAGATTCAATAAAACTTTTCAAAGAAAATGTCCATTAAAATTATGTTTGTCATGAGAATAGTGAAGTCAAATGAACAGAACCCTATTTGGCCAGTTCATTTTCATTGTTTTCTTCTTTTTTTTTTTTTTTGTTATATGCAATAAAAAGACTAGCTATAGAACAAAAACCACCAAGAAGTGTGGACATTCTAAAATCTTAATGAATAATATGGCCACTAAGTCATTGATTGGTGTATTTTTAAAAATTGCTCCTTAGTATTATTAAAATTACTCTATATTTTCAACAACATTCAAAACTTAATATCGAAGATGGTTGTTGTTTAGTTTGTTTTTATTAATGGTCTAACTTTTTTCAGTTTGACTGAAAAATTACATGCCATTCTTTGGTTAAAGACTAAAGTGAGTTTCAAATGTTATAGAAAGTGACTGAATAAAAGAACATGTACAATTGTACATCTTGTAATGTAACATTTTAAAGTTTTTAATGTCATTGTTAATCAAAATTTGAATATAAATTTAGTAAAATAAGTCTTACTCTTAAATGATAAATCTATTTTATTAATCTATTGTTTTTTTGCTTTTTAAACTTGAGTGGATGGATTTTTTAATGACGTTAAATATTTCATTACAAAATCGCTTTTATTAAGGTCTAACTTTACTTTTAAAGGGATTTTGTAGCTGTATTCTCAAACAACTACAAAGCATAAAGTTCTACCACGAGTTAAAAGTTAAATTACTAACCGTATCCACTTGTTTTCACGCTTCAGCTCTACTGAAGCTGAATATGACCTAATCTAATAGTAATACTTAAAAACCGAGTTAATGCCAATGCCATCACTTTTTTTGTACCTTCAACAATTATACTTTCAATGTAATTCCATAATGAAAAAAAAATTTAAAATATTCTTAATTAAATCTGTAATGTAGACTAAGAATATTAATTTCGAATTATAAAGATTGGTGGTAAACTCGATAAAAACCAAACATGAACAACTCTAATTTTTAAAAGTGTTAAAAATTAAAAAGATTATGATTAAAGACTTTTTGTTTAAGCGACACAAAAACCCGTCATCATTGTGTCATTTAATAGAGAATTCATAGGGATGTTTTTAAATTTAATCGAAATTGTTACACAGAAATCAGATCCACTTTAAAAGGTGAAAAGAAAAAGAGAATGTCTATTTGATATTTTTAGAGAGAGACTATAAGTGACTATTATTATTACAGTACACACTTCCTTTAGTCTTTCTTGCATTGTGAATTACTGTACATTTTTAAATTAAATTAAATACAATTTCAATTAAAGGTGCGGATGGGCTCACACCACATCAAATTCCAGCATCCTGAATCAATTAGATTTTTACTTTAGTTTATTTTATTTTTCTCTCTTTTCCGATATTTCATGAAATTGAAATATCAATGTAAAAACATGCCAGAGAGAAAGAAAAGAAAATGTAAGCTAAGCCGGTAATGACAATGTGTACACTGTATTCTCTTTGGAATAGGGATGTTCAATTTATTTTTCCCCGCGAAAGATTTTAAATAAAAAAAAAAAAATTAAAAAAAAAAAAATTAAATTTTTATTGTTCTTTACATAAGGGTTTAAATATTACTATAGTCTTAAATTTACTCACAAAGAGATTTTAATCCTGGAAGAAGACATAGGACTTCTTTACAAAGAGAAAAAAGGGGGAAAGAAAAACTTTTTAAAAAAATAAATAAAAAATGCGAACAGGTTACATAACCCGGAACTTAGTTATAAAAGGACTTACTTTGTAAGACTTTTTACAATCATTTTCAGAAATATTGTTATTAAAGTGCGGCTTCTTACGCCGCCTTACTGTTTTTTACAGAGATTGCCCACTCTTTCATAGATCCAAAATAAATTAAAAAAATTTATTTAAAAAAAAAAAAAAATCAAATTACAAACGAACTTGAACGTAATATATTATATTTATTTTTTTAAAAAAAGTTATCAACGCGAAAAGACAAAAGTTACTGTCGGAAGTTCGAGAAACAAATATAATTTATTTACCCGGGAGTTTTTCTTTTTGAACCAATTGAAAATAAAAACTATTTAGTATTTAGTGTTGTTGACAATATAAAGAGGGCGGATGTCGATGGCACAAAAAAGTAACAGTAAGTAATACTGAGTGTAAAAAGTCATCATAATCGTAATAACTTGGATACATTTTAGTTTTAAATAAAATTAATGCTTCTTAAAATTCTGAAGAATTATTAAATTACTACCTTGACAGCTAAAATTTTATATTGGAAATTTCATAGTTTTCTTGAGATTTTTATTAACAATACTTTTAATTTCCAAGTATATTGCTATGATGCCCACCTTACGTTATTTCTTTTGCCTTTGAAGTTTGAACAAATAAAAGAGGAAATAACTTTTCTAAAGTAAAGGCAGTTTCATTTTTGGCACATTGGTTTTTGTAAATTTCAGGTGGTGGCGGGGAACTTATGTACACCAAATTATAAATAAAAATCACTTTTATAATTTGGTGTGCATTTAAATTTAAGTTAATGTATTTAATTTAATTTAACTGTTAAATTTTAACAAAAACTAAAAAAGCAAGGAAGACTTAAAAAAAAAAAAAAAAAAACAGACGAAGAGAAAATGTTATTAAACTTTAAAAAAAAAAAAAAAAAAAATTCTTTACCTTATGAGAATTTACATAGCTGTTTCGTGTTTCAAAAGGTAAAAAGAACACTATTGTACTCTTTCCTCAATGTTTTTTATTATACAGACTACAGTTGATATTGTGTCTTTTTTTTTTTTTTTTTTTAAATGTTTTACGGCTTGGTTAAAATTTTCTGTTATGGAATTACGCGAAAAACTTAACATAAAAAAATCTGCAATATTCAAGAAAAAATGTCAAGCTGTTCTAAAAAGAAAAAGTTTGTCAGGTTTAATCTTTTCACAGGTAAGCCAGTTTTTCCCTTTTGATTACATACAACTACTACTACTACTACAAACGAAAAAAAAGTTATGTGTACGACACATTCATTAGGTTGGTTGAAAACAGAACATACCATAAAAGAATGTTTCAACTTTTATTTTTTCTTTGTATTATCTTACCTAATGAATGTTAAGTCCTTCTGTTCTAATCCGCCGAATTGAAAACATCGTTTAATCCTTATTGGACAACGAAATAAAATAAAACTAGGTGAGACTAAGGAAGAAGCACTTCCTCGTACGTTAAATAAAATCTCAGTATATTTACAATTCACATTTATTCTTTTAACTACAATGATTTAAAGCTGATCATGCAAGTAAAAAATGATAAAATTAAATCTTAATTAGATATTAAACTTGAAGTTCAATTTACTTTCTCTTGAATTTAGAAGAAAACAGTTTTTAAAAGTTGAGGAGTGCAGCATGTGTAACTATTACAAACTTAGGTTACTTCGAAAGTTTTTTTTACAAATGCTGTTAGAGAGCTAGTCATTGTTGTTTAATCTTATATCGAATACCTGAATTTCAGTGAAATTTAGCTAAATATTTTTTTTCCTTAAATTAAACGTAAACTTTAATTTCACAGTTGTTAGCATAACAATGCCGTTCATTTTTAGAGATTCAAGTCCAGATTTTATGTCGATTCGTGAAGAAACGGAGCAAAGCTGAAATCAACTTAATAACCACAAATAATCGAGGACACGAAAGCTTTTTGGCAAAAAGAAATCAGTTAAATAAGTTAGTGATTTTTATTATTATTATTCTATTATTTTATGTATTCATTTTTTTTTTGCAGAACGAGTGTGACCTAACTCCCCAAATGGATATGAAATTTGAAAATGTAGCGTACTTTGTACTTTAATTTTGACACAAAAATCAATACTAGTTGATGGAGATTCAGACAAACAATAGTTGTATTGTTGGAAGTGTTTCACGTTGATTTAAGAAAATAGATTAGATAAAAATTTAAAATAACGATAAGTAAGTTTGTTAACTGATTTCGGTGGCTTGCGCTTTGCTTGCAGTATAAAAGTTAAAACTAAAAGTAAGTCTTCTATTAGTTAAAAGAAGAAAGAAAACTTACCTTTTTATTACGAAAGGCTACTCCTCTTTTTTCTTTTTTTTTTTTTTTTTTTAAAAAAAAAAGAAAAATAATCCAGGTTTCAGAAACTATTAAAAACTTAGTCTTTAAAAACGAGAGAAAAAATTTGACAGGTAACTGAAAAAATAGTGATGGCTTGATTGGTTACTTTCTAATACTGACAATAAAACAAACAAGTGAACTGAACTGAACTCCAGTTTTGTTTTTTACTTTTTACTTCCTCTTGTAATAGCCAACGATTTTTGTTTAAATAAGATTACCCAGTCCAATTTGTAGATTTCATTTTGTGTACATTTTTGCTTGTGTTGTGTAGAGTTTCTTCCGCAATCTTAGACTTTCTTCTTCGGTTATTTTGACTCCAAACAACAGTGGAAGTTGGTTGAACAAGTAACAAGTGCGTGTATAACTGTTATTCAAAATAATTAAGTTTTTCTTTATCTTTTAAATTTTCTTTCATAACTCTTTCAAAATTAAATAAAAATATTTCACACGTTCATTGAATCCATGAGGTTGCTTGATTTATTTGTTAAATTTCGTTATTAAGTTTAAAAACTAAAAAAAGAGGCAAGTTAAGAAGCGGTTCGTATTGCTATTTCGGGTGGGGGGGGGGCGATAAAAATCGAAAAAAAAAAAAAAAAGAAAAATATGGAGACTAGTACATATTTAAAAAAAAAAACAATATCTAGCCGCCACTTTTCTTTTGACAGCAACGAAAACTAAACTATTCAAGTTGGCTTTTCCAGGCTTTCAACAACTTCCTCCCACTTTTTTTTCTCTCTCTCGCTTTCACTCACACACACGGCTATAAGGTTTTACTTTTGTCATTTATGTGACGAGGTATAATTTGAGACACTGATTGGATCGAATCAATGAGGACTAAAATTACCACTTCCACTTTTTAATTTTTTTTTTCCTTCATTATAAGAACGTAAAGGATGACAGAGAAATAAATTGTTCCAAACCAACATTTGAACCTTTCTGAGTGTAATGCCTTTTTTTTGTTTTTGTATGTCTGTGTAATGCATATTCACTGCATTAACACACACACACACACACACACACAAATAAAGCATTTAAAAAGAAACATTCTTGTTTTCTGCTTATTTTCATCAATTGCTTAGATTTTAGAAAATTTAGGTTTTTTAGATTAACTATTTATTATTAAGACTTCTTTTTCATTACGAAAAATGAAGAGAAGGCAAAATCTCTATTCCTTACAAGAGAAGTAGAAATTTTAAGGTTTTTGCTTTTCCTTTCACGAAAGTAAAAACTGAAAAAACTTTTGATCTTCTTAATGTCCATAAACCATTTCTCACACCCTGTATAGGTTTCAGAAGTTATTTTCTAATATCTTTTAAGATAATTTTCAAAGTATAATAATATTAAAAATTACTTTTTAATTTTAAAATTAGTAATGTGGGGAGTATACATTGTAGATTTCATAATCAGTATCTTTTTTGAAATGCAAGAAAAGAGAAACCTTGCTGAGGATTATGAATATAAATTTGTCTCCGATTCTCTTCACATGTTGCTGGTTAGCAGACTTGCTATTGATGTGGATTTGGTCCTCTCAGTGTGCCCTACACTTATATACTTTGTACCAAACTAATGTAAAGTTAGTAAATATATATTCCTTGCTGTCTTTTTACTTACTCCTTCCCTTTTTGGTAGATATGTCATGAGTCCATTTCTAAAAGTGATTAGTTGCCCAAACTTTGTTATTCTTTTTATAAGTTTCTTTCTATTTGACATTTACATGTAAATTTTCTATTTGCATGACATAAATTACCAACTGAAAGAAGGCTCGAACTCAGTGACTTTATTTATTTAAATGAATGCCATGTCCCTTCAGGACAATCATGAATCTCCTATTTCCTTTTTTTATTATCTGTGAATTTGTAGGCATTTTTTGGAAAAATAGTTGACTGCTTTCTCCATGATTTTAAATTCAGTTTTCCTTCTTTCAAAATGGTTGTTGCCCAAGGATAGAGAGTCCACTCTACACTGCTATTTAAACCCAAAGCTGGGATAAGTTAGAAGTGACTGATTAATATCTTTCCCAAGTGCATTAGTGTGTAAGCAAATGCAACCAGAATTTGAACTCAGCTTGCCAATTCCACTTTTCACATCAATATCCATTACACTTCCTGTACATCGCAGTGATTTTATTAAAAAAAACCAAAAAAAACCTCAAGTTGGTATTTTATTAAGACTCATAATCGGCTGCAGGTTATTGGCATACTACATACTGAGCTAATTCCTGGTGGATATATAATCAACCTATTTGTCATATGTTAAGAACTCAGAACACTTTGTGGAATCAATTTGGGAGCTTCCATCCATAGTAATTGGATGGTAAGCTTAAA
The DNA here is from genome assembly GCA_963932145.1 of Acanthosepion lycidas. NCBI lineage: Eukaryota > Metazoa > Mollusca > Cephalopoda > Sepiida > Sepiidae > Acanthosepion > Acanthosepion lycidas. The sequence goes on from OZ010580.1 coordinate 84,794,613, forward strand.
TGTAGTGAGCCTGTTCATCAGGGTTCTTACAGATGAGGTTCTATCAGTGATTTGAAATAGATTTGAATTAAACCCCTCCCTTGGAGAATGTATGAGTATACTGATAGATGGCCTGATGGAAATGATGATAATTCTGTGTACAGACAACATTTTTTCAACTAGAGTCTGACATATAGCAAAAGGAGAATAGCCATTATCACTGGTGATGGCAAACATATACATGGAATACTTCAAGGAAATGACTTTAAGAATAACACCACTAAAGTCAAGAATATGGCTAAAATATGGCAATGACACCTTCATACTCTAACCTCACCGGGAGGCTGTACAAATACTGTTGAACCATATGAACTTTGTAAAATCTTCAATCCAGTTCACTATAGAAGATGAAAACAATCAGCAGTCCATACAAGAATAAGACAATATTCAGAAACAGCTCGACTTTAGAGAGAAATCTCTGCAGAATCAAGACTAATGCAGAAGAGAATGTGATCAAGAGTTGCGTGTATTCTATTCCTTACAGTAGTAGAAAAAAATAAAAGTGAAACTAGCTGCTCTTTTAAAAGTATGCCTGAAGATCCTCAAAAAGCTGTAATTAGGGACAAGACAATCAAATCAGGTATGGCTTATAATGTATAGAAAGAAAAGAGTATTCATCAAATCCTGTTGAATGAAGTAAAAATACTATACAGTAGCACCGGAGAGTTAGGTGTCTGAAAGAATCAATGGATATGTTAGGTTATGAGGACCTCCTTAATAAAACTAGCATAGAAATAAATACAATATGGGAACCATTAATTAAAAGGAAAGAGAAATAGTAACAAGAGAAATAGCACCATGGCTTCAGCAGCAGCAGTAAAAAAGAAAAATCCCAGCAACTGCAGTCAAACATGACATGCAACAAACAACAATCATCAGCAGGTAGTTTAGGTTTAAGGCTCCAATGGAACAATAGCCTATTGGATTAAAACATTGGTTTGTGAATTTGGTGGCATAGTAATTGTGGGTTCAGTTCCTGGTTCAGTTCAAGATTCTCTGAAGCTTACCTGGATCAAACACTTGATGAAACATTGTGATAATAACAACAAAGATGAGGACAATAGTTCACATTAATAATAATATAATCAATAATAACTCCTTATCATAGAAATTCAGACATTTTCAAAGCCTGTGTAAAATTGTTTTAGCTTCTTTGTTTTAACTCACTGAAACAAATGAGTTTTATCTATTAGTATTGACTATTGTAACTGTATAAAATATGTTTGTGTACATACACACACATACTTTTTATTCAAGATGCCTAAAGTAATTGTACTTATAATAATGTCATTATTTCTATCTGAATTTCTGGAATGAGGAATTGTCATTATCACATTTCAGACAGTGTGTCCTCCAGTCTTCTTCAGGTGTCTCTCAATCCAAGTAACCTTTGGGGAATTTCAAAATGAACTTTTTATTTAATCTATGTAGGTAGATTGTTCTCATTCCACTGACCATGTCTTTGTACATCTTGTTTTATTCTTTTACTGTTTAATTATTGCTAATTCTGTTTCTGTATATTCTGGCATAGTAATTGTAAATTTAATCCCTGGGCCAGGTAATCCAAACTCAGACAACAATCAATTAAAAGCATGTGTCCAGAATTTGTTTATATAAGATACATGCTGTTCAGGATAATACTATCCAACATGTTCCTTTAGTGACCAACACTAACTGTTACACTTTAGCTGTATTCCTTTCTGTTTATTCACATCTCTAATGCAATAATTAACTAGAGAACTGAAAAAGACATGTCAAAAAATTGTTGTGGAAGATAAAACCTTTTGAGAGGATGACATTATAAAGTTGCTAAAAGAAGATATTTGATCTGTTTAGAAAGTAATTGCATATTTCACTGCTATGAATTATGTGTCGACTAACTCAAGGTTGAATGATAGGAAACTGCATCTAGAATTAGTTTATCATGTATTTGACACTATGCTATTTCAAGTGAATTTCAGTTTAATTGGGAAACTTTCAAAAAGGGAATTTTTGTTCCTCATGATCTTTCACTAAAGACAACATTCCACCCTCTGTTGCAGTTTTTTAACCAGGAATCTCAATCTTTTATTTATTTATTTTTCCATCACATTATTACAGGTGATGAAAATAAGTTTTGTTAATAGAAAAAAAAAGTGGTTATCACAAAATGAGAAACCAGTGCCAACACCAAAATCAGTGCTCCATCCTTGCTTTGTGTCTGATGTAATATGAGAGGTGTCACATTACAAGTTTCTGGAACATGGAAGGAATTGAAAGCAGCTTGATTTGGTAAATAAAACATTACATTGACAGTCCCCTGCTTTATTGCATGATAATGCAAGGGTATATACAGCAAAACAAATAAAGAACTGAAAAAACTAAGCTCATTAATATAGGAGGTTCTTCCACATCCTCTAGATTTAGTACCAACAAATTTTCATTTTTTTTTATTATTACATTTCATAAGTGGCAGAAAAGTCAGAAACCTAGACGAGATTGAAAACGGTCTTTCGAACAAAAAATGAAAATAACACTGACATCTCATTTTAACAGATATATTTACCAAAATTATGCAAAAAATATCTTGAAATACTAGAGAGTAAATTTATTCAATAAAATCGCCGTTGACATCAACCACAGCTTTCAGATGACTACAACTCTTCTAGACAGTCTGTTTAAGATGGTGAATGCTGCCATAATCCTTGCTTTCAGTTCATCTTTGGTGTTACAAAAAGTTTTGTTGGTCTCTCGCTCAACTGTACCCTGCACATAATAATCAAAGGGGTTATAGTCTGAGGAGTTATGTAGCCAGATGTAAGGGGTGATGTGGTCATAGAAATTGTATGATAGCCATGACTAGGTTCTCCTGCTTGTGTGGCATGATGCAGAGTCCTGTTGCTAGACATAGGGTCTTCCAGCAGCCACCCTCTTGACTGAGGGCAGTAATATCTTCTCAAGTAACCTGATGTAGGCTACTGTATTGAGTTTGAGGCTCTCACCAACAAATTTTGGAGTTCTTTTCTTATCAGAACAATTTGAATGAGTTTCCAAGCTGCCATATCTTCGTAATCATCATTAGACTCATTCAACTCCTTCCAAATCCTCTGCACTGTCCTCAGTTTGACACCCAAACACCCTGAAATGTTCATATTGGAGTTTCCAGTGTGAATACCAAGCAGTACAGCATGCCGCTTCCACATTTCTGGTGGAGAGAATTGTGTCGTGGTGCTTTTTTTTCTTGCAGACAGTGGGTGCCCAACTGATATTATGTAGTTGAAAAAAAACAAATAACATGTGCAAAATTAAAAATTTAAAATGGCAACAATTTACTCATTGCATCCTGTATAAGTATAGACACTAATACAAATACAGCATCTTTACTCATGGCAACATAACAGTTTGTCAACAAATTGCTGGTGAAAAAAATTAAAACAGAAAATCAGAACATACTCTTCCAGTATTAAAATAGATATTTTACATATTTTGGCAGACAGCTTATCTACAATCATTGAACAGTTTTTTTCTGTGTTAATCTTCCATTGAGGTATAAGAATAAAGGCAATAAAAGTCCCAAATGATATGTTTCACTGTTTAATTCAGATTAGAATCCTTTTCAAAGGACAGAAGATGCAGCCAATAACTTTCAATATCAAAGCGAAAGGATAGAAATAATTTTTTTTTTTTTTTTTTTTACAATTTGCATTTTTATTTTTGTCAGCATCATTTATGTTTCAAAAGGAAAAAAATCAAGAACCATTTCAGACATTTTTATAAACTACTCATTTGTGCAGTTTTATATTTGATTATTGATACAGAAAAGTTCACTGTTGCTAGTTACTTGTAGATGTAACTTTGTTTTCTCATTCATTCTTGGCATTGTTGCAAACCATAAAACTTTGTTCCAAATTCTGTTACCCGACTCAAAATTAACAGAATATTTGTTGCCATTGTAAATCATAATCTTGTGTTCACCTACAGATCATTATATGAAGAATATCCTTTATCCCTGTTACTGGAATCATTGATTTTGTTCACTTCCCAAAGAGTATTTGTGCTGGGCTGGTGTTTAGACCATCACTTGGCAAGTTGCAGAGATTCAGCAAGCTTATCAACAGGTTCTTTTCAGGTGCTTTTCATTTTTGCCATAGGCATTTAACAGTCTTAACTGCTGCTTCTGCTGCTCCATTGGCCAGCCTGTTCTCAGGCAAGATTGTCTTATTGCCTATTTCTTTGCAAAGTGCTTGAACATACTTGATGAAAACAGAAGACTATTCTATAATGTTCAAAGGGACTCTTCAGGTACTGCACTATTTCTAATGTAGCCGTGGTTAGTTCATCAACCCTAAAAATTGCCTAACAAGACACTGTGTTCCATCCCATCATAGGAAATCAATTTGTTGTGATGACCTTCCTAACACTGCTTGTTGTTCTGCTGGCAATCTGCATATGTTGCACAAGTGGCACAGGATTCTACATATCTTCTCAGTAGACAAGTTTGGACAGAAAATTAGAGCTCTTTTCTCTCCTCAGGCAGGTGTTAGTACCCAGATAGCCAGTATGCAATTTTTTCTTAATTTCAGGCCTTATGGTGTATGGGATGACAATACATTGTTCTTGTAGTATCAGTCTATCCTGGGTTGTCAGCTCATCCATGTAGCCAAAGAATGGTTTCAGGGAGTTAGGGAGTAGTCTTGTTATCAGGCCATTCTCTAGCAATGACTTCAAGTTTGGGTCCTCTGTTGTCTGCCAGCAGATATGAATCAATCAGTTATTTTGTATGGGTTGCAGTTTGAAGTTGTTTACTGCTAGCAGCTTCTCCTTTTCTGGTTTACTTGTGGGAGCTTGTATTTATAGGCCTGAAATGTCAGAGACACCAGTTTCCTTATTAGATATAATGATGGCAGTGTGGTGGGTGATGTAGAGAATAATGAGAAAGGCTCACTAGCTGGTACTGGGATGTTTTATTTTTATTTTTATTTTTGAGTGAATCAGTAAAAATGCACATGTGTGTCAGGACTTCTCAAACAATAAAACGATAAACATCAAACAGTACATCAATTTAAAAAAAACAAACAAAAAAAAACAAGAGTGTGCATGAGTCAATAAATTAATCTTTAAACAAAGTAGATATATGCAGGAGGTGTTTCTCTTTTGGAACAAGGCAATCCCAGTCTAAGTGGTAGGCAGCTATTTCAGACTGAGAGAAAGAGAACCAAAAAACATAGCTTGTTATTGAGAGAACAGCCTGTGGATTCATGTAGTTCAACAAATAGCTGCCACCATTTTTCATCTGGGGTCCCAAAGAGATAAAGAACAAGAGCAGGCTGTATTAAGGACAGTAACATATCTGTATTCAATAGCTACCATACAGGAGGTGGTTAGTGTATCAAAAGAGCAGGAAATCTTTGGGGACATAACTGGGAGCATTTAGTAAATGACACATGTAACACTGAATATGTTTGTCTTTATATTATAATTTGTTCTCAATTACATGATGCTCCTCCTTTGTTGAATAGAAACAATGGTTTGTGAGATCAGCTTCTAAACATGTTTAGTCAGTACACCATATTTGTTGAATTTTAACCTTTGAAGAAATAGAATCTTTTCAGTCTGTTACTAAATTGCATATGCAGTCCACCATTCTGTACAATATAACATGACAAGTAAACACATTTTTACTGAAAAATAAAAGCAATGGAAAATTTGAAACTTTTAGACTTCTGATCATAGGTCAAGAATGTGAGGCTATAATAATTTCAATTGCAACCACTATCTACATCACCAGAAAGAAATTAAATAGCTGTTGCCATTTTGTCCTAACTTTGAGGATACATGCTCTTCTTTTTCACAACTAATACATCACAATAGCCACTAAGATTCTCTTCAGCCTGCCTCCACCTATAAGTGATACCCACTATAGACTGTTTTAATGAAAGACAAATAAGGAACAAAGGTTATTGATTTGCAAATTGAAATTCCTCACCTAAAAAAATCTGATATAAATTGTTTTTATAAAATTAGAAACAGCAATACACTGGATGGTTTCACTTTACCCAAATTGTAGAAATGGGCTCAGCCAGATGATTCATGTATAACATGTAGGAGGGTAAAAGCCACCAACAAGACTGGTTTACCAATCTGTAAAGGGTTGATGGAAATGCAATTAACCCGTTACTTTTTTATTTTCACAAATGTAACAAAAAGCAAGCAAACAACAAGAGAAATAACCATGTGAAACAATTCTTTGGTTCAACAATAAATATTTTTATATGTAACCAATAGAAGGTACAAAATTGTATGTTGAGAGTTGTTTAAATTGCTTCAAAGTTTTTTATTGTGTGGGTTGACCTGTTTATGAAGATATTATATGAAAGATTAAGAGTTGAGAAATTGTGTGTATAAAAATGGATAAGTTTGATAAGGTATTTTTGTGTTTGTAAGAAAATTAAACAGTTTGTTTTTGATGTTGAATTTTGTAATATTGTACTCGGCTTACTGTTCTGTGTATGAAGTTGTCTCCCTTTGATTGAATGTGTCACTTGATGTTTTCTGTTGAGTTTATACAGTTGAGTGAATGTACTTTGCAAGCTGTGGAAATATTAAGTAAATTTAACTTTAAGCCTAGTAAAATATGTGATATGGATTTGTGTGTCAAACTGAGAAAATTTGTAAGACTCACTGTCAGTCAAATGATGTTTCGTATTTATTGATATTTCATGTCACAGGGGAGGCTCTAAGAAATTTGGCACAAATTTTGTACCTGCTTAGGATACACACTAAACTGTATGAAATTATGATTTTTTTGTTTATTAGCCAATCAGAAATCTTTTTTAATTACTTCTCGTCTGTAGCCAATTTTAATGGGTTGTTGGACTACTTCGATTGATTTGAGATAAGTTTCACTCTGAGTCACTTTTAATGGGTTTTTAAACAAATATAGAAGTCTGATTCTACAAACACAATAGGTAAAATGATAGTATAGCTGTGGAAATCATTGGTTGTGGATAAGATTTAATGTCTTATGACTGAAGTATGATTATTACAGACAGAAAGATTGGACACTCTCTTTTTATAGTAACAACTACTTTACTTTTTTCTCATATGATAGTATGATGAGTATACCTAGATTATGTGAATTCCAAACGGATATTCAACAGCACCCACAGGTGATGCAAGAATGGGGCTTTTGGAGATTGACAAAGATAATAACCACCCAATGAAAGAGAAGATTTCATTAGATCCAAGGCCATTTATATAACAGACCAGGAAGTTGTACAAACAAGATTTTCACTGGAAGCAAAGTAGTTGTATTTTTAATTTGAAATTTTTTATATATATTTTTTCTTTTATTCAAAGGACCTTTAGACATGTTGGGTTGTTTAAAATTTATAGAAAATATATATTCAATTATTTTCTTTTTTTTTTTTTTCCCCCATTTCATTGCAATGTACATCATTTTTTTTTTTTTATTAAAAAAAAAACTTTTTATGTTGCTAAATTTATGAAAAATATTCATTTGTAAAGAATTTTGTCATATAAACTTAATTTTATACTTTTCTGTAATCTTTGTTGAGGATAATAATGCAAATTTTGATGAAAAAATTTAATTTTTCAACCAAGGTTGATTTTGTTTTTATATATCTTCTTCTAACATGTAATTTTTACAAAATAAATTGATGTAATATTTAACCAGAGATCAACATCTGGTTTTGTGATTGGCTATTGCATTTTATTGTGAAGATTTGTACAGAAGACAAAATTAAGAATTTTTTGTAACAAATTTTATTAAAATTAGCATGTTATTCTTTACCAGTAAATCAAAAGTAGTAGGTACTAAATTTGCTAGTATAAAAATAAAAAGACAAAACTTTGAAAACAATATAAATAAAACAAAATGTAATAAACTAGTTTTCAAAATATTTTTTTAAAAATTAAAAAAGGATTTTTTTTAAACAATCTAATAGACTATGCAGAAAAAAAAAACATTCATTTATTTTTATTTTTCACCAGACTAAGTAAAACAAAATAAATAGTTTAGGAGAAATTCCATGCTATTCTTTTCATAGATATTTATTCATATTTTATTCATGTCACTAAAATACTACAAAATAAAACTGAACAAGAGTAATATTGCACTTTATTTTTCAGTTTATTTTTAATTTGTTCTGAAATAATGCATACATATGTATTTATCTTTATTTTCCTCCTAATTTAAAAAAAAAAAAATATTCATTTTCCTTGGAATTATTTTTTTTTTTTTTTTTTAAGCAAAATAAATCATAAAATTTAATAGGAGTATAAATAACACATGAAAAATAGATATTCAGTTGTACTTGTAAAGATTTTTGTCACATAATGTTAATCTTGTATATTTCTAATGTGTAATTTAGTTAAAACTTTAAATTCCCATGTCCAAACCCTGAAAGATGCTAAATTAAATTCTTATGTCCAAACACTTTAGCATCCTCCTAGGGTTATACAGACATTGAAATTTTTTATCTTTTCAAATATGAGAACTTAGAATCTTGCTGGGTTAGGAATTTAAGGTTTGTACAACTTTGAGACACTCTAACTTTTGAAAAATAAATGTTGTTAATTTTATTGCAGTACTTAATGTATCTCAAAATGTTTATGCTATAATGAGTATATGGTTGCAAAAGAAAGAACAAACAAAGATTAAATTTTCAACAGCATGTATTCATCAAATTTAAGAATATATACATAGTTGTTTGAAAGGTGGCTAAATTGTTAATATGTGGTTCTTTAGTTGCAGTTGTTATGGAAAGTGATTAAGTATAAGGAGTTTTTCAATAGGCCCTGGAGTTGACTGATTTCTTGAGTTGGTTGGCTGAAGTCATGGTTGGTGTCTGGAGAAAGGCCTGGAGTGGATTAGTGGAGCATCATTGGTGGGGTTGATGTATGCCTTTCTACAGTATTGAAATTGATACATGAGATGTTTGATGGCCTTGCAATTGTGTGATGAGGCTGAGATGTTGAAGTCAAACTACCTGGTAATGTATGTTTGTGGGTTGATTAATCAAGGTCAAGGCAGTGGGTTGATTCATGGTAAGGCCTGAGAAGGTGCATTGATGGGTAGGTTGCCGAGGTTACAGTGGTGGCTATGAGGGAGGCCCGGAGTGGTTAGTGAAGCTAGGCATTCGACTTTGTATGATGAGTAGGGAGAAGTCATTAATCTGAGAAGAGACAGAAGGTGTTGGCGGGTTGGTAGTGGAATGTTTCTGCTGGATCCTGGTCAAATGGAAAATCAACGAAAACAGGGTTGCTGAAGTGACAACAAGAGAGGCCTGCAGGTGAATAGTGAAGGCAGTGAGATCTTAGAAATCACAATGGTGGCATCAGGAGTCTGACAATGTCAAAGCTGGCCTGTTGGCCACGTTCTGCATGTGAAGTGTTGGGTGAGATTAGTGGAGCTTGGGTTAGGTCATGGTGATAATGAGAGAGGTGGTCATGGTGGTGATGATGACAACATGCAGATGTCAACAGGTGGTTTCTAAGCCTGCTACTGTGTCTATTGTTTACAAGTGGTTTTCTTTTAAGCCAATCTGGTGGCCCCCAGTGTCATCTTTTTTTGGCAGGAACATTTGTGATTGGCTATTGCATTTTATTGTGAAGATTTGTTTTATGGACCGGATGTGATGCTCAGAGCCTCTGTTATGAACCCTCAGTATCAAATGGACCTTACCTCCTGTCCAAGCAACAAATAAGTCAAGAACTCACAAGTCTTCACATGTGGTGTCTGTATCTTCTGGATCTTTCCCTCTGGTCTATACATCATGCTATGTGATGAATATTTTCTTGCAATTCATAAACCCGGTGATTCTATCTTGGTCGAACTCATGTCAGTTTCATAACCGACTGGGTTAAATCTGTTACTAAGTCTCCTTTGATTTTTCTTCTTTTACCAAAAAAAAATATTCATGTGCAAAGTTGACTCCTTTGTACCATTCAAAAAAAGGAGATTCTTACAATTAATCTTTTCCACATTTTTGGCTACTTCCTCTTCAAGAACATTTGGCACCAACCATTACTATTTTTGGCGTACAACAATGTTTGACCATCAAGCTCATGTTGGACAAATTTGCTGGACCACTATCCAGAAACCAGGAACTCAACACTGCATTCTTTCCTTTCTTCATCCTGTCAATTTATTGTTAAAATAAACTTATATTTTGTTATGCCTCTCATAACTCATTCGTGTTTGTCCATTCTCTACCATTGCTAACCTTGTTGTGAAACATTGATATTCTAAAGGAATATCTTATATGTGGGAGTCTAGTGGCCTGACACAAGACCATACATAAAAACCTCACTAGGCAACCAGGCTTCCCTTATATTTACTCATGGTATATTTGATGAGTCTGTGGTGCCAATCCTGGAACAGACCACCAGATATACTCAGAGCATACTTACACACAGCATTGGACTGAGCAATTATCCTTAGTAAAAACCTGTTAACTTCAAAGTGCAAGTTTAATTCTTTTTTTGTTTAATTTAATAATTGCAACATTTTAGAACAAAACAGCCTGCATTTAAATTAAAAATTAGGAAGAGGCTATTTTGCCTGTCCCTGCACAATAACAACCCCTGTTGCAGAAATGAAGAATGGGTAACCTCAAAAGGCAGAACTTGTCACTGTTGTTGTTACTGCTGAAGAGGTTAACTTCTTCACCTCAGAAAACATAAATTCGAGGAAAAGCTATACATCATATTTTGGGTAAATAAATATATAATTTATTTACATATATACAAAGTCAGCATACTACCTGTTGCTGTTGTAAAAGGCGACAGAGTAAGGAAGGAAGAAAGAAAAAGAAGGAATGTTGGTTATGGCTGTCGGCTCAGGTTTTTTGAAGACAGTGACAATGAAGGGTGAAAGTTGAAAAGTATCACGTTCAGTCTGCTTGCAGTGTTCTTGGCCAGTGTCTGCATATCAACGTCTCAGCCGGGTCTTTGCAGTGTTGAATCAAGGAATTTATATCTGTCATATCAGCTCCAAATCATAGTCTGGGTCTTTTAGCAGGAGTTATTTCTACTGGCCAACATATAAAGCTCATTTTTTCATTTAATACTGAAAGCATACATTCAGCCATGATGTGCAGAGATGCGTTTTTGCATTCTGCCTTGGGTCATTGAGCAGTCAACAGCTGGTTTAGTGTAAGAGACATGACACCCCTCGTTATTTTTTTCAACATAACTGCTATGATGTTATGAAAGAAGTCCTAACTATTTATTCATAAAAAAAAACAAGTTTATGTCTTTGGTTATCTTCAAGATATGCAATCCAAAAATTTTTAGCTTATTTTTTAAGGAATTTTCTCTTCATAGTAGCAGCAGGTGCCAGCTTAGTGCATTCTTTTGATCTGCTTTTTTTTTTTTTTTTTTTTTTAAATTCTGAAATAATATCTGATTTGGTTTCAATTCATTTTTAAAAAGTTTTCAAATTTTATTAGTAACAAAATGTTCATTGATATATATATTTATTGAAAAATAACCAAATTTATTGTAAAAGAAAATTATTTAAAAATTCAGATGAAAAACAAGTTTATTTTCAAAAAAAAAGCAGATCAAAAGAGTGTACAAGGGTGACTCCTGCTGCTAATTTGAAGTCATCATTCCTTAAGAAAAACTGAAAAATTTGTGAGTGCGTATCTTGAAGATAACCAGTTATTTGCTTTTTTATTGGAAAACGTTGATATAAACATTGGATCAGTTGAAGAATCCACCCAGACTGATCAACTGTAAAATCTCCACCCCAACTTAACTGTAGAATCTCCTCCCAGACTGATCAACTGTAGACCTTTGAAACTTGTTGAAAATGAATGTTATTTTTTCTTTTTAATTGGTTCTTTTCATAGAAAAAGGTTGGAGATTTTTTTTTTAAAAATAAAGCAAAACATTTGTAGTAAAGTACAACAATAAATATTCAGGATTTATAGTTTGTTTATATTTCAAAAGTTTTTACTAAACGTGCAATTTTTAAAACTCAAAAACTGTATAAATATCACACTCTTCAGAGATTTCAATAGATTTTCCATAAAATCACTATTTTAGAATGTGAAAATAACATTCTATATTAAGTTTTTAATTTTTTTACAGATTTTATAATTATTTCAATTTCAGAAAAATCAAACCTAGTGCATATTACATGATTAACTTTTTATATTAGTATTACAAACTAAGCATCTTAAGTTTGTAATATAAAAAGGTAAATTAAGATTATTTAGATGTAAAATTTTTAAATATTATGCGTTAAATTTTTCTGGAACAATTTTTTAAATATTTTTAAATATTCATTTTGGATAAGCTGTAGAATCTCCATTCCAACTCAACTGTAGAATCCCCCAGTTTCGGGAAAGAGATTCTTCAGTTGATCCAAATTATTTTTTTTACATCAAATAGTAAAAAAAAAAAAGATTAAAGATTTGTTTCTCTAAAAAAACAAAAAAAAGTTGAAGAAGAAATTCCTGTAGGAATTAACGTTGTTAAAGAAATTGAAGGTGACTGATGATGTGCCAAAGGAAGAGAGCTCCAGTGCATCCAGTAAGGACAGGTATGAATAAGAAGAAAGTAACTGATGAAGTTACTGCAAATAAAGAAATAGAACAAGTAATCACAGAGATTGCTGTGTATGAAAACATTGTATTTTGGCCACAAACTTGCTCAGAGCAGTTGCTTGTTAAACTTGTAGCATTGGAACCTAAAATCTTTTAAAACAAAGATGAATCATTTGCTCCGATTGTAAGGCCGAGGAAAAATAGTCCAAGGGTAATGCTACAACACTGGTATTGCAAAACTATGGAGAATGGAGAGAGTGTTTTTAGACCATGGTTTCTGTGCTCAACGACAATCTCTTTATTGTTTCTGCTGTCACCTCTTCCTGAAGACAGAGCAACACAAATCAAGTCTAGCAAGAAATCCAGGATTTCAAAAGTTTTCTAATTAAGCATTGAAAAATGCCTGAACATGAAAATTTGTCTGACTACCAAAGAGCTTTCAAGGAATGGAAGATGTTGGAAATGACCCTTAATAAAGGTAAAACTCTTGACAGTAAATTACAAGAACAAACTATGAAAGAATTTATCCGTAAACTGGTGGCGCCAAACCCACCCACTGGTTGGAGGAAGCGCCGAGGTGGTCAACTCAAGATGTGGCTCACAACGGTCAAAGCAGATATGGAACTCATGTCTGGTCCTTGCATTTTTGGTGTCCGATACTGGAATCGCGAATGGCTCGATCATGCCGTCGATTCTGCTACCGATCGACGGGGGTGGATGGCCTTGATGCATGATGCGGTTAATTCAGTTGGAGCCGGCTCAACCCACCCCGGGTGAATGCCATTACAAGAAGAAGAGAGAGAATTTGAAAAGCCAATTATTTTGCAATCATACTAGACAGCATGCCAGACACTTCCCATACTGATCAGATGAATTTTATTTGTCGATATGTCATAGTTGAAGACGAGAAATGGATGTATCGGAATCATTTCTTGGTTTTATCACTCAGCATGGGAAGATAGCTTATGATATCAAGAAGATGAGTTTGGATCAACTGGAGAAAGAAACTTGATTTCAAAAATGTAGTGATAGGATTTGAAAATGTGGCTAATATGGCTGGAATTCATGGTAGTGTTCAACGTCTTCTATGAAACATAAATGGGAGAGCTAAATTTGTGCCATGTTCTAATCATAGTCTGAATTTATGTGGTGTTCATGCCTCAGCTGTGAATGCAGGTGCCATTATATTTTTCAGAGTGAGAGACTCTATATATTAGGTTGGTGGAAAAATAATGACGTAATAATGTTGTTTTTTGACGTTAAAAAATACGTCAAAAAACGGCATTATTACGTCATTATTTTTGCACCAACCTAATATTTTTCTCCTCTTCCAATCACTGGTGGGAAGTTTTATCTTCGCATATGAAGGTCATGATGAAGCATTTGGTAACCACCTGTTGGTGTGCATGTTATGAAGCTATTCATGCAGTGAAAACCAGATTTCAAGGAGTGGTTCAGGCACTCGATTCATTAAGCTAGGCTTTGGAAAATCTTCAAACAAGAGGTGATGCACAAATCATTTTGCTTTCAATTGAAAACTTCTCCTTCATGTCATTTGTTTTACTAGGTAGAAATTCTGGGACAAATAAATCTCACCCAAAAGAAATTTAAAGAAACTGGCATTGGTTTGGATGTGTGTGTAACCCACATGGATGCAACCAAAATTATCTTTAACCAAAACAGGAACAGGATGGTGTCTGAACCGGTTAATCAAAGTAAAACAAAGCATGAGGAAATGGAAATTCCAGTTGAAAAGCATATTAGATAAAAGAGAAAGCTACCTGGGGAAAATGGTAGATGATGTATGTCAAACACTTGTGCAAGAAGTAAAGAGAAATCTTTATGAATGTCATGATTGACTTGCAAACTGTCTTCGCTGGATTATCATCGCAAGCAATCCTGGAAGATACTGAAGGCGAGTTGGAGTGAAAATTTAAAATTCTCGTTGCTGATTTATATGTATCTAGGCTGCCTTTGGAAGTTTTCCGACTTTTGGACTTTTTAGTGGCAGCTTCCAAAGTGGAATGTGACACGACCATAATGACCAAATCACCGGCTATCAAATGGCTTAGATGTATTTATCGATGGCGAGTTCAATAAACAGCACCAAATATTGTGATTGCTCTACGGCTGTTTTTGACGCTCACAGTTTCTGTTGCTACTGCAGAGAGAAGCTTCTCAAAACTGAAGCTCATTAAAAGTTACTTGAGATCGAGTATGTCGCAAGATTGCTTATCCAATTTATCCCTCATTTCAATTGTTTCCCACTGTTTAAAAGCATTTTGTGATAGGACTGTAGCTTCTTTGGTTAGTTTTGTATCATGGCATATCAACCTCAATGGGTTATTAATACTGACAAGATTTTTATTACTGGTAATATTTTTTCTTTCAAAAATGTATTGCTGGTATTAAAATCTATTTGTACACTTTCATAGTATTTTGATCCCACTTTACTGGTTAACTATTTGCCCATAGTTGGGGCTCTAACGTGGGAACACCAGCAATTATGAGGTGGTTCCATGCTCCTCAAAACCTCCTCATCAGAGGCCTTACTGCCATAATTTGTCATACCAAGGATGCCTCATTGGTGGGAAGGTCTTACCCATCTGCAGAAATGCAGTCAGTGTTTCTGAAGCCCCAGCTGACAGGGTGAACTGAAGCTTGTAGCAGTGGCTTTAATTTTGTTATGCTAGGGAAATTTACCACAGACTTTGAAATGACATTGTTCATGAGGGGCATATTTTATCACAGTTCAAGATGTAATTAAAAAGTTTCATTTTGAAAAAAAAAAAAAATTATTTTTTAAATTGAAAGTTCATCTTGAAGAAAATAATTTTGTTAATCCATGACATAATTGTTCAGAATGTGGATATTTGTTGATGACATCTCAAACATTTGATCAATTTTCCAATCTTCAATGTAGTATCTCCAAAGATATCAAAATGTTACTTGTGTATATTGATGGATATGTTTCACTTAATGATTGTTCCAGAGAAGAGGAATTATTGTTTTATACAAGTTTTTATTATCAACATTACAGCAATCTTTTTTAGAGAAATGCGTAAATTTGAAAAAATTTCTCAGGAAACTACAGTTCATTAGGTATTTTATTTCTGTTTCATATTTAATTTTGCAGAAATTCTTTAGTAAATATTTTTGTTAGTTTCTGAAATACATCATTTCAATATGAAAAAGGATTAATGAATGTTATTGTTAAATATATTTTTCAAGAATTATTGTTTGTTTGAGTCTCCTAAGATAAAAAAAAAAACAACATTAAAAATCTTGGAGGGGGTCTTAAAATTTTTAGCATGGTATTTTCTTCAATGTAAATAATGTACGTGAAAGTTTTTAAATATGATAAAACATTTTTGAATAAATATTTTGAATATTAACAAAATTAATGTTTCTCTGAATCTCTTATTCATTATTTCTATTTGAAGCATTTTTATGCTTCTTTCATAAGTTCTTTTTCATTGCAAGTTATCAATTTTGTTGGTGAAAACCTGTCTCTCTGAGACCTGGTTGTTGTAAGGAAAGGTATTATATCAAGTGTTATTCTGGAACAATATGATCAACGTGCTCTTCTTGATGAAGCAAGAGTATTGTATTGGACATCCAGGTTGAAATGTTACAGTACAAAAAATAAAAATAATGTACAGATGAAGAATATTAATTAATTTCTAATGAATATAACAGGGATCCACAAATAAAAAGATCCCTCAGGTGATAAAAAGTGACTTTTATAATTTCAGCTATCCAGTTCTTTTATTTTTATTTTTTAAATTTATTTATTCAATCCAGTTAGTTTTGCTGAATCAGATAATTTGAAAAAAATATAGGTGCTTAGATGATTGATTGCTTACCCTGGTTTTCCTTCTTTCTTTTTTATCAGACCTATATGGATGTGCAGATGGTGTGACGTTACAGGCTTGGAATGAGAAATCAGAGAGCTGAGTTTGAATTCCAGTCAAGATTGTTACATTTACTTTTGTAGAATATACTCTTGGGAAAGGTATGAATTCATCTATTCTCCCCTCAGTTATTAGTTAAATATTAGGGCAGACTGGATTCTTAAGCTGTGGTTGCCAACCAGTATAGGAAAAGTACAACTATGAATTTAAAACCATATGTGTCCTTGGTGGAGAACATACTTTAAACTGAACTGCTCAGCATCGTTGCAATATAAATCACAGGTTGGTCCTGTCGTGTTAAAGAAACACAAATGGGCATGTTTGGATACAAGCAGCCATGCTGAAAATGAGAAATCATACTGATTTACAGTGTGCCTTCAAATTGAAACATCTTTGATGGGTAACTGTATTTACAGGATGAAAACCTGTACTTGTTTCTGTGCCATTTCTATCTATATAAGGTTTCAGCACAATTTTGTTGATTTACATCTGTTTGGAGTTATAAAAATATAATTTAAATCATGTAAGGACCGAAATATCATTATATCATAACCATTTATTGCTGCGAGACAAAAATTTTACCTTCAAAAATTTAAGTGGTCTTCTAACTATATCCAAAAACCAAATCAAATGGACTGAATCCCAATGATTCCTGAACAGCTTCTCTCACAGCAAACAAAAGCAAGTGAATTCCTTCATTTCACTCCTTTTCCTGGTCAAATCAGTAAATTTTGATCATATTCTTTAGGGTTTAATGGAATCACTTCAATTCCAGGTATAAAATTTAATCTTTAACCAGAATGAATTGACTTTGCTAGGTCAAAAAGAGTAAAACAATGACTTTGCTTTTAATACTTCTTAGTGGTACAGCTTCAGAAAATCTTGATGAGGCACACATGATAGTCAGCATGTACCTATTAGCAGAAGTTGTTTTAAAAATGTCTTATGCAATCAATCAGTATAATTCTGAAACATATTTTTGGAAATATGGTCAATACAAATAATGGGAAATTTTACTGTAAGTTTTCTTCACTCCTAGGTGGCCAGACAATGGGTGTGTGTCATGCATCATACTCAAAATGTCACAGTGAGAGACTTTTGGTATTTGATATTTTACCAACCATTCCTTATTTGTCACCACATCAAATGGCCTCTACTTTCACATTAGAACTTCATTATTGGAGAAATAAATTATAGGTTCCTGTACATCTTCATTTTCGCTTTGAAACAGACTTGAAATTTAATGATCCTTGTATTCAACAATTAGTTGTGTTCTTGACATGTAGTAAATTTTCAGGAAAATCCAACTTTGAAAGTCCACTTGGCATGTACTCTTTTCTAATTGTTTTGAAAAAAAAATATACTAACAAAAGGAGAAAACTACTTAGAAGCACAGAAGGAAGAAAGAAGTTGTGGAGAGCCACCATTGAGTGATTTTTGAAATCTGGATATGAGAGGTTTATGATCTGTTTGTACTTGCATAGATCTCCTATAAATATATTGGTGAAAGTGCTCACATGGAAACTGTTGCTAATGCTTCTTGTTCAATCAGTGCATGTATATTTTGGGTGTCCATGATTGCTCTGGATGCATAAAGAACTGGCAATCACAGATCTCCATGTTGCTGTTCTGTTCTAATATTACACCCAACCCAGTTGGGTGTAATGATAATTGACAGTTATGGGTTGTAGAATTTTGCTACTAGCTGTGAAGATAGTAGCTTTTTCAGGTCTTGGAATTCTTTTTCATGTTTGAGATCCTATTTGAAGGCTATGTTTACTTTTAGTAGGCTACACATGTGAAAAGTTTGATGTGAAAGATTCCTGATATATCTTGCAAAGTATTTATCCATGCCTAAGAATCTTGCTATGTCCAATGGATCTCTAGGTGTAAGAAAATTCAATGATGGGCTTTACTTTCACTGGATCTGATTGTAAGCCATTGCTTGTGAGGCAGTCATCCAGGAACATTAGTTCATATATAGTAATTTAGTATTTCTCTTTGTTCAGGAACATTTTCTTATGTTTGCAGTTGTCTAACAATTTCTTTACAGTTTGTAGGTGTGACTCTGTCCAGTCTCCAAATCACTATGTCATCCATTGAGGTTTCTACATTCTCCATCCCTTCAAATTTGTTTCTTATCATTTGGTGATAAATTTATGGTGCTGTAGAAATTTCAAAAGGTAATCTCTGGTATCTATATCTACTGAAAGGTATTGTAAAGGTATATAATTTTGAACGTTTGTAATATTCACGTTGGATCACTTTGTTAATGTTATGGGTGTCCAGGCAAACATGCAGTTTACCATTTGGTTTATGCACAATATACATTGTGCTAACCCATTCTGTTGGTTCCATTACTTTTTTTTTTATCACCCCAGCCTGTTCAATTCTGTTGAGTTACACTTCTTTTTCATTTTGCATTGTGAACGTAACTTTCCTGCATGTTCCTATGACAAGTTCTGCATCATGTGCAAGCCTTATATTAACTCTGGTAGATATTCTAATCTTTTAAACAATTCACTGTACTCTGAAAATATGTTGATTTTGTCCAAGTTGTGAATAATGTTAACACATCTGACTAGGTTTAATTTGTCAGAAGAATCTTTTCTTAGTATAGGTGTTAGGATGAAGCATAGTTTGTATAACATACCTTTTCTTTCAACTGTGATATCCACCTTTCTAGAGATGCACATTTTGTCATTTGTATACTCTGTCAGTCATATTTTTGCTGGCTTTATCTGTGGCCTTGTTTTTCTTTTATGATAGTACGACATCAGTAAAATGTTCATGTTGCTCCCTGTATCAAGTTTAAGCGGTATTATAGAACCTTCTAGTGGTAGATGTACTGTCTATTGTGACTCCTTTGCACAGGGTGCACATGGTTCCTTTATGGTGTTGGCTAAAAAGGAAGTGTAGTAGTCATTATTCTCATTACTTCTATATGTAGGCTGTGACTCAGTCATGTAGTACTCTTTCCTTTTTGCCTCTATCTGGCCATGATCTCATTTTCATAACTGTGGTTACTTGCACTGAACCTGTACTGTCATATCATGTACATCACTTTTACTTACGGTTCTTACAAATATTCAGTGCCATATTAAAATGTCTAGGTTGCTTATCTTAATTAGTTGCCCCCTTGTTGCTGATAATAATTCAGTCCTGAATCATTTCTTTTTTTGTACATGCTGAATTCACATTTCTCTGCCAGTGTTTTCAGGTCAGTGAAAAGAAAAGGAATGTTTCAGTTTATTTTTGTACTTTGGCATGAAAACAAAACATTCGTGTGTCATATCTTTTTTTTCCTTTGATGTGTTCACAGAATTTTCACACAAGTACTTCATAGTTGACTTTTTTTCCATCTGTGACGTTTACGGTATTGAAAACTTTTATCACTTTCACCTGCTGAATGTAGTAACAGCATGCATTTGATACTGTTTGGTTTGATAGCTTTCTAGGACACTATGAAGTACAACTCAAATCTTTGTAACCCATTTTTCAAGTTTTTTCAATATTTTCCATCCATGGCATCTGTGTAGGCAGTTGTATAAATTCTATTTTAGTATTTCTTTTAGTTATCCATTTCTGACACCATGTAGAATTCTTATCAGGACAGAGTTAGTGATAACATCAAGAGAGTGTCAAAGCCAAGTGATCTTTATTACATGTTGAATTGAAAAGGTGGTTACAAGACAGCATCACATGAGAAGGTCTGATTAATTTACTTTCAAGTTTCATCCTAAAGTGTGCCCTTGATTGGGAACTCTTTAGGATGAGACTTGAGAGTAAATTAATCAGATTTTCTTGTGAGATGCTGTATTGTGAATAGTCATGTACCCACATGTGGGTGTGTAATAATAAAAGAAGAAAGTGTTTATTTACATATACAGAAAAAAAGGGTAAAAGGAGTGAAAGAGAGGGAAAAGAAAATATCCTTTAAGGGAAGAGTTCATAACAGAAAAAAGGCTTGCTCAAAATATTTCTCTGAGCGCCTAAAAAGTTCTTTAAGCGAGTAGAATTTTGTTATGGTTTAGAAACACTCACAGTTCTTGTAGAGTAGGAAAATTGTTGGTAGACATAGGAATCTTGCAGTTGAGTGAGTTTGTAGGTCGATGACAGAAGTCTAGTGGGCACGACAGAAGGAGTGGTGAAAGGATGCAACTTTCAATTGGTTTTTAGTCGTGGGCCGACGTTCGTTCTTGACAGCCCTTTTTAGTTGGTAGTTCTTCTTTGGTTGAAAGTGGTTCTGAAGTTGACTTGTGCTTTCTATTGTCAACCTCACAGACAATGGTTGAATTCTCACTACCAAATAGGTAAAGATTCTCCAAATTTATGGAGATTTGGTAAGCTCAGAAGAATTGGGGACTTTTCCCTCCAAAATTGTTAAACAAATTTCCTGGCCCCTTCATTGGTCAGAAAATATATTCTTATCTCTGATAAGAATCAGGGCACTGGAAGCCGGTTTTGAAAGTAATGAAAACAGGTTGGAGTGAACAAGCCATGAGGTTTCCCCCAGACTTTATGGCACCATGGAAGGAATAATGGTGGTGGAATTCCTTTTTATACTTTCCAGCTCTCTCATTAGTCAGAAAATATAGTCTTATCTCTGATAAGAATCAAGGCTTTGGGAGACAGTTTTGAAAGTAAAAAGAGGTTGGAGTGAGGATAGTAAAAAGAGGTTGGAGTGAGGATAGAAAAAATAGCAAGAATGTGAACTTGTAAAATATTGTTCTCAAATTAAATTCTAACAGGTATTCAGATTTACCAAATTTGCATTTTTCATCAGCTAAGCATTGCCACAGCTTCTAAATTATTAAAAAAATTTTTTATCAACCAATATTTAATTTCAGGATTAATACACTTTTTGAATTCTTCAACTAAAAAAAAATTATTGCAGTTTGTTATAACTTGTTAACTTGTCAAAATACACCAACTATCAAATAATTGTCCCTTTATTCTAGTAAATTCTACAAAAATTTGATTTCTGTCTTTCTTACAATTATGGACTTTTTGATTTTATACCTCTGGAAATGGTTCATATACTCTGGAAATGGTTCATATACTTTCACATTTTGTGCTAATTCCATTTTTTTTTTCATTTTCCACTGGAATTCAAATTCTTTTTCTCAAAAGCAAGTTTTTGCATTTTTCTTAAATCCAACTTTGACAGTTTTCTAAATCATTCAAAACTGACCCATCAAAATGTCCTCATTTCACAACGAGGTTTTATTTTTTCCCAGTTTTACATTCCAAATATATTTCTAATGCACCCACACCTCACTTAATGATTTACCTGTTTAACGACTCCAGCTATGAAATCTGATAAAATAAAAAATAAAAATAGTCTGTATTGTATATATTTTATTGTATATTCTATGAAAACTTTGACTAGGGAAATTTTCTTTTTTCAAAATGAATAAAAATAAATAAATAAGTTGGGAAATAATTTTTTTAAAAAATTACTTATTCTGTATTTACTGTATGCAAAGCAAAATAATGTAGAGAATATAAAACTGATTTTTGCATTTGTTTATAACATTTACTGCTCAGTACACAACTGTACTACATAAACATTTTGAAATAAGTTAAAAATGCTACAAATAGTGCAAAAGTGATACTAAAGCTATATGAAGCTGGTTGATACAAACCCATTTCACATATAGTATGCCTGAAATAGGTACATTTTCTCACTTAGTGACCAAGTCATTGAGACATAAGCTGATCATTAAGTGAGGAGTGGCTGTATATTTAAATAACCTTTTCATAATTCTCTCAAAAACATCCACATCAGGGATAGACAGAAATTCCTTCACATTAATTTCATCTCTGGTTAAACTGATTCAGAATATTAAATTTCAAAACAATATACTGTACAAAAGTTCAAACAAATTTTGTAGGAAAATAATGAAGTATCCCAGACAAGCTCCTAGTCTCTGTTATTGGGCAGTAATTTATAACAAGTAAAACAATGCATGAATAAATAAATAAATAAATAAATAAAAACCTCTGCTTTAAGGTGAGAAAAATGGCTTTTATAATTTCATTTAATCAGGTTTTTAATCCAGCTGTTCAGTCAGATGATTCATAAAAATACAGGTGTTTTTGAAGTTGACTACCTGTCTATTATTTTTTTTCATCCTCTGTATTCATACATCTCAATAATGAGAAGGCATTCAACTGGTGATTCAAGGTGCATTCTGAGTTCATTAAATGTCTTTTGCAGCAAGTGTTTCTGTGTGTAATGTTATTAAACACCTGATAATAATACAAGATTAAATCTTTCATATGTAAAATAATTGTTATTCACTTTTAAACTCCATCAAATTAACAACCATAGAGTGTGTGCAGTTCAATCTTTTTGTGAGGATGTGAGTCGAACATTTATATAGGTTCCTGTCATCTGGTTGTCGTGTGTGTATATCCTAAGTTCAGTCTCGTTGATTTCCTGGCTATGCTAGTGCAACTTGGAGGTTCAATTCTACACTTGGTGGTTATGAGGTCAGCCTTCTGAGACACTTACCTCTTTTGATGTTCTACAGAGTACAAAGGTTACTTTTATGTCATGGGGTGTTTTTTTTTACGTCCACCTGTGTGTATGCACTATTGTGGTGTATGGAGGATTGAATGAAAATGGAAGAGTTTTTATGGTGGATGTGTAAATTGTAATGAATGAATGGGTTCTGAATCGGATTAGCTAGGTATAAGTTAGTTATGACTAGCCTCAACCCATTCCCCCTTTTTGGCCTTGTGCCACAATTGCTGTATTTTCTAGCAATAAATCTCAAGTACAAAGGTTACTTTGGTATCTCTTAGGGTGTTACCACTAATGGTGTTACCACTGATCAACTCTTCTCCAATAGAAGATTTCTGATTGACAATAAATTTGATTTGGACTTCTGGTATTTTCTGGTGTGAATCACATGCATGTGTTTATCAGTTGAGATGCAATGGTTGATGTGAAAGAAGAAGGTCTGCAGTGATTTGTCAAGGGAGTAGAGAGAAAGAGACTGTCTTTGACTTTTGTAAAAAGTGTGTGAATGATACATAATTGTGTCATTTGAAAGGAGCTAATTTAAGGTGGCATCTGGACATGGATTTTGCACTTATGAGAAAAACTCATCCTAGTTAAGATAGAATAGATTGTTAAAGATAATTTAATTTAGTCCGTACTTTCTTGTTAATCTTCAAAAATTTAAATGTAATCACTATCTACTCTCTACTCTTCTGTTGTCCGTGTTCCTTAGTAACATTTGTTTTCTAATTTTTCCACACCCCCTTGTGTCTTAGTGGCTTTACTGCATTGCTTGGGATGAGTTTGATTAAAAAAAAAAAAAAGTTAGCAAAGGTATGTTCATTAGTCCTTTTTATTATATATTTTTTAATTCTTCTCATTTCTGTTTTTCACTTTCCCCTCAGGAGTCACACATTAAAGTATTTTTCTGTAAATATTATTTTGCAACATTCAAATTCATTAGAGGGATTTTGGAAATTTTCATATATGAATAATTTGTTTTATTTCTCTCCATACATGAAATTATAAATATGTATTTAGTGAGAATTTCTGTTGAGAGAATTTGACTTTTTAGTGAATGCTGCATGAAGATTCAGAATGAATGTGACATTAAGATGGCAGAAATAATGAAAATTAGTAGGGTCAGTAAATGCAACTAGTAGCTAAGTTAATAACAGCACTATCGCCTACCTCTATGGCAGACTCAGAAGAAAAACTGCAAGAACTCCTAAACAATGTAGTAATTAACATTTTCTTTTTAGATAATGATTTTCAGATACAATTTTTACTATTTAACCAATAGCTGGAGGTGGTTCCCAATGGTATTTGCATGTAAGTGAATGTAATGAACTGGACTGGAATTCAAACTAGGCTCTCCAATTTCTCTTTCTGAGCCATTATCCATTACAACCCCTTCACATCAAAGCTTACAGCATCTGGTATTTCCAAGTGGTCACCAAGGTTCAATATACATTAACTTCATTCAGTAATCAGATGGGAACTGGTGTTTCAATGTGATTTGGCCATAAGACACGAATAACCTACCTAATGGGTTTGTGTAAATGGATGGCAGAGAGGAAAAAGTATAAGAACAGTAGAGTCAAATGTTGCTTAGGGATAGGAACTTGTGAAGAGCCATGATTGACCACATCTTGAAATGACAGGGTACATAAAAGAAGCTATATTTTTTATTTATATAAAATTACATTAATAATAACAACATTTTTAACTCATATACAAGTTGCTAGCCAAATCTTTGTAACTGGAAATCATGTATTACTAAATAAATACTCATGTTATGATAGGCTTTGCTTGGCTCCTGTTTTAGTTTGTAAAATACAGCATATATTCATCACAAAAACAAAGTAAAACATTTATGATATATAATCCAAATATTTGGTTGTATTTGGTGGAGTAAGAAAGTTCTTGTAATGTGGTTGCAAGTAGGGCTCTGGAGTTGGAACACAAAATCTTTGACTACGACTTCGATATGTAATTAAGTGATTATGGCCTAGAAATCTCATAAAGCCTATGCATATGCTCCTAACTTGAGTAGGCCTATATCATTATAACTGGTTTAGATCAAAGAATAAAGATATTATGGCTTTTATAGTATACTTATTCATTCTTTAAAATTTCTAACAGAATTAGAGACAAAATCTTCGAAAGGATATAGAAGAAATAAAAATAAAAATGCTATAATATAAGACTTTTTACACACACACACACACACACACACACATATATATATATATATATATATCTTTGCAAATAACAAATAAGTACAAAAATAAAACTACTTTTACAGGATATAAAAGATATAACAAAAATAAAAATTTTATAATGTAAGATTTTTTTTACATATATAGTTTTGCAAATACAAAATAACTACAAAAAAAGTAAAATGATGTTAAAAAAAAGAAAATGAGATGAATTCCTTTAAAGGAAATAAATATACAGAAGAAATAATAAAAATAAAAATTCTACAATGTAAGACTTTTTGCATAAAGTGTAAATTCAACTGGAGTCGGAATCAGTATAGTTTTACTGACTCCGATTCCAGTGACCCTTTAATTGCTTCCAACTCTGACCGATTCCATGACTCCAACTCCACAGCCTTCGTTGCAAGCAGAATATTTCTGGTCTGTGCTTATGTTGATGAATGAATAGATTTGGAAGTGATAAGTCTATCAGTAAAGTCAATACTTAACAAGAGAAAGTGATATTTTGCTAAGTTGGCTTATCTGTAGTCTTCATGTCTGAAGCTGCTCAATTCCACATGCTCTCCTTGCAAGAGGCTGACTGAGAAGAGGAAGTGCTCTCAATTTCCCGCTAGTAGGACAATTTCCTTTGTTCTATGGAATCATGGGCCTTAAAGATTTTTTTCTTCTTATTCCTCTTGATTCGGATCACTACAATAATATAGATTATAGTAGAATAAAAAAAATAATAACTCAATGAAACTCTGCCATGAGATAACAACTTTACAATTGAATTGATGCTATGATTGTTATTTCTTTGTGCTTTAAACAAGTTTCCTTTACTTTTTTTACTATGTCTGAGATTAAAAAGAAAAGTACTAACTGAAAATGTTATTACATGCTCAATACATGTATTGTCTTTTTGTTATGTTTCCTAAAAATATCTTATGCTTATGGAAAATAAATGTAATGTCTCAAATTGTGTGTGACGATCAACATTAAAACATCAACCAAGATGCCAAGACAAGGTCTGGGCAACAGAAGAAGAGATAATTATCTTTTCTTTTTTTTTTTAAGTGTTTCACCCCAAGCAAGGCGGGAAGCCACTAGGACGCAAGGGGTTACAGAAAATTTAGAGCAAGATCAGATAGGAGTGATAGAAAAAAGGATGAGGAGAAGGGTAGTGGATAGATCAAGGCAACTGCAGATGTCGATTGACATTACACTTGAATAGCTGGAGATTATAGCTCTCAGGGAAACTGGAATAGGGAAGGGAGTTCCACAGGTGAGAGGTGTGAGACATGAAGCTATTGGAGTAAAAGAGACGGCTACATTTAGGAGTTTTGACAGTGAAGGGGTGAGAGCAGGATGCCAGCCTCGTAGGGCGCTTGAACTCATGAAGTCTGGGAACCAGCGAATGCAGCTCCTCGGAGCAATTGCCACGAAAGTATTTGTAGAACAGACAGAGAGAGGCAACGGTGAGAAAGTGACTGTAGATGAGATGCCAGAGCAGGGCCAGTTGTATTGCATATCTGCCTCTGGAGCCTATCAAGAACCCTGAGGCAGAAGAGGCACCAGACCTTATATGGCAGCAATACTCCATGCAAGGGCGAATTGTTGATTTGTAGATCTGGAGGATTGATTCCGGGGAGAAAAATTTCCCTGCGCGGTACAGGGAGCCAACTTTCTTTGCGGTGGATGAAGCAATTGACTCAATGTATTTGTTCCATCTCAGGTCAGCAGTCAGCATGAGACCGAGCAGCCACAGAGAGTTGCTCTCGAGAAGTTGAGCGTCAGACATTCTAATGGAGGGCAGGGAAGGATCTCTGTGGGGATTAATAGAGAGCAGTTTTGTTTTTGAAGCATTAAAGTTGACCAGTCAATTCCTGCCCCAGTTCCCAACCGATTGGAGGTCCTTTTCGAGATGCACAGCCAGGTTAGTTTTGTCAGTGACACTAGATTTGTTCTTGAGGCAGGAATAAATTGTGGTGTCATCTGCGTAGATGCCAACTTGGGAATTTATGGCGTCAGGAAGGTCATTTATGTAGATAAGGAATAGAGTGGGGCCTCAGTAAGTACAAGCTCTTTTCGAGCCATTATATTAGGTTGGTGCAAAAATAATGTCGTTTTCTCACATAGTAACATATGTGAGAAAACAACATTATTTTTGCACCAACCTAATATTTGGTAGCAAGAGAAAGGAATAATGAGGATTAGATTTGGTGTCCTGTTGGTGGATTGAGTGGGTTGCATGCTTGCAGAGTTGGAGTTGCTTCCCTGTGGATTTAGCTTTGCTTGTTTTGCAGAGTTGGTGTTGCTGCATGTGGGGTCAGTCGCTTGCTAGTGTAGTTGGTTGATGACAAGGAAGGCTTGTAGCTTGGTGGTGCCAATGTAGAGATGTTATCAAGTCGGTATTTTCCAAGGTGACAGCATCATTGTGATGAAGGCTTGTAGCTGGGTGGTGTTGAAGCTGGATAGTTGGCTGCTCGTGGCTGGTGTTTGCCCAGGTCAAGATGTTATCAACACGAAGCTGAGTAGCCAAGGTGGTTAATCAAGCCTGGGAGTAGTAAGGGTTGTTGAGAGGTGTGATCATGTTGAGAGGTGGCTGTAATGGTCATGGCGGTGGTGGTAGCAGCAACAGCACTCAGTGTGACAGCTGGCGGCAAACAGGGCTGCAACTGCTGGCCTTAAAAGTAGGTCTGGTAGTCCCCAAAGGCATTTCTCTTCCTGGCAGGAACATTCATAATTGGCCACTGCCAAAGCTCATTTTGTAGACTGAATATGATGCATGGAGCTTAATGTGCAAAAAATGACTTTTGTTATTTCATTCTCTGCCTTCATGGCATTGACATCAGCATTAAAAATGAATAAAAAAGAGATCTAATTGCAATGAAGCATAACAGAACTATTATTGAGAGAAACTTTTTTTCTACAATACAATGTTAAACTAAAACTATCAGCAATTAGTTGTGAAATGTGAATTTTTATACATTATTCTAAATAAATTATAAATAACTGAAACCATACCTAATCATCTTTTAGTTTGAAATAGAACTAAGTCACTTGACTTCCAATGGCAAACAGTCAAACGCACACACACAAAAAAAAAAAATAAAAGTATCATCCTAAATTTTCCCTGAAGAAAAGAAAAATGAATTTTATTTTATTTTTTTCTTTCTTCAACAATTTTCTCTTTTGTTTTTACATGTTCCTCCATTATTGACATCTAGGATATGTTTAAAATACTTGACATTAAACTTTTCAAAAGAAAAAATAAAGAAATAAAATTTTAAAAATGTATGAGAAAAAAGTGAATTCAATAAATTGAGAAACTGGCTTTTAATCTTTATGCCTTGTCTTTCTAATGAAACTCAATTAATTACAAAATGATTACTGTGTGTACTATTCAATACACAATCAGACTTTGTATTTGTAGTGGAACCCCTGGAGGGGACATGATATAATATAGACTGTGCACCCAATATGAGTTACAAGAGGCCCACTAACATTTTAAATATAAAAGACGTGAAACTGACAGGTCAACAAGAGGACAACAAACTTAAAATTAATATAAAATTTATTTTTGTCAGATACAAAAGTAGTATTTCAATTGAAGGAACATGAACAAACAATGAATCAAGTAATGGAGAAAGAATTAAGTAAATGAAAGGAATACTGACCGGTTAGAAGATCTAGATAATATAATTGTGACTAAATCTTAAAAGTATAGTCCATATATGTTAAGTTGGCATGTAAGTTACAGTTCAAAAGTGTTGAAAAGTTGCTGGATGAACCTTCCATAGTATTTTAACCAAAGTGTGCAGAATAAGTTATTGGAAGTTTGGACGATATAGTCAAAGAGAAGAAAGTTCAATTTAAATGTCTGGTGTTGCAATTGAGTAGTTGCTGGCTAAGTTCATTGATGAAATCCATGATGAAGCAGCAGAAAAATATTAGCCAATGTTGCATCAATATCTGGGTAGTTTAGGTCAGGATTGCCAAAAGTAAGGATCCGAGATAGTCGGAAATAATAAAGGCTAGGAATGATGGAAATAAGAGTCTGAGGTAGCCCGAAGTAGTTTAGTTCAAGAGTGCCGGAAGTAATAACGGATAGGAAATCCCAACTAGTGTCCAGTTAACGTATCCTGAACAACAATACAGACTTCCATCATCGTTTCCTCCTCCTCCTCCTCGATTTGGCGAGAAGTTGCCGGGTTAATACATTAACTGGGCCTGCCATTGCACTCAGAATCAAAAAAAAAAGGAAATAAACCCAAAGTTGCTACGATTTATAAAAAGTATCAAAATGTTCATGAAAAGTATTCAGACTAAATTAGTAATACTGAAACAATTAAAAAGACATTAGGTTTATTATGAATCTAAATGAACTTGCTAAATTGAAGGGAGTGGGGCAACGCAATTAAGAAAAGGTCAAGGTCATGAATACATATCACGTCGGAATAGCGAATGGGCTACGAAAGATTTTTTTCACTTTGTTTTTTGTTTTTAAACGTACTGTACTGTCTGCTTATGAGAAAATAAACATTTGTCGAGATTGAAGAGAAAAATAATTTAAATTTTATTAATAAAAGTTTTTTTAAATTTTATTTTAAAAACAGAAAAACTATCCAGTTTGACCGGCTTATCGATGGCAAAACGTTTTTGGAATGTCATTCAAGTGGTACAACGTGAAAAAATTTAACAAAATTGAACACTGTGTAGTGACTTAGTGTAGGTGCACTCGTAAAAATACATTTTGTAAGTTTTGACTTTTTGTCGTGAATTTGATTAGAACGATCTTTAAATGGTAAAGAAAGAAATGTGTAATTTGTTGCTGCCGCCGAGCCTGGCGAAAAATAAGGCCAAGAGAGACATACAAGCATTTTAAAATGTCATAATTTTAAAATTAAATTTGACATTCCAATGTATATAGTTTCTATCTGAAATATACCAGAATTGTTTACTTAATGGAAATAATAAATTTAATGATTCAACTTTCAAGTAAAGAAAAAATGAAATATTCAAGCATATTTTTCATTTTAAAAAATGCATTTTAAACTTAGGTATCGATAATTTATGCCGAAAAAGTGGAGGTACCTATAAATAACTAATAATTAAATTACTAATTTTTTTTTATAAAATTTGAATGTAAAAGGAGTTTCTTTTCAAAATGCTGAGACTAAAAAAACTTGTGTGATATAGTCATGGAGTGAGAAATACGTGATCATGCCGCGTTCGTTTTTATTAATTTTTAGTAAAAATTAATACTTACAGCGTAAACTATAGTTATAGTAACACAATATCTTCTTTCTAACGATGTGGTGAACAAAACAAGATCTAGATTTAAAATTCAAATGCTAAGCACTGACTCATTGATTTTGTTAAAAAGACTCGAATTTACAAACTTTGCTTAACACACACGCAAAAAAGCGAATCCAAAACAAAACTCGTGAAATTTCAAATAAATATGAATTAAAGGATAATTAATATTTTTTTTATTAACCAAACAAAATGGTGCAAATTTTGATTAACTGATATTCATTGGAAGATAATTTTTATCCTTGAGTTTTTCACGGGTCCAGCTAGTGCTAAGTTGTTTATTATTTTTTTAATATTTGTTGGACAACCAAAAATGCAACGTAGTCAGGCTATAGTCGCTATTCCTTTACTTTTTTTAGTTTAAAAAATAATAGAGTTGTGGTTTCAAGTTTTTGTTGTCTTGGCAACAGAGACACCCTAATCAAGCGAGCACAAGCAGGGAAATGAAAACTTTTTTTGTTGTATTTAAAAGAAAAGCAAGTAAGTAATAAATAATAAATAGTTGTTAATCCCTGTCTTATTTCTGTCTTGCTTGTGTGTATGTTTTTAATTTACTCATTGTGCAAAAAAACGTTTGAATCCTCTTTAAGTTTTTTTTTTTTTTTTTTTTTTACATGTTATTTTTGTTCACTTGATTGAGTGTTGCGATAGTTATTTAAACTTTATGACAATAAATTGAGTTGACATGTTATGTGAATATGAATAAATTGAGACTCGAAAACACTTCAATGGCAGTTATTTAAGAAAGCTTAAGAAATAGAAAAAACGCAAAAAAAAAAAAAAAAAAAAAAAGAAACCATCTTCGGTCCACCGGACAGAGAAAGATATGATACAGGTTTCTAATTAATTTATAAATAAGTTAATTTTTTTAAGTTCAGAAAAAGTATCTCTTTCTTGTTACTTCTTTACTACTTTTTAAACGGCACTTTTTGTATTTTGAACTTTTGATAGAATTCAAAAATTCTATCAAAAGTTCAAAATAATTACACAAAAAGTGGCGTTTAAAAAGTAGTGAACATACAGAAAGAGATACTTTTTTTTTTTTTGTACTTAAAAATTTATGGCAGCTTTGTTTGTCTTTCTTTATTCATAAAATAAATTGTTTATTTTTTTTATTTAATTTAATTTTCTTGCAATATTTCATAGGAATATAACCAGAAGGAAACTATTTCCAAGTTGTTTTGTCATGATTTAAAGAAAATAATTATTAATAATAAATTTGTCTTTGTTATATAATTTTTTACTTTTTTAAAAATATTAGCTTCGCACCATTAAGTTTTAAAAAAAAGAAATTTGAAGACAGGTAAGGGTAGCAAGGAAGAACAGCGTTTTTTACTTTTGCATGCGACAGTCAGTGGAAATAACCGAGAAGCATTGGGCACCGTTTGGTGGCAGTAAATGGTGAGTTTTAGTTTGTGGACCCCCCGTAGTGCACAGTATTTTTAACTTTGTAAAAGAATTGTGTTTGGCAGCTGTTAGTGTGTTGGCAAATGTCAGTGTGTTAAAGTGCCGACTGTTATAAAATAAAATAAGACATATCTCGGCTGATTTGCAGGCAAATAAAATAACAGGCTCAAGAGCGAGAGCCAGATATGAACGGGACAAAGCCCCGTTACAAAATGACTATTATCGTCATTTGTGCATAGGCCCAACGCATGAGTTCCGGTCGAAAAATAAAATAATTCTTTAAAATGTTTCTATTTTTCGACCAATAAAAATGCTTCCCTCCTAATAATACTCGCGTTGTTTTTTGAACCTGTTAAGCCATAAAAAACACCATAAAAGGGGTCACACAGGGAAGTACTGGCAGTCAACAGGAGGCCAGGGAAGAGATCTGTCACAGTCAGCCTGGGCAGTCAGCAGGAGGAGCGCCACGCCAACCAGTGAGAACTACTATGAGAGATCAACCCAGATCGGCAGCCGGCTTATGAACTATACCACAAGGTAGCTGTTCCAAACCCACACGTTCCTATTGAAATAAATCACATAAATCTATTTCTGCTGTTGTTGTATTTCTTTCTTGCAACCATACGCTTGTCTATGACACTGGTGTCAGAAGCGTACAGCAAGAGAAATATGGATGACTACACGAGCTTCACCCAAGCTGAACTATTTACTCTCATCAAGGAACAGAAAACACTACTATTCAACTTGTAAACGGGACCAACACAGCCTTCCGAAGCCACAATACAAGAAATTCAAGCCGACATAAACGACATGCTGACTGGCCTAAAATCAACTACTTTAACACCTCCCACCGCTCAAACAAACAGTGATTACAGCTTAATGATGCGCCAACAAATTATATGCGACATATTGAAGCTAGAGAGAACCTTTCACACTGGACACGACATGAACCGATTCATCACGGCTCTAAACAAAGCATACACAATCCACGTCATGCCAGAACTCAGCCTGGAATGCGAATTCATCAAGTCTGCTAAAGATTTATTGGACCAAAGTATCTTTCAGCAGATGGTTGACTCAAAAAAAGACATATCCACCTTCGAACAACTGAAGGAATACTTATTAGCAGCCCACGGAAGCCAGATGACTAACTTCCAACATCTCAGTCAAGCCTGGGATCTGGAATGGCGAGACAGCGAAAAATTAACAGACTTCGTGGGTTGACTCGAAAACACCCTTAGAGAGGCAGCCGTCCACATAAAAAACAAATACAAAAAAGACAAAAATACGGACTTAACAGTCGATGGACTTATTTCCATCATCGGCGCTATGCTAATGAGCGAAAAGGTGAAAATTTGGAACTCAAATCTTTACCCACATCTTGTCAAGACAATGGACAACCACTATTCAGCCATTGGCATAGCCTCCGAAGCTCAAAGATACCTTGATCGCGGTGTAAAATCCAATGACACGACTTCGCATGACACTGTGTATTTCCCACGGAAACCACAGCAGTCAAACCAAAGAAATGCGCCACTCCAACCCAGCAGGCAACCAAACCCACAGCAGATGGGCCTCACCAACCCTCCCGAACATGGCCACCATCTGACATGCAGAAACCATCAGCACACACCACACCATGAATCAGCGTGTGCAAGAACTACATCAGAGGACGCCCCTGCCTCCATGGATGCAACTGCCTATATCGCCACCCACCTTGCACTCGGGCACAGGCCCATATTGCTGCAATGAATGATAATATACAAGCCATAAATGATGTGGAATAGGATTTTTGCTTCGGGCAGGATGAGATGTGATGCCTCATTCGCCGTGCCCCTATATCAGCCATCACACCTTCAACCTTCAAGGACTCGCTCACCATTCACCTTGCCAACTTCAGGGACATCACCCTCTCTGGTGTCGCAATGCTAGACTCTGGATGCTCCACCTGCATCTTACCAATATCTCAGTTACCGAGAGAAGCCAAGAAACACATGACCTGCTCTGACGCTGTAGTAAAAGAAATCAACAGCAGCACCACCGCCCTTGGCGAACTGACTTGCAACATCACTATCAGCAGTCAAGACTCACCCACATTCAAAAAGGTTAACGTGCTGGTAACTACCTAAATCACACCGATCCTGATCGGCCAAAATATCCTATGTCGCAACACGCTCAATTCCTATCTAATTGACAACCAAAATGCAACTATAGAATTCAGACGCACACTTTCCTCAGGATACACAACACACACAGCCGCAATCATATCACCCTTATCATCATCCAACGATCCAGCATATGGCACCCAAGCTGACTTCATCCAAAACCAGCCTACTATGGAACTACAGGCCAAAACTGGATCAAAAGCTAACCTGGCTAAAGCATAGCATGGGGCTATGGCTACCAAACCACCCAAACCGAGACGAACTAGAGGCCACTGCAAACTTACTCATTTGCTACGCTGACATTATCAGCACCGAAAGCAGCAGCAAAGTCACATTCATCCGACCCATTCGCATACCAACCAACGGCCAGTCTCACAGCCAGAAACAACACCTGATCGCCCAGGCTTTAGAAGCAGACATTGATACCAAAATTAAGCGCATGGCCGATGAAGGTATCATTGAAAACTGCAGCGACTCCAAAGGCTTCAATAGCCCTGTATTTGCCATACACAAGAAAAATGGATCAATTCGTGTCATCGCTAACTTTAAAAGAACTCTCAACAAGGTCTTAGTCAATCTTGGCCCTTGCCCAATGCCAAGGATCGACCACTTGTTCAACAAAATCGACAAAGGCAATAGATATTTCACTTCCCTCAATCTACACAGCGGCTACTGGCAAATTGAGATCGACAAGTGAGACTGATACAAAACCATTTACATGGAAGGACCAATGCTATCAATACACGCACCTGACTTTTGGCCTTACATTTTTTGAACAAATCTTCTCTTGTTGCATAGCAGAAGCCCTAGCCATGGTCACATCCCGTGACAACATTTCTTCCTATATCAACGACACCCTGGTCCACGCTAGGACATTTAGGGAGTACATACTCTCCCTTGAACAATTTTTTACTGCCCTCCGAAAATTCAGACTCAAGCTGAATCCAGATAAATGTTCCTTCCTCGCATCAGAGGCAAAATTCCTCGGACACATAGTAAACAGCGAAGGATTCGAGGCTGATCCAGAATACGTTCGTGCCATCAGGGAAATGAAACCTCCAAAATCAAAAAAAGAATTACAAAGCCTTATCGGCCGTTTAGTGTGGATCAGACAATTCCTAGAGACATGTCTTCATGAACAAATCAGGTCAGATATGTTTTCAAAACTTATGGGTCCCATACACGAACTCAACAAGGTTAATAAACTGTTTATCTGGATGCAAAATGCCGACAGAACCTTAAAAAAAATCAAGGACCATCTCTCTTTGCCACCCGCCATCTTGTTTCCAGATTTCTCCAAACTTTTCACACTACCACCGACGCCAGTGATGTCGCATGTGGAGCAATCTTAATTCAAGAAGCCGACAATGGGAAGAAAGATATCATAGTGGTCGCTTCCCATACATTCAACTCCACAGAACAGAACTGGTCCACAACAGAATGAGAGGCATATGCAGTAAAGTGGGCAATATTGAAATTTGAGTATTTCCTTCGCAACCGCCCCATCGTCATTTTCACCGACCACAGATCGCTGACATATCTGGACCAACGAGAGTTCAATAATGCCAAAATATGACAATGGCAAGAAGAAATTTCATGTTATAAATTCATCTTAGAATATGTCGAAGGCGAATCAAATGTATCAGCTGACATGCTCAGCAGAGGTTGCGAACATAAGAAAACGAAAGCCCCGAACGACCCTACACCGGCAGGCAGGACATTCGAGGTAAGTGGTTCAGACCTCCGCGTATACATCCCATCTTGGTGCCTCGGCGAGTTTAACGATTTACAGCTCATTCCCAAAATTCACACACCACGAAACGCCTGCACCCACAAGTGCATCACCAACGCATTCTTCGCCTATCACTCTACCACCACCATCCCCACTGAGAGAATCTGCAACCACCTCGGCATCACAAATGAACAACAGAAGGATGACACCCTGACAAAGATCATCAGCGCCCTCCTGTCACCCACTCCAAGAAAACCCCATATCAATCCTGACGACCATTGAGCTACGCTTTTCGAAAAACATTTGCACCAATTTTTTCTAGAACCAGGCACCTCCATTTTGATGATAAGAGACAGTAAACACTCTCCGAGATTGGTTGTACCATACAAACTACGATCCAGATACCTCTACCAGGCACACAAGAGCAACAACCACTCAGGTGTTACCCGTATGCGAGAACTCCTTTCCAGCTACTGGTGGGAATTCAAAAACTGTGACACCAAGGCCTATGTTGATTTTTGCGACACATGTGCTAAGTTCTTCCTTCGACACAGAGAT
Organism: Acanthosepion lycidas; assembly: GCA_963932145.1. Taxonomy (NCBI): domain Eukaryota; kingdom Metazoa; phylum Mollusca; class Cephalopoda; order Sepiida; family Sepiidae; genus Acanthosepion; species Acanthosepion lycidas. The sequence continues at coordinate 84,831,016 of OZ010580.1, forward strand.
TCCACGAATAGTATCCTCTGATCGAGGCATACACTTCACTGGAGAAATCTATTGACAATTCTGTAACCAGATGTCAATCACGCAAGAACTTCACTGTCCTTAGCACCTGCAAAGCTCAGGAAATATCGAGAGACAACATCGCACGATGAAGAACGCACTTTATATGTTATGCGAAGACAGGCACTGTGAATGGACAGATGTTCTAGAATCTGTCGTTTCATCCATGAATGCCACGACCAACAGTGCCACCGGTGTCTCCCCACACTATGCCATTACTGGCCGTCACCCCAACATTGGCCTACCTACACTACAGAGAAAAGAAATCGCAAGTGACGATCCTGGAGCATATGGAATGCAAATTAATGCCCTGCTAAAGCAGGTTCACCACCACGTCACCCTGGCCAACGATGAAGCTGACCACAAACTTGAGACTAACTTAAATCACCTCACATACAAGGACCCAATACAAGTAGGCAACAAGGTTTTACTTCACCAGCCATACTCAACTGTTGCCCAATCCTCTCATCTGCCCTGGATAGGAAATTACACCATTATAAAAACAATATGATGTGTCAGGTGCAAAACGATAATGGTGATACAATCTGGATTCACCGTGCACATATCCAACGACTGGCTCCACGTCCAACACATCTATCTAATACAATCCCTCTGCCTACACCATGTAACAGTCACCAGGATCATTTTCCTCCACATCCCTCTGGGACACATAATTCAGCAAATAACTCCACACCAAAACAAATGCCAATAAGAAGAACACGAGGACAACTTCCCACACGCTTCAGAGACTTTATCATGAATTAATCACCCAAATATACACGAATAATGCTCACTGTAAATCAGACTGAGATCTGGGGGAGCCTTGTTATAAAATAAAATAAGACATATCTCGGCTGATTTGCAGGCAAATAAACTAACATACTCAAGAGCAAGAGCTGGATGTGAACAGGACAAGGCCCCGTCACAAAATGACCATTATCATCGTTTGCGCATAGGCCTGACGCACGGGTTCTGGTCGAAAATTAAATTAATACTTTAAAGTGTTTCTATTTTTCGACCAATAAAAATACTTCTCTCCTAATTATACTCGCGTTGTTTTTCAAGCCTGTTAAGCCATAAAAACGCCATAAAAGGGGTCACACAGGGAAGTACTTGCAGTCAACAGGAGGCCAGTGAAGAGATCTGTCACAGTCAGTCTGGGCAGTCAGCAGTAGTCAGTAGGAGGAGTGTCACGCCAACCAGTGAGAACTACTATGAGAGATCAACCCAGATTGGCAGCTGGCTTATGAACTATACCACAAGGTAGCTGTCCCAAACCCACATGTTCCTATTGAAATAAATCACGTAAATCTATTTCTGCTGTTGTCGTATTTCTTTCTTGCAACCATATGCTTGTCTATAACATGACTGTAGTCATTCATTTTCGACACAAGCTATTCGAGCACCAGTGAAAATGGATGGCAAGTTTGATCTAAAACTGATCCCTGAATTTGATGAATCCACAACTGACTTGTCTTTAGTTGTGTGAGTGGAGAAAGCAGAACTTGTTTGCTAGATACGTGTCATAAAGTGACTTGAGCATGTTTTCCCTTTGAGTCTCATAGGGGAAGGATGTTTGCAATCTACCAGCAATTAAGCGATGAGGAGAATGTTGATGCAAAAAAAAAAATTAAAACTGCTTTTTATATGTCATTTGTGGTATATTAACAATTTATGGCTATTTAACTGCTGCACAGTGAAATACAAGATGTGTTTCCGACAGAATTACAGAAGCTCTGTTCTGTTCAGTGGTATGACAGACTGCATATGCATTTGTGGTGGGGCTGCCAGACAGAGTGAAGCAGCTTCTTTGTGTGTCATCCAGAATGGATACTCTGACCAGTGACCAGCTGCATGGTCAATCATGAAAGATGAGGTGATGGAGAGTATCAGCAGCAGAGACACTAAGTGAAAGAAAAGAAGCCCACACAATAAGATCACTTGCTCTGAGCGCAGTGGTCCAAACCAAATGGCAAAAGACTGCCAGAGTAATCAGAAAATGAACAAGAAAAAGAACAAAAGTCAGCACAGAACCAAGTGCTGTTTCCATTGCCAGACTCTAGGCCATATATCATGTAATTATTTGGGAAAAGTGTTGAGGGAAAATGACATCAGTGTCAGTCTCTTCTGTACAATGAATGTAAACCCAGCACGACCTGTAATTGAAGTTCAAATTGATGGAAGGTCATGTACTGCACTCATTGACTCTGGTTGCTCTTGATTAATTTCAAGTAAGGATGTATGTCGGTCATGGAAAGAAGACTGTGTATGTGTAGTGACCCATCATGGTGAGACCAGTGCCTTCTGTGGAGTTTGGGTTGTCAATGTCCAACAGTTCCATCAAGGTCAGAGTTTTGGTTGCTCAAGAGAAGCCAGTTAGTTTTTATTTACTAATTGGCATGAGCACAATTATGGAGCTGGATGGAGTTATTATTAAATCATCAGTGATGTTCCTTGGTAGCAAACCATTCCTGTGAGCAGCCATCACTAGCAAAGAGGATTTTAATGCTGAGTTTGATTGTGGAAGTATGTGGACAATCAGGCTCCAAAAGTACTGAAGAACAAAATATCTGTGTACCCTGTGTCCAAACTAGCATGGACAATGGTTGGTTGCTGCTGTATCATGAAGAAGAGCTTGGGCAGTTTTGGGCTCTAACCCCACTAATGGACATTGTCCAGGAGTACAAAAATAAGATGCACCCAATTCTAGATTATAAGGAGCTCAACCAACACATTTACACATTTATGGTAAGCACAAGCTGTGATAATGGTGAGAGAAAAAGTGATAATTTATCTTTGCTAGATTTAAGGAAAGCCTATCTACAGGTACATATCCACAAATCTCTGTGACCTTTTCAAACCATGCTCCTGAAAGAACAAAGATATTGCCTTATGTGACTAAGTTTTGGCCTCAACATGGCACCTCATGTAATGAGATCAATCCAAAAATGACTCAGTTAGAAAGACTACTTCATCATGCATCAACAATGTTTACATTAATGAAAATATGGTTTCTGCAGAGTGGATGAGAGAGCATTTGGTGAAGTTTGAACTTGAAAGACCCCGAGAAACTGGAGGCTGAGGCTTTCAGGTCTGGGGAGGGCACAGTATATTCTGGTGGAAGTGAAGAAGCAAGGTCCCAGAAATTCCATCCACTAGCACATATTGAAGTATTTTCTCGCTATGCCTGAAGCTTGTGAGTCATTTTGTAGTTTGTGGCTCATCCGGAGCTGTGACTGCATTTCTGAAGTGATATGTGAATGCAGTAAACAAAAGATGGATGATGATGATTGCGATGCAACCTAGATGTGCATGATTCACAAGACTGTTGCCAGAGTGTGCCATAAAGATCCTGCAAAAGGGAACTGGTGTATAAGTGGTCAAGAGATGGAAATTCTTTGTCTACAAGAGTACCACTGGAAGTAAACAGAGATATTGTTGAGGAGTCTTGATGCCTAGCACATTAACCTTGTTGAGCTCAATGCAGTATTTAAGGCCATAAACCTGACTCTCCAATAGAAGGCAACAATGTTGCACCTAATTATTGATACTCACTGTTAGATTAAAGACTGACAAAGCACAAGTGAATACAAAAGCAGCATATTAAATGCTTATCAGGAGATTCCTAGAGATTCTTTGTGCCCTGTGCAAGGAGTATGACATGGTTGTGAATGTGAATCCACAGCCTGTGTGAAGTTATTATGCAAACCAAATAAACCTCAATAAGTCAAAATGCTCTGAACTAACATTTTTTAATGTTTAAGACCTTTGAAATCTAATAAAATCTATATTTTCTTTTTGTCCTTAATATATGTTGAAACATGGGTAAAGGGAAGGATCTAACAACTGTTGAAAAACAGAAAATAATAAAAATTATTGAGTGAGGGAATGTCCACATTGGAGGTATCAAAGGATCCTTGCAGAGATCATCAAATGATAAAGAAATATGTTGAAAATATAAGTTGAGAACTCAAAGCAAAGGAAAAGACTTTAAGAAATTGCTTTCTCAAGATGAACATAAACCAAAGCGAGTTATAGAAAAACTTTTGAACTGCACTGAATTGAGTGAGTCAAGGCAGACAAAAAGTGTAGAATACTTTCTGAATTGGGATCTGTAAAAAATATTGTAGGCAAACTCCTCTTACTAAAGCAAACATTTTAAAGCATCAAAATTGGGCCAAGAAATACATGAGAATTGACTTTTCTAAAGTAGTATTCATGGACAGATCTCTAGTGTCATTGGATGGGACAAAGGATGGATTTTACTCAATTCAGACATGCCTGTGCCTAAAAGAAGGCAACAAGGATGTGGTAGTCCTATTATATGGTCTTGTATTGTCGATCAAACCATTATTTGACCATTTGAAGTTGATGAAGAAGTTAAACTGAACAGTGCTAACGACAGCAATTTTATGAACAAGATTTTCTTTGTGTAGCACAAATCCCAGTCTTGCAGTTTCAAAGTGAAGTGTGTATTTATGCATGGTAATGCTCCTTCTCATGTATCCAAGCTTGCCCATGAATAATTTGAGCATAAAATTTTTACAGGAGAGAAGTCCTGATCTGAATCCAATTGAAAATCTATGGTCAATTGTGAAGATGAAATTATATGAATGTTGCAAGGAATATAACAGCAAAGCAGGACTCTGGAAAGTCAATTAAAACTACCATGTCGAAAATTGAACCTAATTAAGTAAAAAAAAAAATAACAAAATCAATAGATCATAGATTACTGGTTGTTATTGAGAAGAAGGGTAACTATGTTAAAATGTAAAAGATTCAAAGACTTATCATATGTGTTTATTTGTTCTTTTATAGGTGTTGATCAATTTTTAATGATTTTTTTTTCTAATAACTTCAGACAGCAGTTTTTTTTTTAGAATATATCAAATAACTTCAATATCTTCAATAAAACATATTAATACTACCTAAAATTTTAACTCAGGCTTTGTTTTGGCATCTAAATTGATTGTTTAAAATTTGACAATTTTTTTCAAACCAAATTTGAATTATGTATTATATGAAAATGTTTATATGATTTGCTTAATAACTTCAGACAGGGTGTAGTTAAATCCAACCAGAATTAAAAGTGACATTTTCTCTAGAGTGGCACAGAGGTGGCTTGATTCCTTAAGAAAGGAAGCAGAACACATATCATAGATGTGCAGTGCTGCTGTGCATGAATTAGATTCCTGCCAAATAATAGAAATCCATTAGCACAGCAGTCATCCTGGCATAAGGCACACTATATACTTTGTAAAATGGGTTGTACCATCCACATCTAGAGCAGTAGATACATTGGCAAAGTGACAAACTAGAAGTATGTGACATGGTCTAGGTTTGGAAAAGACATCACCCACTACACTGTGGAGCAACACATTTCCCATTTTGGTGACCATTAGCCCGACAGTTCCGAAAATGTTAATCACCAGCTAGAGCCTATATTCTGCAAGAGATCCCACCATGTAAGCTAATTGGAGATATCAATACAGCATTCAGTAATGGTACATTCAAGGCCTTCATGGAAGAATTAGGCATCCAGCAATATTTTTACTGTGTGCATGTTTCATCAGGGAATGTGATCATGGAGAGATGTCACAGGACTATCAAGCAGAATGCTGTGTGGAAGTGGTGTGTGATACAGAAGATGTGTATTGGTACAACACAACACAACACCTTGTCTTACTACACCCTTTAATGTAATCTACTCCTATGAGATTTGACTGAAAGGTATCACATTATCATTACCAAAACCAAAAACAAAGCATGAATATTACTAAAACCAACAACAAAGTATATATATATATATATATATATATATATATATATATAAACAAAAGATAGATGTTGTGTAGGGGAAACCACCTTAGAGCTTCTGTATTTCCAAATCTTTGACAGGAAAGTGTGACTGGGATTATTAGTCCACAGTTCGTTCTGGTTGATGGTATGCTGCATCATGTTAAGGATCTTTGACTAGCATGGGATCATCTATCTGCAACAAGCAGAGCAGATGATTCAGCCTTGAATGAGAGTGAACTCAAGACATTCACACATTCACTGACTTTCAAGTACAGGTTGAGACAGGTGAGATGATAATGAAGCCCCTACCCAGTGAAAAAGCCCCAGACAAAAATGATCACCTACATGTTGTGGAGTATAAAAGGAAGAACCATGTTTGGCTTGTAATGGATGATAGAAAATAGCCAAGAAGCATTTGGTGACAGCTGCCAGAGATGAAATAAGGATTTGTTTTGATTTGGAAGATGAGAACTAGTCATTGGATTGGCTTATGGGCTACTGCAGTGAAAAACTTGTACACAATATGCTTTAGGTTTGTTAGAGGATTGCATTTGTCAGTCATTGGTGTGTTGACAAATGCCAGTGTGTTAAAGAGTCTGCTGTAATCATTTGTTTTCAACACAGTTAAATGGTCAATATAATTGCAGGAGCATCTTTTGTTGAATGAGTTGCCAACTAAATGTTATTAAGGGTAAGCATGTAGCATTTGATACAGCCTTGAAGAATTATAGGTGTACTGAGTGAGTTGTCTTGTATCTTCAAGGAAAACTTGTTTCAGTTTGTAAGTTTTCATATGTTGCCCAGAGTCATTTGTTGGATTTTTTTTAATCAATTAGAAGCAAGGAGATAACACCACTAAGATGCAAGGAGCTACTGAAACTGAAAAAGAAGGAAAAGACTTCAGAAGGAAGTAGAAACCCAATCCTAATCAAGAAACAAGGGATAAACTTCTACTCCTGTTCAAAAGACCATGGACGAGTGTGAACTAGATGATAGGCAAGCATATCCACTCTTAATGTTATATGGTATCTCAGAGTTTAGTGTCCTCTTCTCTTTATTACTGAAATGTTAATTGATATGCTGATCTCATCTGTCTTGACTATCCACTATCCAGTTGTTTTATGAATGAATAAGTAATTAAACCAGATGGCTGCTTCCTGTATATTTATGCAAGCAGGCTCTCAAGCCACTTTTCAAAATATATAAGCAATATATAAAATGTTGTATACTTATATTTAAGTCTAAAACATTTTCCTGGATGCTTACATTTCAGTGCAGAGGTTTTCTATTTACCAAATATAACAAAATGTTAGTCATTTAAGAAGGATTGAAGAGTTATAAAAATATCAAAATAAAATTATAGTATCTAACAAACATACAAGCAAAATTGCTTTATTCATTTAATTGTAATTATTAACTAAAAATTACTCATTAATTTTATTAATTAATGGTATCAAATATAATGAAGCTAAGTGATGGAATAGAAAGTATAGTGATAATGAATAAATGAGGTTTGCTTGAAAATTCTACTTGTAATTGTCTAGTGCTCTAGACTGAGGCAAAAAAAATTAGGTTTAAAACTTAACAAGGACACTTGAGACGTTCTGTTGATAAAGTAGTCACAAAAGAAGTTTGTCACTAAAATGTATCACTTTGGGTTCAGTTGTAAGACTTTATTTTGAGAGTGAGAACAAAACATAGCATAGCAAGTAATGATTGATTGTATGCCTCTCTTTGTAGATACATTTTCTTAAAAGTATTGCTTTGTTCTTATCACACTCACAAGATTCTCAGATAATGTGTAACACAAATACAAAAAGTGCATGTTCAAACTTTCTGTGACAAATTCATCAAACTTTCAACCATCTCCATTCTTCCAATCATAAAATCATTTATCTTTTTTTCAATTAGTAACATGGTACTTACATACTTTTCATCCATTACATGCATTGCATGACATTATGTGACTTACATTTATTTTTTATCATTGTGTCACACCTGTATTTTTTCTAAATATTTTTCACTACTGTTTACTGCATATGGTTACATTAAAGGTTGTTTTTGTTTTGTTTTAGAGATCTAGTTAACAGGAACTACCCTATAAGAACACAACAATTGCGTGAGAAAAGCTTAAAGGTAAAACTAATTTCATGAAAGAAGAACCATCATGCAATGCAAGGCATGCAGCAAGAATTTTTCATCCATGAAGTCATTACAGAAGCACCAGGAGAATTCTTGTTTTAGGAATATTTCAAAAAAGGTAACAGAAATTATTTGAGCATAAATCATATATAATAAGTTATATAAAAGATTAGTAGATAATTATAAATATAATATACAGTTAATATTTTGTAGTAACTGTAATTTGACTTTTATCCTTTACTTTTGACTGCATTTACTTTCCTTTATAACTGCAAAATCAATTTTATGTTTGAATGTTAACCCAATTCAGACAGGTGAAAACAGAACTCAGGTGGACAGGCTGGTATTTGATGATCCTGATGATGAACCAGAGGAACACCTAGTTGCTGAAGCCTGGAAGCAGACTGCAATCTCAAGCCAGAGTGAAAAAATTAAACAACTGCTTGCACACCGCCATCAACTTAAACAACAAAGAACAGGTTAGTTTTAGTAGATTAATTCAAAAATTTATTTAATATGTTTTAGATACTTAAGATAATATATTCAAGGTTATCCCTCCATACAAAATTGTATACATTTATAACCCTTATTCATCAAACAGTTCTTAAATTAACTCTGAATAATATGCTTGTACATGATAAATATTCAATTAGCAAACAAGAATTGTAAATGATTTTGGTGATATTTTGGTGTTTATTTTTATTCGTTCTAAGGCAAAATGAAGTGTTATTCTCTGCCTATTTATACAAAATAAGCAAATTGTAGTATCATATGCAAATGAGATAGGTAACTATAAATAGAGAACAACTGGTAGACATAAGGGCATTACTTAGTGAACTTGTTTGCTAAACGTAACCTGGAGAACTGTGCTATGACTGCTACTACATAGAGATATACCAAACATAACAATGGCATTGCCGATAGGATCGTTAAATTCGGTGGATGACCCAGTACACATACAAATATGCATAAGAACTTTTGCTGCATTTGCAAGAGTGAAAAAATTAAGAGACACAAAGACTGATAGAGGAGAGAAAAAATAATGTATTTATTTCTTGCTACCACTTGGTGCGAGGCAGTGAAGAAGATTTTGACAATGTGTTACCCAAGCAATTTAGAAGAAATGACATTTGAAGGAATTGTTAAGATTGTAAAAAAGAACATAAGACCAAAGAAAAGATTGGTCATTGCTGAAAGGACCAAATTTTTGGAAACAAGACAAGCACCCAATTATACAATACTTACATAGATTGAAAGAACGAGCCAAGTATTGTGAATTTGAAAAGTTATGAGCTCAGGAAATTACTATAGAAGACAAATTAATCCTTCTCAAAATAAATGAAGGTTTGCAAGGCCAAAATCATAAACAAAAGATAATGGAATGTCTACAGAATAGTAGCATGAGTTTGGAAGCTAGCATTGAGTTTTTACAACAATTAGAGTTGATTAGAGAATTTAATCAACCAAAAGAAGAATTTGAGATGTACAGGATGAGCAGGACCAAATCCATAATTAAATGTCGATATTGTAGAAAAAATCACGAGAGAGATAAGTACAAATGTCCAGCTCTAGGAAAAATATGCTCAAATTGCAAAAAAAAGAGATAATTTTCAGAGCATATTCAAATACAAAAAGAAAATAGAAAGAGTACAAAAGCTACAAACCCCCTCCAAAGAAGAAGCAGAAATATTTACAATGAATACACAAAAAAGAAGTAGAGAAAAAATAAGGATAAATGGACAAATATTTAGCATGCAGGTTGATACCAAAAAAATTTCTGGATTAAATTAGGATGACCTAAACTAAAAACAAAGCAGCATCCAATTAAAGGAATTTGATGGAGCAACTATAAAAATAATGAGTATATTTCAAGGCAATTTTGAAACTGACAAGCATTTTGATGTAATTCCTATTACAGTTGTAGAATGTGAAAAAGATCACGGATTACTAGGAATTGGTGTATTAAAAGTGGATACAGCAAGACTAATCAATTCCATTAAAGCAAAAGAAAATGAAATAGGATTATTGAAAGGCTATAAAGCAAGCATTTAACTAAAAGAAAATTATCACCCAAAATATATAGAGTCAAGAAAAGTTCCAGTTCATATCCTACCTTTGATAGTAGTCAAATTAAACAAAATGATACAAGACATACTATAAAGAGTAATTCAAAGTAGTAGCAATTAGGCATCACCAGTAGTAGTGATAAAGAAACCTGACAGAGATTTAAGGATTTGTGGTGATTACAAGATAGGGGTAAATCACCAGATATGTTCAGACTCTTTTCCTTTGCCAAATATTGAAACTGTAAGCCACAAGTTAACAAAACTGGAGCACTTTGCAAAAATTGATCTCAAGGCAGCATACAACCACATAAAAATTGATGAGAAATTCAAGGAAATCACCATGATAAACACCCCTATAGGCTTACTAAGATGGACTCGTCTACTGTTTAGGATAAAGACTTTGAACCATATTTTTCTAAAAAGCAATTAAAAAAGTCTTATTAGGAAAAGTAAAATATAATAATATACCAGCATGATTTATGTGTAGGGGCAAGAACTAAAGAAGAATTAAAATATAAAACAGAGTAAATTTTAGTGAGATTAAAAAAGGCAGGAATGACTATAAACAAAGACAAATGTAATTTTGACTGTAAGAAGATGTCATATTTAGGATATCAAATATCAAAAGAAGGCATATTACCCAATGATAGCTTAACAAAGAAAATAACAGAAATAGCTGTTCCAATGAATAAAAAGGAATTAGAATTCTTTTTGGGGCTAATAAATTTTTATAGTAAATACATACCAAGATAGAGTGACATAATAGAGCTATTTGCAAAATTGCTCAAAAAAAAAAAAACAACGAATTTAACAGGACACAAAAGCAAGCTACCCCTTTTGAAACAGTAAAGAAAATACTGAGGAGCAAACCAATAATAAAAGTTTTTGATCCTCAAAAAGAAGTAACGTTAACCACAGACTTGAGTGAAAAGGTGATTGCTGCTATTCTATATCACAAGAAGAACACCCAATCATGTACATATCAAGAAGGTTAATGTCAGCAAAAATTAACTACTCAAATATTGAAAAAGAAGCACTAGTGATTGTATGGAGCATGGACACAAAACTTTCTGAAAGGAAAAAAATTCTTATTAAAATTGGACCACAAACCATTGGAATTCAGATTTAACCTGAGAAAAGAATTGGCAAAAGTCGCATTGTCAAGGATTTTAAGATGGGTGATAAAGACCATGGCATTCAATTTTGACATAGTATATGTAAAAGGGAACACTATCCCTCATGTAGATGCTTTATCAAAATTACAGTTCAAGAATGAAACAAAAGAAAAACAAGAAAATGCTGCAGATGTTCTTCCTCTAAATAGACTCAAAATAGAAACAAAGGAAGACCCAATATTAAGCAGAATAGTAGGGAAAATAAAAAATATTATGGAGCAATTGTTCAATGGCTGTGCGACCCTTTAAAGAAACGAAGCACAAACTAACCATAGAAAATGGCATAATATGCAATGGGGATATAATTGTAGCCCCACAAACACTGAAAAGAGACATATTAAAAGGAGTACATGATGATGTGTATTGTGATGTAACATCAAAGCAAAAAGGACTAATGTTATAAGACTGGTGGCCAGGGTATTCAAAAGATGTAGAGGAATACATTAACGGATGCCCGAAATATGCAGAAATAAAAAACTTCAAGTAAGCAAAAATTCACCCATGGCTCAAAGAAGCAGAGCCATGGGTTAGGGTCCACATGGATCACGCACATATCAAAGGGAGGGGATTGTTCTTAGGATTATTGGAGTCATATTCAGGATGGTCAAAGGTTGTCAGAGTAAAAGACAGAAAAGCCACCACAATAAAGCAAGTACTAAGAACCATATTCTCAAGGAACGGAGTACCCCAAACAATAGTCACTGACAATGAGCCTGAATTTTGTGATGAAAACTAATGTGCATAGTTAAAACAGATTGGATGCATCCCATACAAGACACCACTATATCACCCACAATCTAATGGCATTGCAGAAAGAATGGTACAAATGGTAAAAATGGGATTAAAATCATTCTCATCACTTAATGAAAGGATAGAAGTGTAATTACCAAAAATGCTCCTCAGTTAAAGATCCATTCCATATGTGGGAAGAAAATTGAGCCCTTCGGCATTAATAAGAAGACAAATCAGAGCCTCCATAACTATGTCCTTTTCAATGAAAGAAAAGGTATGGTATAGAAAGAATAAAGAGGCTGACCCAAAAGAAGCAAACAACACGGCTATACTTGAGAAAAAGGGACAAAATATATTGGCACATGCAGATCAGTTCAGAAGCAGAAATGAACTGGATGATGCGGAAATGGAAGATCAAAAACAAGAAGAGAAAGAAAGTCGCAAAAGTTGAACAGAACAGGAAATGGAAGAAAGTGAGAATGAAAAGATGGATGAGAGTGAAGAAGAAAATGAAGAGAGACTGAGATCACCATTAAAGAGAAAACAAGAAAGACACGAGGAAGGACAGCACTGTACAAGAATAATCAGGAATAGTAAAAGAAAAAAAATAAGATATACAACCTCTCTGATTCAGGGAGATGTAGTATCATATGCAAATGTGATAGATAACTATTAGTTTGGTGCAAAAATAATGTCGTTTTCTCACATATGTTACTATGTGAGAAAACAACATCATTTTTGCACCAACCTAATATAAATAGAGAACAACTAGTGGACATAAAGGCATTGCTTAGTGAAACCATTTGCTATCTATTTGTTTATCTAATTTTCAGAAAATTATTCTTGTTAATTATTATTTGATTGACAAACTTAACCATACTTTTCTGTTTGTTAAATATTCATTAGCTATCAAAGTGTTTGGAAACTAATTATGCTTTACCAGAAAGGATATAAAAACAAATATTACTTGTCAAAATTGTAATCACCTTCATTTTCAATGACTACAGCTGAACAGTACGACAAATTTGTTATTCCATGTTTAAAGAAATCTGTGTTTTTCCCCCAAGAAAAAAGTCTAAAAGACTGTTTTCAATTTCTGTTTCTGAATATTCTGCCACTTGTAAAACATTCTAGTGATTGAAAAAAATGAAAATTTGTAGGTTCTAAATCTGGTAAGTTTGGGGGATGTGAAAGTACCACTCATTCTTATTATCTTTTTCTTTTTTTGAAGTTGCTTCACAAAATGTGCCCTTGCATTTTCATGCAGGAGAATAACAGTTTTTTTTTTCTGTTTATCAAAGCAGGACACTTTTAATATAATGCTTCATTTACCTGATCAAGTTGTTAGCACTAAATATCTGCAGTGATGGTCGTTTCATCCATGTTCCCATAGCTTGTAATGAATGACACCTTTTATATTCTACAAGATACAGTGGAGTCCTGATTTTGGTGTTGGTATTAGTTTGTTTTTTTTATTTTGTTATAACCGCTGTCTTTTTCATTTTCTATTGATATGAAAAACCCATTTTTTATCACTTGTAACAATGCAATACAAGAATGAGAAGTTGGTATTCATGGTTAAAAGACTGTTGTGGGTGGTGGAAATGTTGTTTGAGTGGTGGAAATGTTTGATTCTCAAACAAAAGCCCATGAGGAACAAATTCCCTCTTTGTAAATTACCCTAATTAAACTATGAAATGCACAATAAATGAAAGACTGTTAGAAGAGATGATAATCTAGTTCTAGATGGAGTTTTTTACCATTGAGTCATGCTTCTAAGTTGTTCGATTAGCACATAGTTCTTAACAGTGAAATACATAATTATTTTCTGAATACCCTAACACAATTACGATTTTTAAGTTACTTAAATTTCATTTTTCATATATTTCACAATCAGGGCTCTTCGGAAACAACATTAAATGAAATTTCATTACATTAAATTTGTGATTTCATCTTCAAAAGATACAGGTTCATGGAATTTGAGGAGACTGTTTAAGCAATTCATCTTTGTTTTTAATCATTTCACCCCAAGCAAGGCAATAATGTCACTAACATGCAAGATTGAAAGAGAATGAAAATATGTTAGTGAGGAGAAAGGACAATAGATGAATAGGAATTGGGAAGACAGAAGATAACAATTGATGTTGCATTTAAATCTTTGAAAAATGTAGGTGGCAAGAAAGCAAGAAACTGAACAGGTGAGAAGTGTGAGAAAAGAAACTATTAGAATAGAACTTACATCTTTTGCTATTTCAACAGTAAATTTGCCAATCTAGTCATATGCTTAAATTCATGTGATCGAGGTACCAAGGAGGAGAGCTTATTATAGCAATTGCCATGTAAATATTAGGTTGGTGCAAAAATAATGACGTAATAATGTCGTTTTTTGATGTTAAAAAATACGTCAAAAAAACGACATTATTACATCATTATTTTTGCACCAACCTAATATTTATAGGAAAAACAGAGGGAAGACATGTCATAGCAGTGGGAAAATGACTGAAGTGAAGATACCAGGTCAGGACTGATAACATTACAGATCCTTCTATGGATTTGGTAAAAAATATTGAGATATATCGCAGGAGCACCAGACCACATATGGCAGTAATATTCAATGCATGGATGAATGGTAGATTTATGAATATGTAAAATAAATTCTGGTAAGAAAAATTTTCTGGCATGGCATGGGGAACCAACTTTTAAGACAATAAGCCTAGCAATTGACTCAATATAATCACTCCACTTCATACCAGTGGAAAACATGAAACGAAGAAGATCAAGATAATGCTAACCTCTTCTGGATGTTAGCATCATCCATGCTGAGAGAAGGCAAAAATGGTTCTCTGATGATTAAAAGATAGTAGTTTTGATTTGGAAGCATTTAAATTTACAAGCCATTTCTTGCTCCACTTAACAACTGATTGGAGGTCATTTTTGAGTGTCAAATTATCTAGCATTTTTCGTGGGCAATTTCACATATTTCTTGAAATCCCTCTACCAGAAAATAAAGAGTCTTTCTTTTTTCCATTTTTTTTTTCTTTGAAGAAGCCATGTTAAAGTTCCTGGAACTTTGTTTATTATATTTTAGATTTACATAACTTTCACTTTTTCATCATTGATAAATGTCAAATCACTTTGATCATAGGTCAAACATCAGTCATATAATCATTTTCTAGTTTTTTTTTTATGTTTATGAATTTTTGTTGGGCATTAATTCCAAGGTTACAATTTCCAAGATTACTTATAAACATTCTAGTGAAAGCTGCAACCATAAATAAATAATCTTGACTTAGCTTTTTGTATTATGAATTTTATAAACCAAAAGCTTTTGTGAATATTTGACATCATCATGATACTTTACAGATTTTTTTTTTTTATCTCTAAGTAAATATATATATATATATATATTTGCACCATTGTATTTGGCTAAATTAAATCAGAAAGTGTAGTGACCTTGGATTTTATGATCATAATTGAGTAGATGGAAAGAATTCCATTCAGGGCATTAATGAAAAAGTGATTTAGAATTTATTAGGTTGGTGCAAAAATAATGACGTTTTTGACTTATTTTTTAATGTCAAAAACGTTATTATTTTTGCACCAACCTAATAGTAAAAATGATAAACTAGTAATTCTGTATTTATGAAAAGAACAACATACAAGTTTACAAATAATAAAAATTATTTTTCTTGAACATTATGTTAAAAGACTACTATCCTGTGAGCTATGCACCATGTAGCAAGAAACAGTGTCTGAAAAGCCAGTTGACAATCTCTTCATTCTCTTACCAATCCGGTAATACTATGGAAGTATAGTTTTCAATTAGTTTTCCTGCATTTCTTTGTTTTTTGTTAGTCCTCACAGATATTTACTTTGAAAGGAAGGGAGATATATGCATATAGAAATATATAATGAAGATAGTGTCTTCAATATATTAGGTTGGTGCAAAAGTAATGTCGTTTTTTGACTTATTTTTTACGTCAAAAAACGACATTATTTTTGCACCAACCTAATATATCACTGTGTGCATGTTTCCTTTCCTTTCAAAGTAAATATCTGTCAGGATTAACAAAAAGACAATTAATTGAGAACTGTTTTCTTCAATAAAATATTACATGAACTCATGAAGAAATAGCATAATAAACTAAAATTAATACAAATGTGATTTCTATTCTTTATGGATACTTGTGAATTTATGAAAAAACAAAACAAACAACCTATAACTACTTTATTTTGGTGCTTGACTTTCAACTTAATTAGCGTTTCTTAAGCAAGAAAACAAGTCAAAACTTATAAAGCATATTGAAGCACCAATACCAAAAGCTTGAATGAAGATGCTGTTTGAAAATTCTGTGGAGGAGGAGAAGAAAGAGGAACTGTTACATTTTAGAAATAACAAATTTATGAGAAATGCACAAATAACTTCCTATTCATCAAGAGATTATTGAAAGATTTTATGATTATAAGAGAAACTCAAACCTCTGAAGCATGGCCAGTTATCCGTTTACAGAGGTTAGTTGCTGGAAATATAAAACTTATTTCTCAGGCAAGAAACTGAATGGATATAAACAGAGCTCTTTTGTTAGGTTTACTTTTGTTAGTATTTACTGACCTAAATACACCCACCAACATAAAAATATTTACTCAAATGATTTCTGAGTTACCTCCCTTGTTAAAGGTCAACTTAATTAACCTTCCTGTGTAAAGAAGCTTTAACAGTATGTATGCAAACCTTTCTGATAATATACATGCATACATCAATAAGCCTAATAATAATAAAAAACATTTATTTTACACAACAAATATTCATTTTTAACATAACTGCCTTTCTTGCTAAAACACTTAATTCACATCATGAATATTAATGGCATATATTGTATATTATACAGTTAAGATTTCTGATCAAAATTCATTTAACTACATGTCAGGTTATAAAGTTATTAATGAAGCTTTATATGCATCATATTCTTTTATGAAAAGTCTACCCTTTTAAAATGAGAAGTTTAAGTATTTGTTATAGTTCCTAGATTTGATTTTATGAAATAAAAAATCATTTATATATATATATATATATATATATATATATATATATATATATATATAATATTTTTCTTTGCTGTTTTCTGTTGAGAAAATGTTCAAAGGTGTTAACTAGAAACTAGTGTTAAAGTAGAGACAGAACTACTGTTGTAACTATAGAAAATAATGTGAAATTATTGCAAATAACTATTTAAAATGTAAAGAAAATTAAACAAGACTTATTTTAAGTAATATGGATCAATAGATATGTCTTGAAAAATCATGCCTGCTATTACTTTATTGCTGGTGTTCAATACAAAAAGTATTTTATGCTTTTTAGAATTTTAAAATTGTAAATATTGAAGGTGAATCACAAGATAATTTTCAGTTAATTAAAAATTTGAAAAAGGGTATCCTAGAAATTTTTCCTGTACATTTTCATAGTAAAATGAATAAAAATTTGATTGAAGTTTAATTTTGTATCCTAAAAATGTTGATAGAGGCAATAACAGAGCCAGTCTTTTACTGTCATTGCAGATAAACAATGAAGACAAGAATAAATGATTAAAATAGCATAAATGAAATATAAAAGAAAAAAGTAAGAAAAGAAATATATATATAATGAAACAGAAAATAATATATAATGAAGAAAGGCATATAGATGAAGAAATATGTAATGAAGAAAGAAATATAAAGAAGGAAATATAAAATGAAACAATGAAATTAGAATCGCAGAGTAGCACAGGCGGCCATATCATATGGAGGGATGTCCATACGAACAACACAGGTAACCCATTCATGAAATGGACTTACCTGGCCACATGCAAGACGTGGCATGCATGTGATAAACACAACTATAAACAAGGTTAGCGGGAAGTCTGGAAAGGTGGACAGATTGTACCTGTCACTCAAACACTCGACATGGAGTCACTGATAGGATCTTTTTTTAGAACTGAAAAAAATACAAACATACAAATTGACGACTTTAAAACATGGAGATAAAATCAGAGATGAACCAACAGTATTTACAGTTTATGCAACAACTTGTTGAGCTACAAAAGGAAACATCACACTATGAAAGGGAGGACTTCATGGCCAGCAACAGATAGTGACTGGGTGATGTTTATAAAGAGATGTGCAAACTAACGGACACAGTAGTTATCTTGAACAAGCTGAAGACAGCATGTACTCCAGAGGGGAACAGGCTGCTATTCGACCTAGTGTGGGCTGAAACACACAAATCTACCACAGAAGAACAGCTGTTATGGCAAATATGGCTTGTTGCTGTCAGCAGGTTGCACAAAGAAGCACACAGGCAAAACATTCACTCTATGAGGTAGAAAGAGGGGGAGTCAATCATGCATTTTTTTGCTCAATTACAAGCCTGGGCCAAATTTTGCAAGTTTATAGTTATTTTCCCAAACATAACAAACTGCAGTTGACAGGTGAATTACTACAGCAACATGGTAGCAGGATAAATGGTGGCAGGGCTTGCTAATGTCAAACACCAGAGCAAAATATTGACGGAAACCACTACCCTCACAAATCTAGATCAGAAATTTGACAAGTTAGTCAGCCTAAAAATGACGGACAAGTTGTCCTTTTACCTCTACATCACTATAAGCCCCATTACATTATCCAATGTGCAAAGATCAGACCACAAGTAACAGTTTCAGAAATTCAAGACCTTTCTGACCCCACAATATGCCAAGCCCTGCAGAAGGTGTGGAAGGACTTCACATCACAATGGATCATAAGGACTTCCCAGTGGCTAAGGTGGCATGTTTTAATTGTGGATGAGCACGACAAAATAGGAATCTCATTTTTTCACCACTAAAGGGCATACAGAGGATCCCAACAGGATGGCCCACCAATTCAGACAAAGTAAGAGGTGGGGTAAAGTCAACCTGGCACAACCAAAGGCCATGCCTCACCTCATTTGGAATGGAAGCAAGTTTCAAAGGGGGCTTCCAGATCCATCACCATCCTTGATGATAGAAGTAACCATGATTCTGGAAGCCTATACTGAATTTAGGCACACCTCCATGGGACTGACTAGCCTTTGCACCCACCAGATTGCTGTGGTAGCTGACACTGGTGCACAGACCTGATATACAGAAAGTTATTAGATGCCTAGACAAATACCTAGTGCTGACTAATCACCGAATCCGGAGCATCACAGAGGACCAACTACATATAAAAGGTGTAATATTTGTACATATCAGAGTTGGTTCATGAGAAACATGCCAAATCATATATCTGTTGGAGAACACATCTGGGTTTTAGCTATCTGAATCAGCTTTGAAGGATCTAGGTCTATTACCTCCCAACTTTCCAACACTAACATCACAGCAGAACATGGCAAGCAGCAACAATGGAAAGCCCTATGTGGATGCCCTCAAAGAATGGTCATCCTACCTAAGCCAGCAAACATCTAATTACCTCTATGGAGAGCAATAGACCCTGACTGGAGTAATGTATGCTGGAGCATTTTGGATCCAGCATATTCAATATATGTCTACACCAACCACTACAGACCATGAAGAGAAAACCCTTGAACACCACTTTCACTCTGGGGTCAACACCAACAGTGGTCCACACCCCTATCTTGGTTCCACATCATTGGAAAATAAGGGTTAAACAGAACATTTACCAGGATGTTGCACTGGGCATCATCAAACCACAACTTGGTGCTCTAGGCTGGTGATTGCACCAAAAAAGGATGGGTTGCTGAGGTGCACATTAGACTTGCAGAAGCTCAATGCTGATACTATGAGGGAGACCCATTATATCCCACTCTGTTTAATCAGGCTCCAATGGTGCTAGCACACATGAGAAAAACTGTCCTGGATGCATGGAATGGGTACCATAACATTCTCCTCTCCCCGGCTGAATGGGGCAAATATCAATACCTTCGGGCCCCACAGAGATTCCATGCATCAGGAGATGCATATACTCATCAATTTGATGATATAATCATCGATATGGTTCGAAAAACTCAATGTATCAATGATACAGCATACTCTAGGATGATTCCATAGAAGCATCATTTTGACACATGATGGACTATATTACCCACTGCAGTGAGAATGGCATTGTCTTCAATCTGGAGAAATTTCACTTTGCAGAAAAGGAGGTGGATTTCACCTGGTTCTGTGTAATGTAGGATGGGATAAAACCCACTAAGAGGATGATGGAAGCAATCCTGCAGTTCTCTACACCCAAAAACATCACCTATGTCAGATACTGGCTCAGACTTGTGAACTGAGTCTCATAGACATTCTCCCAAGCTGAGATAATGGCCCCTTTCTGGGAATTCCTATGAACAAAGGAATGAAAGTTCTGCTGAGACAATGCATTCAACCAAATATTCAATGAATCAAAACAAAGGAAGAAATTGAGAACGGTGTGAAGACATTCAAAGTCAATAGGCCAACATGTCTGTCAACAGATTTTAGTAGAACACGGGTAGGTTAATTTCTGTTCCAGAAGCACTGTAACTGTTCCATCAAAATAGAAACGATTTGTACTAAAGACTACTGGAAGCTAATTTTAGCAGGAACCCAATTCACCAGTGACACTGAGTCATGCTATGCCCTGGTTGTGGGGGAAGAACTGGCACTAGTATATGTTGAATGTTCATGTTGGGTTGTTCAAAGCAACTAGTAATGGTGGACCATAAGCCCCTAATAAAAATTTTCTCAGATAAGGCTCTAGAGGACATAAAAGAACCCACAACTATTTAGCTTTAAGGAATGCTCATTAATGTACAAGTTCTGTATAAAGCACCTCCCTGGCAAACTCAATGCCACACTGGACTGCACATAAGGTACCTTGCAGTGCCAAGACAAGACAGTACAACTAGTAAAGATTCAGCACAGATGATCAAAACTGCTTATAGAGGGCATCATTTAAATTCCATCTATGAACAAGACCCAAAGTTAAGATCAATCATGTGGGACAGGATTGTGGCTGTGGCAGCTATGGATAAGAAATGTCAGTCCCTGGTGGAACACATACTGAAGGGATTTCCCAAGTCCCAGTACGAACTACCAGAGATAATCCACCAAATTTCACCAATGAAAGAAGCATTATACTGCCTGGAAGGAATGATGATAATGGACAACAAGATACTCATATCCAAAAATTACAGGGTGAAGTACTCATGTCACTCCATTCTGTACATCAGGGCATTAATGGCATGCTGGCAAATGCCAGACAATAATTATTTTGGCCAGGGCTAGACACAAGTATTTGACAGACTATAGCCCAATGCAAAACATGCAGCGTAATAGCCCCATCACAGCCAAGGGAACCCTTAATGCCACTGTTGAATCCCGAATTCCCATTCCAAAAAACAGTGACAGATTTCTTTGACCTGTAAGGAAAAAATTACATAGTATATGTAGATTGGTACATGGGAAGGCCAGACAGCATGTGACACTCTATTGTCTGATGGAGGACCACTATTCAATTCCCAGAAATATAACATGTTCCTTGATAATTGGGGAATAAAAAAATGCACATCATCTGCGTACTTTCCCCAGAGTAATGGATGAGCAGAACTGGCTGTTAAAATGGCCAAGTGAATATTGGCAGATGGCACTGACACCTATGGCCACCTATGCCATGACTGTGCAGACAGATGCCTATTAACACACCGTAATACCCCCATCCAATACCATGTCTCCAACCAGTGATATTGTATGGCTGTGTGACAAAGGACCAATTCCCAGCCCTCCAAGACAAATACCAAATTCATAAATGGTGAGGCAAGATCTACTGGTATAGGGAGACAGCGATGACCAAAAACCAAGAAGTGACCCATGGGGGACCCCTGCATTGATCACCAGGGTCTCAGAGGACTAGCCATTAATAACTACCTCTAGCTAAATAAAAGGTAATGAAAATTCTGAGGTCTGATTTACATAAATGATCTACCTAAGAATATACTCTGATCATTTGCAAATGTCTATCCTGATGCTATGACAATATACGAGCACACCTCTAAAAGTCTACCTGATCAGAGTTTGGCAACTGAACTCTTTCCCGATCTCACACAAACTTTCCAGTGATGAAAAAGCTGGCTGGTTACATTCACTGCCTCTAAAACTAAACTGGTTACATCCCATCACTGCTGATCAGACCCCAAACTACCACCAGTCACGATGAACAGATAACTCTTCAAGGAGGCCCCGTGTCTCAAGAGGATATTGGGCCTCAAATTCACACCCAACCTCAAGTGGAATTCTTTTACACAATCCATCACTAAAGATGCAGGTAAAATGACCAGCTCTCTGTACCACTCCAGTAAGTACTTGACTCCTCAAGCTATCCTCTGCCTTTATAAGAGCCAGATCAGGCCAAAAATGGAGTACTGTTGCCATATTTGAGTAGAAGCTGACCAGATTTCACTTTCCACTCTTGATAGAGTCTTTGTGGGGGAAGAATTATTTTCCATGCTCCAACTTTTCTCTCACAGGCGGGAGGTGGCGAGCCTCTCACTGCTCTATCACTACTACCATGGGAAGTGCTTGGATAGACTGCATCTCCTGGTCCCACAAGGTCTGACCTTTACGCTTAGGACTTACCATGCCACTTACATAGTAGCAAACCACTCACATTCCCTCCATATTCCATCAGCGAGAAGTAAGTTCCACACAAACATCTTCTTCCCACAAACTAGTGCCCTATAGAACAGAGTCCGAAGAGTATTTTTCCAAGATCACTATAATCTTAACCTGTTCAAGTCTAGATTCAATTGTTATCTTCCCTTCCTATCCATATAAACTACCCCTTATCCTAACCCTCTACTTTGAGTGGCCCCTGGGCCTTGTACAGGGTGAACCTTATTGTAAAAAAAAAAAAAAAAAAAGAAATGTAGATAGTTTAACATAAATGTTTAAGAAAATATTCATGTTCACAGTAATAAGTTTTAAAAAATGTGCTACTTCTCTGTATGACAGTGTTGGAAATTCATAATTTTATCATTGGTTAATCTGTTCATGTGATTAGTACAGAAAATGTTTACTAAACTTTTTACTTTTGAGAACTTCATGGCTAGGACCTGCCATGCCACTTACATAGTAGCAACTTTTTGAGAACATTTTAAGACTGTCAAGGAAGGGGAAAAAACTTAGTTGTCAACTGTGTATAATTTTCAAGTTTATAAAAGAATCTCTGTTCTCATTTCTTTCTTAGTGTTTCCTTTATTTTTACTTGTTAACTTCTTTTCTGCATTTTCTCTTCCGTGATAGTTTTTATTTTCATCTCTTACTTTGTTTTTATTATTATTTATTATTTTTACCACCAGTTTTTTTTTAATTTCCTTCACTGCCTCTTTTACTCTACGCATTTCCTCTCTTTATTACTTTGTCTATCACACTTTTTCTCCCTTTGTATGGTTCTCTCTCTTTCTTTTTCAACTTCAGTTTAAGCTATCAATTCTGTTATAGACTTTAAGTTTACTGTCAACCTTAAAATTTCACTATACTTCAGTAAGAGATAAACAGTCAGAAGAATAATAATATTTTAAGTAGATTCCTTATATGAATTAATAAACCAGTGTTTACATATAAAATCAGAAAAGTTCCTTGCTGTTACCTGAGTTAAATATCTTTCAAAAGTATTATTTATTTTTGTTCATCAGTTTTGTCCGATCATCTTTTAACATAGCACACAAATATAGAATAAAAATAAACAAAAAGTAGATAATGGGACGACATTAAAATTGTTATCTAGATGTGTCTATGAAAATTCTTTTAACTTTTTTTTTGGTATACATTTTATTTTCATGAACTATTTGCAGTTAATGTTCAACAATGATTCTAACATTCTTATATTAGAATTTGCAAAATATATATTCCAATACTGAATAAAATATTCAATATGAAATTCCATGAATATTAACCCCTGAATTAAAATTCTTTTAGATGATGACTAATGAATTATATGTGTAAAAAGATACAGATTCAGCTTTAAACTTTAGGAAATAATAGATTTGGAATACACACTTGTAAAAAACTGTACATAAGAGTAATAGATCTTTAAGAAACAAGAAAATTAATCATTCATTAATGAATATAAAAGACAATTTATTGTTGAAATTCATAATTATCTCTAAAGTTTGAATTCTGTTTGTAATGTTCTAAGAAGTCAGAAACTTGTGTACTTATAAGTTTACTCCTGAACGATCCAACACAAGAATGATTACAATTTTCTTGTAATTGTGAATAAATAATACTGGTTAATTTTATCAGTAGATATTAATTCTATGCTGACAATTTTCGGTTGGAGGAATAGTACTTGGAAATGAAGATTTTATATATATATATATATATATATATATATATATATATATATATATATATATATGGCCAAGTGGTTAGAACATTTGCTTTCTGACCATGAGACCTGGGTTCGAATCTCACCATGGTCGATTTGTCAAGAAGGAGACTTCCTGATGTTATTGGTCTGGAGTGGGGACAATCCCAGCATGCAGCATCTTTGGAAGGTGCCTGAAAACCATACCACGGGTTGACCCAAGCCTTGTCAGTGAAATTGGATAGACGAAACACTTGGGACCATAAATTGCTGTGCTAGCATGGAGTCACAAGACATCGTGACTGAGGGTTTGAGTGTGTTGACCTTGTTCAGATTGTTGATCATTCTAGATAACACACTCTCTCCCAGAAATTGTAACTACGGTCTGCTCAGTATAGTTGCAGTATAAACTACAGGCTGGCTCCATGGGTGTTGAACAAACACGAATACAAGTGGACAGCTATTATTATTATTATTATTATTATTATTATTATAATATGTGTAATTTCCATATATATTATTTATATATTATATATGTGTGGTACTTATTGAAAAGCTCTCAATATCAATGATAAAGCTAGCATACATAGTTATATTGATGTGAGATTGTGACCCTGGGTTTCGCACCTTGTGATCATCAGACAAACTCTCTTGTCTGATGATCGCAAAGTCATGAAACCCAGGGTCACAAACTCCTGTCAATACAACTAAGTATATATATATTATATTAAATATCTCTCTCTCTCACTCTCTCTCTCTCTCTATATATATATATATATATATTACATATCTCTATGAACCCCCAAAATAACATTTTTAAAGTAAAACAAAATAACAGCGTCTGTTTCTAGCCTTTTTTTTTTACAAAAAAAATTAGTGATACCTTCTCTCATAACTTCCTTCTCTCTTTTTCTCTCTATGAGTTTTTCCTTCTCTACCCCTTCGATATCAATATATAACTTCTGTTAAGTTAACCGTTTAAATGTGTCAATATCTGCTAACTCACTCATGTCTTC
>OZ010580.1:84863844-84943844 GCA_963932145.1 Acanthosepion lycidas
ACACAATTTAGTTGAAAGCTGGTGTATGGTTATAGAAAACTAATGAAAAGATTTTGATTATTAAATAATGACTCTGTATGAATAAAAGATGGGTATAATAAAGATAGATATATTTTAGTAGGGATTAATAATTTTTTTAATTGTTTTATGAAGATGACAATAGACATTACATTTAAATTTTTGAAGGTGGCAGGGAAGCAATAAATAGAAGAGAGTTTCACAAGTGAGAATTACAAGAGAAGAAATTATAAGAATAGAAGTTATGGTTGCATTTAGCTATTTCAACAGTAAATCAGTGAGACTTAGTTGCCAATCTAGTAGTACATTTCAGTTCATACATTCAAGGTACCACTGATGAAAGCTAATTAGAACAATTTATATAAAAGACACAGGGAAGTCATAATGATGGGAGAGGCTGACTGAAGTTGAGATGCCAGGTATCATAACATTACAGACCCTTCTTTGGATTTTGTCAAGGATCTCAACATATGAGCGGTAGATTTATAAATGTAAAAGAAGGAATCTGGTGAGAAGAATTGTCTGGTATGACACAGTGAAGCAACTTTCCTAGCAGCAGACCTGTCAATTGATTCAATATGATCCACTTCATGTCAGTGGAAAACATGAGAAGGCACTAAGACTTGCTCTCTTGGAGATTAGCATCTACCATACTGATAGAAGGAAAAATAATTACCTGTTTGTTGTAGAGTTTGGAGAAGACAGGAGCAGTTCAGAAACACATTTCCTTATGACAATTGCAGAGATACCATCAAGTCTGCATGCCTTGTGAGGATTTAGATTTATAGCAGAAACCATAGACAAACTTATACACATATCACTCAGTAAAGATTCCATTTTAGGTGAAAAAACTGGCAAAGATAGTTCAATTGGAATTGGAAGAGAATTTCCAAGCAAAGCATTCTGCTTTATCAGCAGTAAATGACAATATTTCAAAGTGATTGAAGAGAGGATTTACTCTTGTTCAACTGCCAATAATCACATGAACCAAACTTAGGAGAGGCTTTATAGTGTAATCATCCTGATTTCTTGTTCATAATTTCTGAATTAAACTTTTATCAAAGTGAATAATTATCAAAGAATATTAATCCTGTGTTTTTTTTTTGGGGGGGGTAGTATATTACATCTCAAACATTTTCTAATTTTTATTCTCGTCTTTCTTTCTCATCCTAGAAACACAGTCTTTCTTCTTGTGGAACATTTTCTAAGATTACTGATATCTCTTTTCATAGAATTTTAGGGTCAATTGTCCCAAACTATAAATAGCACATTTGCCACTGTCAGCACCAATTAACATGCATACCTTTTGCAATTTCTCTGCTGTCACAGAGTGACAATGTGACAATCATGTTAGCATTCATAAAAACATTATCTTTTAAATTTTCCTGTTTTGTCATGGTGTTTATTTAGTTTTGGTTAAGTGTAGAATAGTGTTTCCATTAATCAAAGAAAGTTAATTAAATGCTATCTATGTTACATGAAATTGTCATGATTTAGATAGCAAAAAAGATAATCATTAATTTATTATCTGGTTATATCTACTTAATTTTATTATATCTGATCGATTATTAGCATCAAATAAATTTAATATAAATAATTGCAGAAGTCGTAAATGCTGTTCATCTCTCTCTCTATCCATATATATATATATATATATATATATATAAAAGAAATATAGTCTTAAGGTGTGCTATATTTATGGAATAAAGTGCTCAATATCAGAGATAGAGCGTGTTTAAATATAAAAGTGAACATAGAAGTCAACACTTAGAGGCGACAGGTTGTTTAATGCTATATGCAATCGTCAGGCCACATATGCTGTTATTTTTCTCGGCTATTTATATATATACGGGTTAGTGGTGCATTGTGGGTATTCTATTATGGCGGTTATTTTACCGGAAGTCGTTTGTTTATTTATTTGGGTCAAATTATATTGCTTGTTTTTATTTTTTATTTTTTTGTTTCTTATTTTATTTATTTATTTATTAACGTTGTAAAAATTTGTTCATATCACTTATTTAACAGTTTTGTTAAAAAATATACAAGTAAAATAAATTGACCTAAATTCATCCAATAAATAAATAAACAAACCAATCCCAAATAAAGATAATCAATTAAAAACTGTTCCCGACAAAATAATACTTAAAATGAACTACAACAATCAACCCCAAAATTAGACAAATAGCTTTAATTAAATTCTCAAACCAAAACAAAACTGTTAAATAAGTGATATAAACAATTTTTACTACGTTAATAAATAAATAAATAAATAAAATAAGAAACAAAAAAATAAAAACAAGCAATATAATTTGACCCAAATAAATAAACAAACGACTTCCGGTAAAATAACCGCCATAATAGAATACCCACAATGCACCACTAACCCGTATATATATAAATAGCCGAGTAAAATAACAGCATATGTGGCCTGACGATTGCATATAGCATGAAACAGACTGTCGCCTCTAAGTGTTGACTTCTATGTTCACTTTTATATTTACATATAGTGTTAATTTGAAACACCGTTTTTGAAGCCAAAATTACTGGTTTTTCATTTTCAGTGATTTACTGATAAGGAGGCATTCAAAGCAAGCAGGCTTTGTGTTAGAGTGCTCATTATTGAAGATATAGATGGGACATTACTAAAATTAATATGAAAAAGTTTTTTTCACTTAACTCATGTTTACTTTTGTGTTTCAAGGTTTCGTGATGTCAACAAACACTCGTTACCACTTCTGTGATGCCAATGAATGCTCGTCACTTTCGTAATGCTCGCACTTAATAGCACTTGTTTGTTTAATACTCACTTGAACAGTAATCCATACAGTGGTTTGAAAAGAGAAATAGTATAGTGAATAGATAGAGAATAGTGGTCCGTATTAGAGGATAGAGTAGAAATGACAATTCGAATATAGTAATAGAAGGTAGAATAGCGATCAATTAGATACAGGTACCTTCAATATATGTGTTTCAGTTTCTCTATAGTCAAGTGGTCTACTTAATTCAATAATGGGATCACCTGTGTGCAAATACAGGTGATCTATTTTCAAACTCAAGTGTCGGCAGCGACACTTTATAACACCTCCCCTTTGAGATGACTTCCTCTGGAGTCTATATTTCTTCAGTTTCAGTTCAATATTCAAATGTTCTGTTGCTGTTCTTTTTCTTTTACTGTACCTCCTTGGTTCACTAATTTCTGGTGACATGTGTATGTCAAACATGTCATACAATATTTCCATCGGTACCTCTTTTCGTGTCCTTTTAAAATAAATGTATCGACAAACCAATTCGCTTGTCCGTTTGATCATAGGTGATAAGGTGCAGTTGTAATATATTCTATTGTGCAGGGAAATTTGTCCTGGCTTTCTCACATTAAAGGGTTGAGGTTAAAATATTGCGAGTAAAACAGCAAGATTAGAGCAGACAATCTCTCTCTTTTAGGCGCGGACAAATAAAGAAAAAACTCCTGCTTGGTATGTAACAATAAAAGAAGAAAGTGTATATTTACATATGCAAAAAAAAAAAGAAAAAAAGAAAAGAAAAAGGTAAAGGGATAAAGACAATTAGGAGAGAAAGAAAGGGAAAAGAAAATGTACTTTAAGGGAAGAGAAAATGTTCATAACAGAAAAAAAGGCTTTCTCAAAATATTTCTCAGGGCGCCTAAAGGTTCTTTAAAATGAGTAGAATTTTGTTAATGGTTAGAAACATTCACAGTTTTCTTCAAAGTTCTTGTAGAGTAGAAAAATGTTGGTAGATATAGGAATCTTGCAGTTCAGTGAGTTCGTAGGTAGGCGACAGAAGTCCAGTGGGCATGATAGAAGGAGAGGTGAAGGGATGCAGCTTTCAATTGGTTTTTAGTAGTGGGGTGACGGTCTGTCTTTCCAGCCCAACAGGAAGTTCTTTGGTTGAAAGTGGTTCTGAATCTGACTGGTGCTTTCTATTGTCGACCTTACAGACGGTGGGCCAAATTCTCACTGCCAAATAAGCGAAGATTCTCCAAATTTATGGAGATTTGGGAGGAGGCTCAGAAAGATTGGGGACTTTTCCCTCCGAAATTGTTATACAAATTTCCTGGTCCCCTCCATTCGTCAGAAAACACATTCCTATCTCTCATAAGAATCAAGGCTTTGGGAGCCGGTTTTGAAAATAATGAAAAAGGTTGGAGTGAATAAGCTGTGAGGTTTCCCCCAGACTTTATGGCACCATGGAAGGAATAATGGCGGTGAAATTCCTTTTTATATTTTCCAGCTCTCGTTAGTCAGAAAATATGTTCTTATCTCTGATAAGAATCAAGTCTTTGGGAGCCGGTTTTGAAAGTAAGAAAAAAGGTTGGAGTGAGAATTGGAAAAATAGGCTAGAATGTGAACTTGTAAAACATTGTTTTCAAATTAAATTCCAATAATTGTTAATGATTTGCAAAAAAACAAAAAAAAAAATAAATTCACTAAACGTGAATTGAGTCCCGTTATCTGAAACGATAGTCAGGAACACCGAACCTTGTGCAGGAAATTTATCATTAACATGATAGTCGGTCTTCTACATTTTAATATTTCTGGACATTTAGTGTAACTATCGACTATCACTAGGCTCCGTTTAATGGTCCTGCGAAATCTATATGTATTCTGGACCATAGCATATCGGTTTTCGGCCAAGGTTGAATTTTGATAGGCGGTGACTTCGCTGCCAGAGCACAACTTCTGCATGATTTCACTAAATTTTCGTTATCTTGATCCATTTTTGGCCAATAAGTATAACACCTCATTACAGATTTCATTCTAGAAATTCCTGGATGTCCTATGTGAAATTCTTTCTGCATACGTTTTTGCAACGTTGCTGGTATCACAATTCTTTCCGCGTACATAAGTACATCATGAAAATGCATTATTTCCAATAATATTTTTCCTTTAAATCTTAACTGCTTCTTCATTTCAATTATAAAATCGTCTTTTTCTGACATAATTCATATTTCCTCCAATGTTCTCTTACAGTATTATATAATGTATTATTAATTTCATTTTCGGCCCTTGTCGCAATTACTGTGACTTCAAGTGGTTCGCAGAATTTCGGTATTAGTCTAGACAATCCGTCTACATGACAATTTTTTGGATGGTAGAAACTCCATTTAATAATTATAGTTCAATGTGATAGTAGCCCACGCTGCAGTCTATTTACTGTATGTGTGGGAACACCCTTCTTGGTTG
The DNA here is from genome assembly GCA_963932145.1 of Acanthosepion lycidas. NCBI lineage: Eukaryota > Metazoa > Mollusca > Cephalopoda > Sepiida > Sepiidae > Acanthosepion > Acanthosepion lycidas. The sequence goes on from OZ010580.1 coordinate 84,869,064, forward strand.
ACCCCTAATTTTTCATATGCTGACCTGACTATGCAGCTGTTCATCAACTACATCAATATGATATCATAATGACATCACATAAGGATTTAATTATGGTTATTAGGTAGATTAGTATTAGGTTGGTGCAAAAATAATGACGTAATAATGTCGTTTTTTGACGTATTTTTTAACGTCAAAAAACGACATTATTACGTCATTATCGTTTCTATCTGTTGGTTTATGGGGTCTAAATTGAACCAGAAAAAGTTTAAGGGGTCACCATTTTGAAATTATGCAAATTAGCCACCTTCCCGGGGTCTGATTTTGGTAAACTTTTATCCTTGGGTCAAGCACAACCCAATTAGGTATCTAAAACAAAAAAAAAAGCTTCTGTATAAATATTTTGGGGGTCAAACCATATATTGACCTAACTAATTACTCTGACTTCATCAGTTCTGTTAGACTCCAATATCAGTCATTGTGGGGAATTGTCTGGGTTACATTTTCTTTTCTTGATAAATTCCATTGTTCGAGATCTCTGTTCATGGGAGATACTTTCTTTCTCTAGCAGAATTAATACTAAGAATTTAGCATATCTTAATTTTCTTATAAAAAGAAAGTTTGGTGTTACTGTTACAACAGATAAACATTATTATCAATAATTATTATTATTAATAATAATAATAATAATCTAGTTTCCTTCGTGAGTGTCGATCGGCCTTAAGGGTCATTCATAGGCTCAGTGACCTTTCTCGGTCTAGGAGAGTTTTCTGTCGTGAAGGGGGTTGCGAAGGATCCACTACATGGCCAGCTTGGCTTGTCGGCGGACAAGTTTTGCTCCTTTTGGTCTTGGATGCCAGTGGCGGATTATCTCAGCAACTGGCGACTGGTTCGGAATAGGCTATCTCTCAATGACATATGGGGTTTGCCAGATTTGCCAGACTGTGAACGATGTGACATTGGCTTAGAGGAAATGGCTTTGCATGCTTTCTACCTCTGTCCTCGGGTTCACACCCTACAGGACCATATCGGTGAGGTGACGGCTCGTATCGCTCCCGAAAAGCTCGTGCTCATTGATCGCGTATACGCATGTGACAATGTTGTTCCCGTATTCTGGGGTGAAACGGGTGGTGTTTCTCTCACTGCTGGCCATGGCCCGAATGGTGATTTGGACGACACAATCAGAGGAAATCTTGCGAGGTGACTGTCTTTCTCATCAGGATCCTATCTGATTTCATCAGTTCAAGATGAAGATTAGAACTAATAGAAAGCGATTGGTTTCGACAGATTTCAATGCAAGGTGGTGACTGCGGCAAGCCTGGTTTGTGTGAATGGGGCTAGCCTTGATTTTCTTTTTAGGCCCCCCAACTCATATCAGTTTCCTGTGGCGCCCTCCCCTGGTTAGGATAGACCTTTTTTTGTGTACCTAGTTAATGTGATTAACTGTCGTTCCCAGACTGTTCCCAGCTCCTTCTTTGGTTATGATCCAAGTCGAGAATCCCAATCTTCCCAATTTGTTTTTTGGACCCTTTCCTCATCTTGACTAGGTCAGTTTTTTTCCTTCCCCATAGCTGTAAATATTTTATCTTTTCTCTCTCCCTTAGCGAAGGAGCCTCTTGATTCTGTTGTAAGGCAGAATGCAGCGGCCTCTCTTTTTCGAGGATTGAACGGGTCCTACGAACATCAGTTATCCTTAGTTTGTTTGTTTTGATATTTAGTTTGTTTTGTGGTTCATTTTTATGTATAAATTTTTATAATCATCAAATTTTTATGTCATGGGTGCGTTTTTTAGGTTCTGAGAGTATGCAGCATTATGGTATATGGAGGATTGATTGGTGATGGATAAGTTCTTGTGGTGAATGTGCGAATTGTAATGAGTGAATGGGTCATGAATCAGATTAGCTAGGTATAAGATAGTCAGTAAAGACCAGCCTCAACCCATTCTCCCTTTTCGGCCTTGTGCCATAATTGTATATTTTTATACAATAAATATCAATATGCCGTCTAAGTAGGGGGAGGGGCAAAATGCTGCCTAAGTATTATTGCCTTTTTGCTTGAGTGTATTGACGTGTGATTTTGTCCAGCTTGGACTTTCTGTGAAGTGAACTGTTAAAATTGTTACTTTTTATTTTCTGAAACTTTTTGAATTTTTCAGTTTTCCTTTTTTATTTGTGCACTTTTTCTTTTCTTTTTGTTTATTTCCTTCTTGTATTTTTACCCCCCCCCCTGCCGTTTTTATTTTATTACATTTTTTGTATTCTATTTTTAGTTCTTATGTGTTTTGTGCAGGGAGGGTTCCGGTGTTGCTCCATCCCTCCTTATGTAGGGTAGTTAAACTAACATACTCTACGTACGTCGGAGTTAGGTACAAGGAGCCTAGGGCAATCCGTCGGGGTCCTTTCTGCTGCAGATTTCCGCCTTGTTTGTGAGTAGGTTAACTATTATTTTTTTCATTTCTGACTTAAAAGATGTCAATTATGATAGCCAGCCTAAATGCGAAGGGCTTGTGGGATCGGGGTAAGGCTGCCCGCCTGCTCTGTGACCTCTGTCGTCTATTCAGCATATGGGCACCAACATGCCAGAGGAGTTTCTTTGCTGGTTAGCCGTACCCTGGATGCGATGGTGGACCTTGTTCATGTCGATGCCGAGGGCTAGTTGATCGTGGCCGATATTGCTGTGAAAGTGGTTCGTTTCGAGTCGTTGCGATTTATGCGCCCAGCAAGGAGGAGCGGACCTCGTTTTCTTGACGGTTGGGGCCGTTCCTGGTGGATTTAATGCTCCTAGTCAATGAGGGACTGGAATGCCATCCTGGGGCCCAAGTTAGACAGGGAGCGGAGAGATAACAGGAGGGCAAGCAATCGTAGATTGGTTGATCTGATTGACGAATTTGGTCTCGTCGATAGATACCGGCTCGATCACCCAGTGGTATGTGGATGTGGGCTCTTAATTGTTCTACCCAGGTGGTTAGTAGCTACCCGGATAAAATGTTAGTAAGAGGAGCTGATGTAGATTTACTAGATTATCCTATGTTCCACTGGTTAGGCTATTCGGACCACAAACTTGTTTGTGCCCGGGTGGTGTTAGAGTGTATGCCTAGAATGGCTGGATACTGAAAGTTCAATCTGTCTTTACTGGACAGGCAGGGCTTCCAGGAACAGCTAACTAGTGTAGTGGAGGTGGTTATCGGGAATAGGTGGTGGAAGAGGTTTAAGGATAAGATTAGGTCTTTCACCACCAAATTTAGCAAATGGCTCACGCTAGATAAGGCTAACAAGGTGAAGGCTCTTAAGGATAGTCTTTCCCGGGTGGAGGCTGGGGGGATCTCCTAGAGATAGACCTAGCTAGGGACGCCCTGGAGCATTTGGCTAGCGAGCGCTACAGGAGCCAGGTAATTAGACATAAGTTAAGCAAGATGTCTTCCGAAGCTGTGAATATGGGTGCAGGATTGTGCAAGGAAGAGATCCGTCAAGATTCTGGTCGTTACATTCGTGAGGTCAAAACCCCGGAGGAGAATTTTCTGAGGGCCACTGACATTTCGGTGGCATTTTGAAAGCCGGTTTACCAAGGAGCCTGGTTTCCGTGATGAGGCGTTTCATAGCTATTTGGTTGACTTTCCTCGGTATTCGCTGACTGAAGTGGCTGGCTGTGAGGGGGTGATGATGGAGGGTGAAGTCTACGCGGCATTGAAGAAGGTCAGCAGAGGCAAGTCACCTGGTCTGGGTGGTTTGCCCTATGAACTGTATTTGAGGCTGTCCCAATTTTGACTGTTGTGCTTAACAAATGGTTCCGCCAGGGATCTGTCTCCAACCGGTTCTCCAGGGGTGTGATCACGCATTTGAAAGATGTTGGGCGGGATTTAGATGACTATAGATCCATAACTCTGCTAAACACAGAGTTAAATTTTTTGTCCAAGATTCTGACGGAGTGTTTGCACTCAGTTTCTGAGTGTCTGTTAGGTCTTGAGCAGACTTGCACTGTGAAGAGCCGAACAATTCAAAGCAATCTGCATCTGATCTGCACGATCATAGAGGGTGTAAAAGACAATGATGAGGCCACACTGATTCATTTAGATCAGTCCAAGGGATTTGATAGGGTTGACCATCGTTACGTTGCTGTTGACCTGCATGCTGCTGGATTCGAACCCGACTTCTGCCGCTACATTAGCCTCCTGTATCGCTGCCCCAGTGCTGTGGTACAGGTGAACAGGAAGCTGTCGGGCACTTTTGTGCTGTCTCAGTTGGTTTGTCAGGGTTGTCCACTGTCGCCCCTACCTTACGCTTTGGCATTGGAGCCTCTTCTTCACCGGCTAAGTGACAAGGCGTGCAGTCTGGCCCTACATGGAATCACTGTCCCTGTTTCTGTGTACGCCTATGACATATCTACTTTTGTTGACATTGAGGTGGTACTGAAGGTGCTTGAACGGTATAAAAATGTGACGGGAGCCAAGATCAACCACAACAAGTCTTCCACCTTGTGGTTAGATGCCTGGAAGGGGGTCAATCTTCTGGGGTCCTTTGATTGGACGAATGGACATGTCTGCATTCTTGGAGTGTGGTTTGGACCTGACCTCGAGCTGGAGAAAAATTGGTCAGAAGTACAAGCAAAGGTCGGCGTTGCCGGTCAGACTTGGCGTCGAAGGATGTTGTCTGTCAAGGGCAGGGCAGAGGTGTGTGCCACTTACGTCTTTCCTCTTGTCCTTTACTTCCTCCTCTATAAGTACTCCCATCCCGCATGTTGAGCGCTGTCGTAAAATCCGGGATCAATCGGATAACCTTCGTGAGTGTCAATATACCTTGACGATCATTCCTCGGTCCAGTGACCTTTCTCAGCCTAGGAAAATCTTCTGTCAGGAACTAGTGGAGGGAACCACAAAGGATCAACTACATGAGTGGCTCGACTTGTCAGAGGAGTTTCGCTACTTCTGGTATTGGGTGCCAGCGGCAGATTACCTCGGTAACCCATAGTTTTCGCTTACCTGGCAATTGGTTCCGAATAGGCTATCTCTCAATGACAAGGCCTCCATATGGGGCTTGACAGATTTGCCAGACTGTGGGTGATGTGACCTTGGTTTAGAGGAAACGGCTTCGCGCACCTTCTACCATTGTCCTCGGGTCCACCCCTGATGGGACCATGTCGGTGAGTTGACGGCTCGTATTGTTCCCGAAAAGCTTGTGCTCATTGATTGTGCATACACGTGTGACAATATGTCGCCCCCTTTACAAAATGTACTGTGCAAATTGGTCTGACCAGGAAAAGGTCAGACTAGTGTTAAGGAAACTAGGTGCAGTTGAAGTGAACGACGAATGTTGCAAATTATGATAAACACACGTCAGGGAATGTATAAATTCAATTATTTGGCTTTCGGAATAAAGGTTACCTCAACTATTTTTCAGCAAATAATGGATATGATGCTCAGTGGACTTGACTTTGCAGTCACTTATCTAGATGATATTTTGCTGCAAAGTAGAAACCCAGAAAAACACAAGAAAAATGTTTTTGTGGTTTTCAGAAGGATTCAGGACTATGGATTCAAGCTGAAAGATGAAAAGTACAATTTTTTATGAATAAAATCAAATATTTGGGAGAAATAATTGACAAAAAGAACAGGAGACCAGATCCAGCATGAGCCAGTGCTATAAAAAGCATGCCTGCTCCTGAAAATGTCAGTTCCCTAAAATGTTTCTTGGGTTTGGCAAATTATTAAGTAATTTTGCCAAACATTAAATGAACTATTAAAAAAAGACTCTAAATGGGTTTGGATGACGGAGTGCCAGGCAGCATTTGAAAAAATTAAAGGAATGCAAACGTTGGACTTGTTTTTGATGCATTACAATCCAAAAAAAAGAAATAATCGTAGCAAGCAATGCTAGTTATACGGAATAGGAGCCTGCATTATGCATAAACTCGAAGACAGTTTGATTAAACCTATTGCACACTCATCCACAGCGCTTCTTCCAGCCGAAAAGAATTATTTCATGATAGAAAAAGAGAATTTAGAGATTGTGTTTTCCCTTACGAAATCTCAGATTCATCCACGGAAGAAAGTTTACCTTACAAACGGATCACATACCATTGCTAGGTATTTATGGGTCCAAAAAAGACCTACCCACCCATACAGCTAATAAGTTACAACAATGGGGAACCATCTTATTGAAATATGATTTCAGGATGGAATTCTTGCCATCAAGTAAATTGAGTCATGCGCACGGGTTGTCCAGACTTATCCCAAAAAATAGTGAACTTTTGGAAGACATGGTCATTGCTTCTCTACAAGCAGAAGTAGAGATAAAAATGTTCTATGCAATACTGTGCGGGAACTACCTGTGACTTCGGAAGAAATAAAAAATAAAGTGTTGGATGACAATTTTATTGTGAAAATAAAGAAAAAAAAGACAGGAGTAAAACAAAATCCGAGGTATATTCAATTTGCAATGACGTTCTCATGTACAGCAAAAGTGTGGTGGTACTCCTATCACTACAGAAACAAACCCTGAAAGAATTCCACACAGGACACCCTGGTATATCCAGAATGAAAAGCTTAATGAGAAGTTGTACTGGTACAGCCTGGATAGAGACATTGAATGTTTGGTAAAGTTAAGAAAAGGCTGTACTTTAGCAGCTATAGCACCACCAATAAAGTTCAACCCATGGCCAGAAACTGACTGCCCATGGTCACGCCCATGGTCACTTTGCTGGTCCACTTAATGGTTCATATTATTTGATCATTGTAAACACTTTTTCCAAGTAGTCAGAGATATTGAGATATAAGAAACAAACCACGGAAGTAGTAATTGGATTTCTACACGAACTGTTTGCGAGGTTTGGGATACTATATTCTATTGTTTCGGATAACGGCACCCAATTTACATCAAAAGAATTCAAGGGATTTTGTAAAATGTGGTAGTGCACATAACAATTTCCCCTTGCCACTCTAGAAGCAACGGCCAGGCAGATTGTTTTGTGGATACCTTTAAGAGGGCCCTAAAATATTCAATGGTGGGTTCACTGGTGCAGCATTGCAACAGTTTCTACAAGTGTATCGGTTTACACCAAATAAAAATGCGTCTTTGGCCATGACTCCAGCAGAAATTATGTTTACACAGAAAATAAGATCGGTCTTTGACAAGCTGATACCAAAAAGAAAAAAGTTGAACATATGGTACAAAAAAAATAGAAATAAGTTTTACGAAGTGGGTGAAAATGTTTTTTACTAAATGTAACAGATAGGGAAAAGATATTGAGAAGTTGTAACTATCGTCAAAAAAATCGGTAGGATGATATATTTAGTCAAAGTGCCAAAAAAGGTGCACAAAAGGCACTTGATCAAACAAAAAGTAGGCATATAGATGAAGAGAACAATATTCCAATGGATGTTAAGCCTATGGAATTTTTTTCAACACATTTGATGTGCCAATTCCTTGGAAAGCTCCTGAGACAAAAAGACAAAATAAAAGGAAAAGAAGGGATATAGAAAGAATCAACATTAACCCGAAAAGGAAAAGATACTGACTGTGCGGAGTAAATCTAAAGGAGGTGGTGTTATATACTGTACCTATGAACACTAATGGGTATGTCCCAATCCTCATAAATATGTTGGACACTATTGTGTCTAACATATGCTGTCTAAGTAGTCCACCACTAGCAGTGGTTTATCTACTACACAGCACTGGCGAGTATTGTATTTTGTTGATGTTATAAAGATTACCATTTCATTTCCAACTTCCATTTTGGTTATTCCTCATTCAGTAACCTTTTCTAGGTTGCAACACTATGCACCTTGAGTTTTTTCAGGGATTTAACTAAATGCTATATATAGTTGTCTCCAACGGAAGTATCTCTTCTCGCATCAAGTTCATCAACCAAGAGATCAATATGGAGGCACTTGTGATTGCAGTAAATGGTGTAAAACCTGATTCATTAGGAGTGCTGCACATACCTAGCAGAACTATTGGTATTGCATGTATCCATGATTCTTTATGAGTCATTATGGCTGTTTTCAGTGTGCTGTATGCTCTCTCAATCAAACCAATGGTTTGTCAATGATACAGAATAGTACTTAACCTGTAGAAGCCTAATGTTTTGACAGTTCTTGGAACGATTTACTTTCGAAGTGACTCTCTCTGTCTGCGTCAACCAATAGTGGGACTCTAAACCTAGCTATCCATCTGCAAGTTTCACGATTAATACAGGTTAGGCGATACCTCCGCAGACCATAGGGAGAGGGCCAACAATATCCAAGGGAACTGTTTAGAAGGGAAATGATGGTAATTCAAAGTTGTGGAGATCAGATTTTGTGTGTTTGTGAACCATAGTCTGTTGACAATACATTCTGCACAGAAATGCTTAAGAGTTTTGTCCATGTTTGGCCAAAAGTACTTGGATTTTATTCATTTTGTAGATGCTCCAATTCCTGGATATGCTGAAGAATGTAAGCTGTCAAAAACAGCTTTACAGAGAGATTCTTAGGGATAAACAATTTAGGATACATAGTGGAAGTATCATATCGGACTGAGCCACCTCTATTTAACACAGAGTATTCTTTTAAGTTCAGATATGATTTTACTTCGCCATCTGTTGTTTGTGTTTGCACTATCTCTGGCAAGTCACAGCCTGCACTGCTAATGCAGATCCAGACATGCAGTCTGTAACTATATTTTGTTTCCCTTTTATATGCACCATGACAGCAAAGTATTCAGAAAGTACTGACAGGTGTTATTGCTGGTGATCCGATTTCATAGCTATTTGGCTGTGAAAAGCTACACGTAATGGCTCATGGTCAGTGAATAATAATACAAAGTGAACTATTAGGTGGTGAAAATGAATCACTGCTAAATCAGCCACTTATTTGGCAGTGATTCATTCTCTATCAATTGTGGAATATTTTCTATAGGTCCTGATTTACTCTGTAGTCGACCATGGCGGTGAAGATATAAAGAACACATGTGGGTTAAAATTTCCTGCTAGCCGACCCAGCTACATGAGAATGTTGGACTTTAATTAAGTCCAAAGAAGGCAAAGAAAACAAACAACACTGATAATTATATACAAACAAATATATGTATTAACAAGTACAAGTTACAAGCACATGGACAGTTACATTGAGTGTGTGTGGTGAATATTATGTGTGTGTATTGTGTTCGTACGTACATGTATTGGTCTTAGCATGTTCCCAAAATTTGGGAAATGCTGCACCTGTGAGAGCTTACATATGTGAGGTGGTATAAGGCCCAAGGCCTGAGGGAAAAAGGGATTGAAGCAAAAGGTCACCCAGTATTTATAGCCAGGGGAGAGAGACTCCTGGTGAAGAGTTAAGGAACTACAGGAGGAGCTAACTCCAACAACTCTCTATCACCTGGTGTAATGCAGCACCAACTGCATATTTACTGTTGTCAATGACTAATTGATAGTCTGTGGCTAAAGTTTGTGGGTGGTCTAATGCCACAATGTATGACAACTTCTGTATTAGTTCTTTAAAGGATTCTGTTTCATTTTCTGTCAGCTAAAATGTTGATTTTGGGTATAACTTCATGTGTTCAGAGAGAGGTAACACAATCTACACATGATTAGGGATTAACTTGCGATAGAAACTTGTCATGCCCCAAAATCTGCACAGGCCCTTTGAATCTTTAGAAGCTAAGAGTTCTTTAATCTTATTTTAAGGTTATTTTCATGCAGTATATTAAATACTGTATCTAAGTCTTTCTTATGCTGAAGTTCATTATTGCTAAAAACCAAAATACCATCAATGTAAATAAATACACAATCTATGTTTGAAAATATATTCATGTAGCAGCAGTGTTCTTTAAACCAAATTGCATATAGTGGAATTCAAACAAACTGAATGAATGGGATTGCGACTGCATGTGGATGTACTTTTATCTAGCAGCATTTAAATCTGTTTTTGAATAAATAGCATTTGTTTGTTAATTGTGTATTAAAAGAATTTATATTAGGAATTGGATAGTGGTCAGTCTTGGTAATACTATTAAAGGGTCAGAAATCACTGCATGCTCAATCTGAATTCAGTACCATGTGAAGAGAAGATGTCTACTTGCTACTCGATAGACATATTACTCCTGTATTTAGGAGTCTCTTGAATTCCCCCTGTCCAGTTTCTAATTTCTGCCCTGAAAGTTGTCTACAGCATGTCTGAAGTTATTATGCAAATCAAATAAACCGTCAGTAACTCAAAAAGTTCTGAACCAATATTTATCAAATTTAAACTCACCCATTTCTACCCTTAGTAAGATATTTAATTAATTTATGCTATTTTTAATGGTTAGTTTTTGGGATATTTGGAATTTATGAAAATGGACTGACTGAAGTTATGTTATGAAGTTAATGTAGATTAAACTAATATTAGTGTAAGACGTCTCAAAACTAATAAAAAAGTATTTTTCTTTTTCTCCATAATATATGTTGAAACATTGATAAAGGGAAGGATCTAACAACTGCTGAAAAACAGAAAATAACGAAGTTATTGAGTGAGGGAATGTCCACATTGGAGATATCAAAGGAGCTTTGAAGAGATCATCAAACGATAAAGAAGGCTGCTGAAAATATAAGTTAAGAACTCAAATCAAAGGAAAAAGCTTTCAGAACTTGCTTCCTTGGGATGAACATAAAATAAAGTGAGTTATAGTGAAACAACTACTTTTGATCGGTGCTCAGATCTTTGAAAAAGGCTGAAGTTGAGGGAGTCAAGATGGACAAAAGGTGTAGAATACTTTATGAATTGGGGTCTGTAAAAACATCTCCTCGACAGGCTCCTCTCATTAAAGCAAATATTTTAAAGTGCCAAAATTGGGCTAAGAAATACATGAAAATTGACTTTTCTAAAATAATTTTCATAGATGAATCCTGAATGACATTTGATGAACCTGATGGATGGGCCAATGGATGGATTTTATCAAATTCAGATGTGCCTGTGGCTAAAAGAAGGCAACAAGGAAGTGGTAGTGTTATGATATGGGCTGGAATTGTTGTCCAAACAATTATTGAACCATTCAAAGTCGATGAAGGAGTTAAACTGAAGTGATAACTTTGTGTAGTACAAGTCCCAGTCTCACAGTTTCAAAGTGAAGTGTGTATTTATGCATGGCAATACTCCTTCTCATGCATCTAAGCTTAGCCATGAATTCTTTGAACATAAAAGATTTACAGAAGAGAAGATAATAGAATGGCCACCATCAAGTCCTGATCTGAATCCAATTGAAAACCTATGGTCAATTGTGAAGATGAAATTATATGAACGTTGCATGGAATATAACAGCAAAGGAGTAAATTAAATTAAAACTACCATGTTGGAAATTGAACTTACTTAAGGAAAAAAAAAAATAACAAAATCAATAGATCATAGATTACTGGTTGTTATTAAGAAGGATAACTATGTTAAAATGTAAAGGATTCAAAGACTTATCATATGTGTTTATTTGTTCTTTTATAGGTGTTGATCAGTTTTTAATGATTTTATTACCTTTTTATTGAAGTAATATGTGATTATTTGGTTTTGCCTAATAACTTCAGACAGCAGTTTTTTTTAGAATATATCAAATAACTTCAATATCTTCAATAAAGCATATTAATATTACCTAAAATTTTAACTCAGGCTTTGTTTTGGCATCTAAATTGTTTAAAATTTGACAATTTTTTTTCAAATTAAATTTGAATTCTTGAAGTTTATATGATTTGCTTAATAACTTCAGACTGAGTGTAGGTTTAGCAAATACAGGGGCATGGTTCTCTGTATCTGTTCCATGATAGACACTGCAGTACTCTTTGTTTTTAATATTATGAGGTGAAATCACATTAGGGTACTTATCTATCAATTTTTATAGGTAAATCAAACTCATTTACTACCAAGTTAACTGAACTTGATGATGAATTTATCTTAACTTGTCACTCTGTAACTGTATCCCTAATGCATCTATTTCTGCAGTCTAAGATTAACCCAAAGTTGTTTAAGAAATCAAATCCCAATAATAGATTGGTGATATCTGTGACTACAAAGATCCATTGGAATGTTCTTCTTAAACAGGGTATCTTCATTTCTATGGTAGCTTGGCCATGGCAGCTTATTTTTTCACCACTGGCAGTATAGATAAACATTGGTTAAAGAAGGTGGTAAATTGAAAACTGGCACCTGTGTCTATGATAAAATTTATCTTAGTAACTCCTATTTTAGTGGTGACTTCTAAAAGTGGCAGATTTGATGGAGCTAGTGTGGTCCACACCACTAGTTTTTCTGACTCCCTCAGGCTGGGAGAAGCAAAATGAGAATTTGGTGATATTTGTACATTGTATTATTTTGTTTCCATTTATACCATAGTTTCTATGTCGTCCTGTTCTGCAAAGTAGAGATGTGCTCTACATACTTTTGGCATTTGATTTGGATGAAAAGGTTGGAGACCCACAGGTAGTGACACATTTTTTTTAATGGTATGGTAGACTGAGAAAAATAGATAGAGCAATATGAGAAGGCAATGATTCCCCACTTGTTGTTTATTTGATGAGGTCTTCTCGGTCATGACTTGTTTGTTGTGATTTACTTCTCAGTCTGACGAAGGCTTTTATGCCTAAATTTTGAGTTTTTAGTAAAGTTTGGTGTGTCCAAGTTTTTGATGGAGTCAAGTTCTGTGTTCATGTTAGGAGGTCACCAATGTAGTAAAGTGTCAGATGTTCTTAGCAATATTTACTGGAAACTTTGGAGAAAAAAAACAAACATAATCAAAGGTATAAACAAATAATATATGTTTATTTATTTCATTTTGATTGGAGTAAGTTTTTGTAATTTGTTGTAGCAAAAGTTTGTTCAGCTGGGTATTTGATAGTTTACAAGTCAGATGTTGGTAGCAGTTGGGAGTGTGATTACTTTTTAAACTTGTTGCAGTACCAATCTGTGGCATATTCTCAACCCACAAAAGAGTGGAAAAATGTCTTAAGCAGATGACTGCTTAGTTTTTTCACATGACATGCTTGGTTGGTTTCTCAGCTGTTTCTTCTCTACCTTTGCCTCTTGGCTATCTGTTTATATCCCCTATGAAAGGGCTCCAGACTACTGGCGCAAAGCTTAGTTTCAGCTAACATAAAAAATCTCTTTGTTTTTTTTTTTTGTTTTTTTTTTGATTGGCCAAAATTTTTATTTTCTGTTGTTTCTTTTTCATTTTTTTATGGCAGAAGTTATGCATGGAGCCTCTCTTGTCTTGGTAGATTTCAAATCACAATAATTAGAGCCATGGATCAGCACACCTCTGCCTTTTTGCAGCCATGTTCAGTGTCTTCTTCTTCCTCTTTTTATTTGAAGGTTAGTTTAGAAAGAAGTATATAGAGAGAAGGGTAGAGAGAAAGCGAGAGAGAGAAAAGAGATATGTGTTTTAAAGGAAAGCAAATGCTTATATTCTAATGAATCATTTTTGATTCAATAGTAACATCACTTGATAATGATTCAAGTTTATAAACTGAACAATGGAGATTTTCCTAATGTAATAAATATTTTTCATGTAGAGTACTTAAATTTTGACTTAGTCTTTATTTCCGATAAGATTCATTTTTATATTCATCAGTTTCTTGATGTGGTATTTTATTTCCAATGATGTGGTCATTATCAAGTATTTTATTTCAAATTACCTTTGTGTTCAAATAGATTTTTTTTTCAATTTGGCAGTCACTCTTGACAGTGCATTCTTCTTTCTGATTAGCAGGTTTATATAATAAAACTAAATGAAAAGTGGATATATGAAATATTTCAGGAAGTTGAATTTTTGTTTTTTACACTGTTCTTGTCATTCCTGGGTAAAAAAAAAAGTGGCTACCTGGAATACCTTATACAATATAGACTTGTAAATGCTATGAGAATCAGTTTAAAATTTTCTTATGCAACCTTTATACAGTATTTATATTCTGTAGTATCATATCTATATGTATATTCAACTCATTATTTTTATTAGTGTTTTAAATTACTATACCACTCTCCCGTTAAATCCAGAGTTTGGTCAATTATTTTACAAATTTTTATACTTGGGATGTAAAAAAGAAAAACATCTTGGCAAAAATAAAAATGTTGATTCTTGCCTCAACTAAAGACTTATATCTATTGTCTCACATTAGTGAACTTATTTCTTTTTTTTTTGTATGTCAGTGTTTAACTAAAAAATTACATAAAATAGCTTCTTTTTTTTTTTCTAGTGATTTCATAATATTTTCTGATTTTTTAAAAATATCTTTACTCTTTTTTTCCAGACATCCAAAATTGTTTGGCAGATGTGAAAAATGAATTGATGTTAAATAATGTACCTGCTTATGATTATTCATTTACCACTAGAACTGCTAATACTCTTAGAATTTCAAGAGATAAGGATTCATATGGAACTAATTCCCAACCTTCAAGAATCAAGTAAGTCATTTTTTTGTATATTTTTACAGTATTTTTATCTTGGAGATCCACAAAAGTTAGAACTTAGCATAAAATGACTCAAATATAATTGTTAGAAAAGGCAATAGTTATTGTCCTTTTTCTGATAAGCTCAGTGATGTAATGGAATAACCTGTCACCCCCGTGAGTGACTACACTATAGGTAGTAACTGCCTATAAGTATCTGTAAGTCAACAGACTACAGAGTCTAGTTGGGCTCTGTTGGGTACAACTCAGACTTACGTGAGAACTACCAACCTTCCAATAGTAACATTCACTACTGGATTGACTTGCGAAGACCTTGTGCATAATTGTTACCATTATTCTTATTGTACTGGTTTTTACAATAAACCTTTACTTATTTATCCACCATATTTTTCAAATATATATTCCTATAACATGGAATATAACACTCAAAAATGTTAAGAAATTGTGTAGTCATGTTTTGTGCTTAATAATAACATATTTACTCTTGTAATAAATAGGTATTAATAGGGAGATCTTTGTATTTGGCCTCAAAATATTATGGTTTCAATTTTTCCATTTTAAAACATAATGACTGAACATAATTTCATATATTATGTGAGTTACTGTCTTCATATTTGTTTCAAAGTTAGATAAATAAAACTTTTAATTGACAAAATGAATGAATTTCTTTTCTGCTATATCAGTATTATAAAGGTTAACAATGGAAAGAATGACTTCCTGATAATAAGCAACCTCTAAGCAATAGGGAAAACAGGCAACCTTTAACCTATAATGAAAATAAGCTATCACTAATGTTATAATGTTTGGTTGTTAGAGGAAAGGAATAACAAGGATTAGATTTTTAAACAATGTGAATTCATTTAATGTGCAAGATATATTACAGTTATTAGAAAATTGGAGAAAATATCAAATTTTGGTTGCTGATCATCAAGAAGGCAATTAGGTGTAAGGGTAGCACCAAGAGTTGACCAATTTCTTGGGTTGGTTTGACTGAGGTCACAGAATATGGTTGATTATATCAGATGCACATTTTGATTGATCATAGTTGATTCATGGTAGACTGTGTTGGTTGCTGAGATGACAGCAGTGATGACAAGGGATTGGTGTAGCTGGTAAGCCTGTGGTGTAAGGTTTCACTGCAGTGGTATGCCTGTAGCAAGTCAGTTGCCAAGGTGATGACAGTGGTAACAAAGGATTAGGTATAGCTGGTGGGCTTATGGTGGAATGTTTCACTGTTGAGGATCAACAAAATGGGGCTGCAGTGATGACTGCAAAGGTATGCCTGTAGCAAGTTGGGTTGCTGAGATGATGGCAGTGATGATGAGGGATTAAGTGTAGCTGGTAGGCCTGTTGTAGGATGTTTCACTGTGAGGGTATGCCTGTAGTGAGTCAGGTTGCTGAGGTGATGGCAATGAGCTGGGTGATAACAACATTGAGGTGTTATAAATTGCTGCGGTTAGTGTCGGGAGCCTGGCAGTGTTGAATCTAGTTTGTTGGTTACATTCTGTGTGTGAAGAGTTGGGTGATGTTAGTGAAGCCTGGGAGTGATAATGGTTGTGCTGAGAGAAGTGGTGATGATAACAGTGCCCTGCATGTTGGCAGGTGGCCTTGTGGTTGGTGACTGCTGTTGATAATTATAAGAGGCTTGCTTTTAAGTGGATCTGGCAGATTCTAGGGTCATCTCCTTTTCAGGAACATTTATGATTGGCTACTGTATCACTTTCATTGCAAGCACTTGCCTCTTGGGCTGGACATGATGCTTGGAGTCTATGTGCAGAAAATGATTTTTTTTATTTAGTTTTCTGCTTTCTTGGTGTTCACATACAGCCAGCATGCAGAATGAATCAGAAAGAGATCTAATTGCAGTGGAGTATAACACTAGTCAGCAATTTAAATAAGATACATCTAATCAGTAATGAAGTAAGGTAATCCTAAGAAATAATGAAAATTAGCTGTTTCTAAAAAATAAGGCAATATCTATTCCTAACCAACAGTGAAAACATGCTTCCTTAAACAAAAAAACTGCCATTAACAACAATGAAAATAAGCTATGCTAAAATATTCTTTAATGATGGAATACACAATTTAGTTGAAAGCTGGTGTAAGGTTATAGAAAACTAAAGAAAAATTTTGATAATTGAATAATGTTTCTATATGAAGAAAAGATTTTTCTCAAAAATTACTGCAAACTTGTTTCAGTCTAATATATGTGTGTTCAGTGAGTGGGTATAACAATTCAGTGCAGGAAAACTATCCTCTAAATCATGACTGACAGTTCCTCATGAATGTAGTAGGACATGTGTTGATAGCGTACCAGTAATTACATTGAGATACAAGAAATAGATAAAATATGTTATTTCTTCCATCTTGTATAATTTCAACATGATAATTTTACTGAAGAAGGAGAAAAGTATGAAAAAATAGAAGGAAAATGCCCAAATATATTTTGATATTTATCTGTATTCTCACATAATGTAGAATCAGATCATTTTTAATGCAGAGTCTTGGAAAATATCTGTGATATCATGATATCTTCAGGTACCACTACTTAAAGTTTAATAGGAGTTGATATGTAAATTAGATGTTTTGCACTATAGTGTGATAAATGATGCTTTACCTGCAACTTTTGTGAACTTAAATGATGTCAATTCCAGGTATATAAAAGTTATTTGATATTATTAAGAGGGCATAACTAAGACATTAGAAATGCTACTCTAATCTGAAAAGGCTTTGTTTGCAGGAATCTCCGTGAGGAATACTTGAAACATGGAGGCCAACACCCAGATGTGTTAGAACAAATGCGAAATATGGAAATTGAAGCAAAATTAAAAGGTAAAATTCAGTGTGGAAAGTGATCATTTTAAGTCCATCATTTTAAGCAAGAAATAATAGTTACACTCTAGATACACTAATTTTATTAGCTCTATAGTCAGTTCTTTGGCTGAGATGATTTTAAATTTAAACACTTTCACTGGCCATATTTTCATATTCTGTGCATGTATAGATGTGATTAATCTCCATTGTTAAATGTAACAGCTTTATTTTTGACTAATAAATGAAGAATATAATAATATACACAATTTCAGCCCAAACTCTTTGGACTATATTTACTCTATTTTGCAACATTTATCCATAATTTAGCCTTGGTTAATAAAAATGGACCATGATTAAAAACTGATTTAATAAACAAGAATGATCATATAAATACTTGTAGTGATCACAAAAACTAAAAAGAACCTAATTTCCTATGATTCCTTAGTAAAAAAAGAAAACTGCCCTACTGGCGGGAAATTTAGAGGTATTTTTTTTCAGTAACCTCTCGCCAAGAAAGCATGTGGATTTGAGTTGCTCCAGGAATGAAGACTACAGATAAGTTTCACATCACTATCACTTTCTCATGTTTAATATTACATTTTAATGATAGACTTATCACTTGCAAATAATTTTATTCATTCACCAAGACAAACATGAAAAACAGAAACATTTAACAGTTACCATTTAACATCAAAAGAACTGTCATATCTACTGAATTAGTACAACCAAATTCTTCTGATAAATAAACCCTTCTGCATACGTATAAATGTCTCACTTTGTTGTTATGATGTGTATATGTATATTTTACTAACCAAAAACAGGAGTCAAACAAGGCCCACCATAACATACTAAAAATGTATGTTACTTAAAATTATTTTCCTTTTCATTCACTTTATAAATTATCTGATGAAAACTTTAACCTTAGAATTTCACACTTTCAGTTTTCTTTCAATTGCAGGAGACAAAGAAGAAACACATAAGGTGTTAATGAAGAACAATAAACTTTATGAAGGACAAAGGGCAACTCAGGAGCAACAATCAAGTCATAAGGAAACCAATAAAAGCAGTAAAGAATCAAGTAATATACATATTTTTAAATACTTTCATGGTAATTGTTCTGATGAACTTTCCTCTATGGTACCAAGACATTATAAATTTTAGTACAGTACTAGATTGGTGGCAAGGTCTCATCATCTTACAGTTGAAATTGCTAAATGTTCTATGCTAATAGTTTCTTCTTTTGCACTCCTTGCTTGTGGAACTCTCTTCCAACTTCTTGCTTTTCAGTCAACTTTGATCTTCAAAAATTTAAATGTAATGTCACTTGTTATTATCTGTCTTAATTCTTGTTCTTTTATTGTTCTCTCTCCTTAATAGTGTTTTTCTCATATTCTCTAACACTTAGTAATTCCTTGCATCTTAGTGGCTTTATTACCTTGTGTAGGGTGAAATGATAAAAAAATATGGCCTTATTCATTAAAGATTTTAATGATAAGAGAGATTAATTAAAAATTATATTGATTGTAACATATTGCAAAAAGCAAATTTCTTTTAATATCACTGGCCTTTTATAGATTTATAGCATTGTCCCTGACATTTTGATACCATGTTTTTCATTAGATGACTTTTATAAAATTCATGACCAACACAGCATTTTAAATGCAACTCAAACACTTCTAGTTGCTAGCTTTATATTTTACTAAGCTGAAAATTTGTAAATGAGTTGTGTATGTATTATATGCATTGTATGAAGTGATTTCCATGACAGTACTTTCAATTACTTCATTTCATTCTCCCTCAATAGGGTCAGCATCTGCATCACTTACCTGCTGATTAAGGAGGCATAGTGGAGTAATGGATAGTGGCTCAGATTGAGGAATTGGAGAGCCAAGTTTGAATTCCAGTTGAATCCATTACATTCATTTACATGCTAATACCCTTGGGAAAGGTACAAATCCTCTTCTTTTTTCCCCAGCTATGGGTAAATTGCAGGACAGACTGGGTTCTATAGCCTTGGATGGCAACTAGTCTAACGCAGAAGGAAATGGCAACCTAATGCCGGAAAAAAATATGCCTTGTCAGTCATGTAACAAAAGATTGCCTACACATGTATCACACATGGCACATAACTGATAATGTATTGTCATTTAATCAAAATATAGTATGGTAAGGTATAAACTGTTAAAAGTCATGAGTTTTCTTGGTATTGATAGAGGAGTGCTTTCTTGTTGCCTTCTTCATGCTGATTTATTGAGACACTACCTCTGCTTAGATGGCTGTTGACTTGTCAAGAGTTTTCTGCTGTTTAATAGGTTTTATTTTTCATCCTACAGGTTTGCTAACAACCCACCTCACTCACAAGAAATTGGATTGGGGGTGCCAGTTTAGTTGCTGATCTTCCAACAACAGTATACATACCCACACACACACATATATATATATATATACACACATACTCATACACTTAGTTAAAGTACTAAACAATATTATCATTATTTTTTTAAAAAGTCTATATAACTTCATACCTTGACTATATTGAGTTAATGGTGAGAGGAATATCTCTGTTCATCATTTAATAGAGCCAAAAAGTTTCATACTAATAATCAGAGACTTGAATTTAAAAATAAAAATTTATGTTTTTTTTTTTTAGAGCTCCTCATGCCTATTCATGGGGGGAAGGGCATATCTATGAATGTAAATTTTGTTTTTATTTTTAAATGAAACACTTTGGTAAGAAATTACTTAAAAACAAAATACAATTTTAAACAATTTTTTTTAAAGTCAGTCCCAAGAAACTCATGGTTTTAACATTCAAATAATGAAAGATAGCTGGGTGAAGGGGGTTAAGTCTATTAGAATTAATTCATTGCCTGGTAAAGAACAACATGTGTAACAGGTGTCATCCAGCAACTGTGATCAAAAGCAGTGTAAAGGGGTGGGGGAGTCAAATTCCTTGGAATTGATCTCTTGTCTGGTAAAGGAAGACATAAGTTACAAGTCTTATCAGACCATCATCCAGTGGCTGTAGTGGTTTATTTTGTGATTTTTGGTTAATAACTTCTTACCTCTTTGAGAATATCTCTTTTGGAATCATTGAGAAGGAAGTTTCTTCAGGGGGTGACCAAATTAGATCTCTGTGATCTTTGTTCGCAGAACTTTGGTATGTTAAGTGAATTTTGGTTATCATGAGAAGGTGTTCTTTTTTGAGAAGTTGTTGGTGATATGTTTTGTTTATTTTCTGGTTTTTCATTTTTTTTGTTCTCATTATTTGTGGTTTAGAGTTTTTGTCGGGTTCATACAGATACAAAGTGATTTCCATAACAGCACTTTGAATTAGTTCATTTCATTCTCCCTCAATGGGGTCAGCGTCTGCATCACTTACCTGCTGATTGTCCCATACATGTGACTACATGGAACCTGTTTTTCTGATATTTGTAACATCCCTCTTTTTTGCAGGTGTTGAAGTTATTAGGTTGGTGCAAAAATAATATCGTTTTTTGACGTTAAAAATACGTCAAAAAACGATATTATTTTTGCACCAACCTATTAACTAAGTATTAGGTTGGTGCAAAAATAATGACGTAATAATGTTGTTTTTTGACGTTAAAAAATACGTCAAAAACGACATTATTACGTCATTATTTTTGCACCAACCTAATACATGATTTTTAATTAAAATTGCCTTCCTTCCTTTATGTTTTTTGTCTAAGGCTGATAACCCCTTGATGTTTGAAGGCCCATCTTTATCTGGATGATTCATATTCAGGGTGCAAAGGGATAATTCAGGGCTTCTCACTATGCCATTCCTTATTTTTAGTGTTTTGTCATGATGTGTTTTTATTTTTATGTTGTAGAATTTGTTCATTTTTTACAATGTTTCCACTTGCTTCTTTTTTCCACTTTAACAAGATTTCCATTTTTTTCATTTTGCTTACTGTCTTTTGGAACCATCTAGGAGATATCTCTTTTTTTTAATTATTAATGGTGACAATCTTGACATGGGTGGGGTCCCCACTGATTTTAGAACCTGAAAAAGCAAGCTTTGTTCATTTCCATTATCAATATATAGCCACTTGAGTGGTTTATTAAATGCCATATTTTTCTTCGTTGTCTCTGCTCCTCAACATTTTTAATCTTCGGGTATGTCCAGAGGTAATCCCATACACTTTAACATGACCAAATCCAAGAACAAAATACTTGTGTTTAAGGGAAACTTCAAGAATCTGTAAACCGTTAGCAACTTTCCTCAAGTTTGAGTATAAGTGTTTTACAGTCATATTGAATTTTGAATCAGAATGCATTCTGACACTTACATATGGAAATTGATCTGTTTTTGATTCCAATGGTATTTAAATTGGAAGTTAAGTACTTTAAGAAATATATATATATATATATATATATATATATATATATATATATATATACACAAACACATATATTTTCTTCAATATGTTAAACCATTCTGATAATGATCTAAAACTAGGTGTCTATTGAAAATTCACTAATAAAAATGATCTCAAACTTCTATTCACAGAATAATAACAAAATAAAATCCACAATAATTATTGGCTTCTGTTTCACAATACATCTACATCATGTCGTCATGATACATTGAAAATACTTTTAAACTCTTTCAATATCCTAATTATTTCATATATAAATATATAATACAATATATTGTATATATTTCATAAATATATAAATGCATTATATTGTAAAGCTCATCAAATTCATCAAATTACAAAAATAAATAATATAGTGTTGATAAAACTAGACATATGGTATGACAATTTATCTAAACTTAATATAAAATTGTTTGAAACTACTTCAGAAGCAATAAGATTTGATTACTACAAAACAAAATAATATCAACTTAAAACCCAAAGTAAGAATTTACACTATAGACTGAAATAAATGTCACAAAAAATACATAGGTGAAACATCTAGGAATTTAAATAAAGGAATATATGAACACAAAAGTGTTTTTTTGAAACAACACATTCAATGTCTTAAATTGTTCATCATAATAAGTCTGACCATAATTTTGAATTCAATTTTAATTAAAAGAGAAATTAATTTATTATTGTGCAGAAAGTTCACTAATATATGAATCTTCCATGGTTAATTTACATCTAGGTTCATACATCATATCATCTTTCATAACAAAACTACTACTATCATCATATAGGATATTTAAAAATTATAGCAATAAAAACAAAACCAAAAGTGGTACGTTGAGCACTGACTCATCAGACACCAGAAATTTAAAATTAATTTAAAATTTCTTTTGATGTAGAATTATGCTTGTTGTATTTCATTTCTTCCTCCTACATAGAAATGATTTTTTCAATAAAAAAATTAAACATTTACTCTGAAGTCTTTTCAAAAGGCAAAACACATACATAAGATCCCATACACGAGAATCACAGCCAACCACAGCCAACACATGGTTTTTTTTGTGGAATCTTACTCCTCTGCAGGAGACTCAGTCAGTGAATTTTAGGTCTTACCAATGGGCCATGTTTATTTTTTATGAATTAAAATCCATAAAGAATAAAGATGACCTTTAATCTATAAATATTTTTAATTGTTTAATTTTTATGCTTGGGCTAAAGATTCTTACATTATAAGTGTGCATGGTGCCAAATTCACAATGAATAATACAGTATATAAGTAGGTGGAAAAGAAACAAAAAATTAATTTTTGTTTCAGTTGAACTTTAGATATAATAGGGTTAACATCCACTTAGCTTCTCAGATGAAATGAATTTCAATAGTAGGATCTAGAAGAAATTTTGCTATGTGAACCATATTGATATGAAAATGTTTAGAATGTTTAATTCAATGTAATAAGATCATATTCAGTAAAATCATTCTGATCTGATGCTTATTGGTTAAGTGATCAAATCATATAATAATACAATCACTTCATAATTCTGTTGAAAATCAAACCATATTTAAGACGAGAGAGTGTTCAGTGATATGATCCAGGAACATGCTATTAGATCAATATACATAAAAAGAATTCTCTCAGTTTGATATACTGAATCCATGTTATTGTTTTGATTAATGCTATCCGTGGAAAAGAAATGTTATGGGTGAAGGTGACTTATAAAAATTTCTCTACTCCTAGTATTTTTACCAGCAGATAACAATAGCATGTGTGTCCATACTTTCTGATAAATTATTGGTGCCTTTTGTGGCCAGCTCTGATTCCTGACAGTAAAAATAATTCCAGGTGTGTTATGACTTTTGGAAGTGTTTCTTTGTATCATTTGCTAAAATGCACTATATACATTTCAGATGTCTTATGTTTCAGTTGCATTTATATACCTTTGACATAAATAGTATAGAATAGGACTGTCGCGGCTGCCTTTGGATGCTCCCTAAAATGGAAGAGAACAGGACACTTCGAGCTTGACCTTTTTGATCATGTTCCCTACACACTGTGTAATTTAGTCTCATTTTGTTTTAGAATTGAGCTAATTAATTTTTAGTTCTCTTTATATGAACCTAGTCGTAATACGCCTCTTAAGCATTTTTAGACATTTGTTTTTTCATAGCAAATCTCAACTCATTTTTAGAGAGATTTTTAGCATTTTTGTGAGACTGTGTATGTTGTTAGTCTCCCTTAACATAACACAGCAACATCTCACCAAATTCGAGATCGGTGCATAGGCTCCTAGCTTTTGTGGTCAGGACTCCAACTCGGGCTGTGTATTAAGTTGCGGTCCCATTTTTTATGTCTGCCAACTGGATGCAAGTTGGGTCTATCTTTCTTTCTCTCTTTACTTCTCTTTTTTACTTCTGGCTCCTTGTACATTTTTGACTTTTGACATTCCGTCCCTACTGGCTGCCTGCACATTGTCCATAACCTTTCCCGTACACTACGGTTATGATTACTATGGGAGGTTTTGATATTGGACTCAACCAGCAGATATGCAATGCCAGCACTGGACATTTGATATGCCCAACAACATTGCAATGCCAGCTTCCAGGCACTGAACAGATACCATCGCTGATACCATTCCTGCCTGACACGTCCAGTCCATAGCCAACCTGCAGCGATGGTTGGGAGTTGAGATGCAGACGTTCCAGTTGTGTCAGTGGTTGGAAGTTGAGGTCAGTGTTGAAACCTTCCATAGTATATGGGAATGGTTGGTCATTGCAGATGATCGCTGCCAGTCATCACAGGTGATCGAAGTTAAGTGAAGTCGATCACTGCTGGTCATTGCAGGTAATCGTTGTGTGTTGCAGAGGTTGGTTACAGACTAGACATGTTGGGCAGGAATGATATCAGCGATGGTATCTGTTCAGTGCCTGGAAGCTGGCATTGCAATGTTGTTGGGCATATCAAATGTCTGTTGCTGGTGTTGCGTATCTGCTGGTTGAGTCCAATATTGAAACCTCCCGTAGTAATCATAACCGTAGTGTACAGGAAAAGTTATGGACGACGTGCAGGCAGCCAGTAGGGACAGAATGCCAAGAGTCAGAAATATGCAAAGTGCCAGAAGTAAAAAGAAGTAAAGAGAGAAAGAAAGATAGACCCAACTTGTGTCCAGTTGGCAGACAAAAAAATATGTGAGCGTAACTTAATACATAGTCCAGATCAGAGTCTTGGCCACAAAGGCCAGGATCCTGAGTACTGATCCCAAATTCAGTGAGAAGTCATTGTGTTATGTTAAGGGAGACCAACAACAGACATGGCCTTGCAAAAATGCTAAAAATCTCTATAAAAATGAGTTGAGATTTGCTATGAAAAAACAAACATCTAAAAAAGGTTAAGAGGTGTATTATGACTAGGTTTGTAACATAAAGAGAACTAAAAAGTAATTAGCTCAATTCTAAAACAAAATGAGACTAAATTACACAGCGTGTAGGGAACATGATCAAAAAGGTCAAGCTCAAAGTGTCCTGTTATCTTCCATTTTAGGGAGCAGTCAAAGGCGGCCGTGACAGGACTGCTTGATGTCTAAAGTATTTATATATTTCCTCCTCATGCCAATGATCAAGTTCTGGTAAAAGCCAGGATTTCAAATGCAGATTTTTAAGGTAGGCTCTCTTTGACTGGAAGATTAACAAAATACAACCTCATGCTATCTGTTTAACCCAATGCCAGAATAAATTAAGCATGATAAATATGTAAACCACAGTGAAAATTGAAGTGCACCAATGAGAGATATAATTTATTATAAACTTTTTTTAGTAGGAAATCAGAGTCATGCTCTTATGCAACAGATCTTGAGACTTGAATCTGAAAATCAACATCTTCAATCTCAACTGAATACATTTCTGCTTCAAATTCCACAAACTACAGGTAACAAATCTATTTTTGTATAATCGCAAAACAAATAAAAAGTTAATATAGATAATGATGAAGATAACAGGTTCCTCTTGTCATTGATGATATGAATATAAAACCCATCTGTTATAATTATCTGCGTAATTACTGAGAGAGTTTATTATTACTTATGTATTCAGTTAAAATCACCAATTCCTAATTTTTAAATTAGCAACAAGACCCAATAACTAGCAATAAACAGACTGCAGGAAGAATGAAATTTATCCATTTATAACATTATCATAGAGCACCTCAGTGAGGTGTAATGGTTAACAAGTTTGTCTCGCTAGGTCAGTTACAACTGAAAAGTGAGTTTGATCATCACTAGGTGCCCTATACTTTCGGCCTTGTGCCACATCTAAGCTATGCTTAGAAAATAACCAGGACATCTCGGTGTGGTGTAATGGTTAGCAAGCTTGTTTTGCAAGAACAATTATGAGTGAGTAGTGAGTTTGATCCTCACTGGGTACCCCATACTTTCAGCCTTGTGCCACATCTAAGCTACGCTTAGAAAATCATTTAATGGGCACCTCGAAGTGGTGTAATAATTAGCAAGCGTGTCTCGCTAGAACAATTACCACTGAGTAGTGAGTTTGATCCTCACTGGGTGCCTCCTACTTTCAGCCTTGTGCCACATCTAAGCTATGCTTGGAAAATCACTATAACATTATCATAAAAATATATCAGAAGCTGAAATGGGAATTTGAATTCGAATGACTGATTTGATTTTCAAAGTTCCTGTTGCCTAACAACAAAATTGTAACATATTGCCCTAATGCTCAACAAAGAAAATGAGAAGAAATAAGAATTTAAATGAAATTTTCAAATCAACCACATCAGTGGAAAGGAAAGAATTAAAATGGGAAAGAAGTTTATCATCTTATGATCTCCAGTTACACTTACCAAAATGTGATGAGATTTATTATTATAATTGTATTTTTATTATTACTTGAGTTATGATGGTAATACCAATACTTTCAAGATATATTTTGTTTAAAGTCATTTTAAAGGTCATGATCTCCAAAACACTAATCAGTGCAAAGTTTACACATTTTCAAAAAATGGTCAACAAACGAATTATTGAAGACAAGAAATTGAAATTCTGATAAAAATTAAATCAAGATTATGGAAATGATTTAAAGAAGTAATTCTATACTTCAGAATCTATTAAAGATATTTGCAAATTAACAGTAGAGAAGATGAAGTACAGATAGTTCTTTGAGAATATGACCATAGTTGATAGTATAAGAGATATATAAAATGTATTCCATTTTAGCTAAGCACATTTGGAGAAAAAGTAGTAACCTGTGA
This sequence comes from Acanthosepion lycidas, assembly GCA_963932145.1. Classification (NCBI taxonomy): domain Eukaryota; kingdom Metazoa; phylum Mollusca; class Cephalopoda; order Sepiida; family Sepiidae; genus Acanthosepion; species Acanthosepion lycidas. The sequence goes on from OZ010580.1 coordinate 84,895,906, forward strand.
TAAATATTGGTTATGTACTATGATTTTTAGGACAGTAGTTTTTTTTACAAATGTAGCAGTTACTGTAACTATTAAACTAAACTACATCAAATTTTCTGATGCAAGTCAAAGTTTTCACAATAATATACATTAGTAATATATTATGGTATAATTTTCAACTTATTATTTCTCTCCTTCTTCTATGACCTTTCAGAACATGTGAAATCATGGCTCTCCACAACATCCTCTCTATTGCAATTCTTAGTAATGTTTCTCTTTTTACCATCCCTTTCACTCCCCATTTAGCCATCCATTCACATAAGCTTGCCAGCTAGTTAGCCTGCTATCTTCCCTGTCCCTTGCTTTTAATTAATTTATTGTAGGAATGGCAAACACCAGTCATAAATCATGTGTAATCTTTTTGGGAGCATATTTGGTTTTAGTATGTATATGAATCCAATTGATATTGTTCTCATATCAAATTCCTCGGCCAGGAGTAGTGAGTCAAATTTTACTTGCATAATAAAATTTAACATTGTATAAGGAAATCTGAGTTTTCCCTGTTTACAACACATGAAAATTGAAAATATATAGAAACTATCTGAAATTTTTAATGAGGGATTGTCAATTCTTTCTATTGCTAGACGATCAAAGCCTGAAGGTTATAAACAAAAAACACCAGCACGAATTGCTGCTGCTACAACAAAAAATTGAAATAGTAAAAAAGCAGAAGGAACTGAATCAACATGAGAAAGAGCTGGAAGAAATTATTGGTAGCCATATACAAAAACCTGTTCAGGTAAAGTCATTTAAGACTGTTTTTTCATTTTAGTTCTGTCTGTTTTGTTAGTAACATTAAACGTAAAAAAATGAGACAGAATTCCTTGAAATTTTGTTTTACATGTTACTGAAATTAGATTGTTGCTTCTAACAACAAATGTACCTTTGCAATATGGTGTGATTAAAGAAATAGTCACCATTCCCTAATTGAACTATTAATTCATTTAATTATAAAATTATATCAAATTAATTTTCTTCTACAATAAGAAAACTATATAAAATTTTAGATTAGCCACTTTTTATTAGGAAAAAAATGTTCAGATTATGGAAGGTTTTTCAGTTTGGTCCTAAGTGGAGATATTCTTGCCTGTAAGAAAGTGGTTTAGATGTTTGTAAAATGGAAATCTAAAAGACAGATATGGGGTGAGTAGGAAGAGTATTGCCATAAAGTCTTGGAATCAACAAGAGGGCAGGCATAATTATTCAGCAAAATGATTTTCATTCTCTGTTCATCAAAGTGAACACTGAGTTCTAAATGCACTATTTGGCAAGCAGATATGTGATATTGTTTTGAAATAAAATCTGATGTATCAATCTACTCCTGTTTCTGTTTTAACTTCACATCCATACATTACACTGATTTCTGGTTATTCATAAAAAAAATCTATTTTATCAATCATCAAAAGTGAAAATAGATCATAATATAATCCTTCAGATATCTGACTGTTCTTTAATTCAAATGGAAACTATTTATATAGCTTTATTTTTCTTGCCAACGATTTATCATTTTTACTTTCTATAATAAAAATATTTTCTTTAAGTATTCAGCATTATTGCCTATTCTTTTATTATTACATAGTGGTTTGTGGTATTATCTTGCAAGAGAGTAATTTTAAGTGCTTAATTACTAAGTCCTCTCCAGAGTCTATGAGTAAAAAAAGGACTGTAGGAGAGTTATCTATGTACATTTGGGACATTTCATTTAGAAGATGGTTTTGTAGATAATATGCATAGTTCTTCACAAAGTAATCATTTGTAGAGATGCTGATGTGTCCAGATGTCATTTTACTCACATGATTTTTGGTACCTTTCTTTATCATATGCAAAATATCACAACAGGGACAATTGCAATTTTAAGTTTCCATATTTCTGTTATTTCAATTTGCAGGTCCTTATCATTTGAAAGTTTTTGAAATTCTTTTTTTAGAAATATTGGAATTCTGTCGGCAAGTCATATCAATTAATTGACAGGTTCCTTTTTTGAAATCTTTTATGATTATGTCTATTCTATTTGCATCAGTTTTCCTTCTGTAAAGATTGGGGAATTCCACAATATAGTCATTCCATCACTATTTGTGACATCATTCGGATGGTGTTGGTATCTTGTATTTGGGACTCCAATACCAAAGTTTAGACAAACATGCCAATGATTATATTATTTTAGCTTGTCATGTCTAATAATGTATTCTTTCTCAGAAAGGACTGGTCACTCTAATACTATGTGGTCAACAATTTCATCAAACTTCTGGCATAAGTGGCAGGCAGTATTTGAGCCATTTTGTTGATTTTATCCTTATCAGTTGGAAGACATTGGTCTTGTGCTGCCATAATAAGGCCTTCTGTCACCCCTGCTTCTAATCCATTGATGGATTTGGTGAATATCAGTCTGGTTCATCCACTTTCAATAAAATGTTTTAGATCTCAATTTTTGTTCAAGATTCTTCATATAAGCAGTTTTCGCCTGTAACTTAATTTTCTTTGCTGCAACAGTAGGAGATTCAGGATTCTGTAAACATTAAGTTGCCCTTACTAGATAAATCTTCATTAAATCCTATCACAAATGCATCTGCCACTAAATAAAGGAAAATTTATATATATTAAAAAATCTACTTTGCATAATACATAGTAAATGATGCTCAATGTTAAATAGACTGTTATCAATAAATCATTATTTTCATCATTAAAGTATGAAAATGTTTTAAAAATTTTAGCATAATATTCTTACTATTGTGTATAAGAGATGTTTTTTAGGACAAATCTAAATTCAAAGTGCAATGGTTTGTGAGCATAATCCTCTATCGCAAATGCATTCTGTATTATCTTCCAGTTTACTGAATTGATTTATTTTTTTACAGTTTATCAACTCTTTGCAGGTTATTTAAAACCAGAAAATATTTTCAGATTGTAAGAATTTTTTGGAAATAATAATGATTTACTGATACAAGTCCTACTAATTAACACATAGCTGGGAGGAGTAGAGGTGGATTCATACCTTTCCCAAGAGTATTTGCATGTAAGTAAATATAACAAACCCATCTGGAATTGATTTCCACTTCCAAGCCATTATCCATTACATTACATGATATTCCCAAGCAGTCACCCATCTATGTACTTACCAGGCTCAACGTTACTTAATTTTGATGATCATACAAGAACTGTGTTTTCAATGTGATATGGACATAAATCCTCCAGTTATATTAACAATAATTTCAAAAGTGCTCCTATTTCTTTTCAGCAATTTATATCTACTCCCAACCTCACAAGCAACAGATACATATTGCCTTCTAGAACTGAAATGTAAGTTACTTACTTTTATTAATACAAACAAGTATATGAAGGTACATCAATAAGCCCATAGGCTAATGAAGAAAAAAGCATTTATTATACACAATAAATATTTATTTTTCAACATAACCTCCTTCCTTAATTCTGTGATAAATATTAATCCCATAGATAAAACATTATACAGTGAAAATTTCAAGCCAAAATTTAGCTGATAACTATACATCATGTTATAAATATTGATTCACTTTTGTCCTTATATCAAAGTAGAATCTTGGTGACCCTGTTGTAAATTACAATGAAGTATATTTGTGATATAAAAAAAGGAAATAAAATTCAAATATGTAAATTTATAATTAAGTTAATTTTTCATGCTTGTACAAGAAGAAAAAATATTTTGGGGTTCACTGGAAAAAATTATTTTATACTTTCAAAAGAATATCATTAAATTCTTTCTATGTTCAAGTGTCTATTGGCTACATGTTGACCTTTCCTATAATTTCCTGCCACAGATACACAGTTCTTGGTCATGTTTTCTTCCAGTGAACATTTAAAACTGGTGAGCTTATCTGTATAGAAAAGAACTATTTTTGAATATTGTTCTAACATTGTACAAACCACAAATCCTCTGGATCTTCTGTGATACTCCTTTTATGCAAGGTAGAATATTTGTAACTGGTTTGTAATTGTCTTTCAAATCCATACATATATGTTGGTAGATGGTACTTTTTTGTTCACAGGAAAGTTATTTCTCTGGAAGGTAGTCTTCATGTTGATCTCACTTTGGGTTCCCACTTGTATTTTTCATGTTGTAGACATGTATGATCCATTTCTTTACACTGTATAAATAACAAGAAGTGTAAATAAAACTCAATAAATGTTCGCCTATATGTTTGAAAAAATAAAAATCCATCGGAGAGAGACACCATGTGTATAGACAGGGTCCATGTTTCACTGAGTCAACTTTAATAATATATTTTTTGTAAAATGATGGCAGGCATTATTATACAGCAAACTTGGGTACTGTTAAAATTTTGAATGCATTATTTTAAGTTAGCTTACATATCCATCATACTTCTCTTCCCTCAATTTCTCTTATAGTGATGAATTTTATGGTTTAGTGTGGTTTAAATAAAAAATGAAGAACTGCTTGTATTCGCCAATTCCTACTACAGAAATGAGTAAATGAGAAAATAGTATTTGAGCTGTGAGTTTTTTTAATCATTTCACCTCCAAGCAAGGCAATAAATAAGATGTAAGGGGTTACTGGGTGTTAGAGAATATGAGGAAAAAAATCACTATTAAGGAGAGAAAAAGAATAAAAGAACAAGAATTAAGAAGACAGAAGATAATGATTGAAATTGCATTTAAATTTTTGAAGATCAAAATCCACTGAGAAGCAAGAAGCCAGAAGAGTTCCACAAACAATGAGTGCAATAGAAGAAATAGTTAGGATAGGACTATTTAGCCATTTCCAGTGTAAACTGAACAGATCTTGCTGCCAATCTAGTACTGCTCTTAAATTCATAAAGTCTAGGTATCATAGAGGAAAGTACATAAGAACAATTACCGTGAAAGGCACAGGGAGGCTACATTACAATGGTGGTAAAGTGACAAACTGATATGCCAGGTCAGGACCAATAACACTGCAGATTCTTCTTTGGATTTTATCAAGAATATCTAAATACATAGCAGGAGAACCAGACCAGATGTGGCAGCAATATTCAAGGACGAATGGTAGACTTATAAATATGTAAGATAGATTCTGACAAGAAAAACTGTCTAGCTCAATACAGTGAGCCAAATTTCCTAGCAGCAACCCTAGCACTTAATTCAATATAATCTTTTCATTTCATATCAGTGAAAAATGTTAGTCCAAGAAGGCAAATTGAGTCACTCTTCCAGAGTTTAGCATCTGCTACGCTGATGGAAGGTACAAAAGGTTCTCTCAGATGATTAAAAGAAAGTTGTTTTCTTTTTGGAGGTTTTAAAATTAACAAGCCATTTCTTGTTCCAGTTAACAATAAATTGTAGGTCATTTTTTAAATCAGCTGCCAATTTGACCTTATCAAACTGATCAGACTTACTATTAAATAGTTGTGTCATCAGCATAGATATCGAGTTAAGAACTGATGATATCTGGAAGGTTATTGATGAAGATTAGGAACAACTGTATTAATGCAAAAAGATTTAGAAGAGTGGCCATTTAAGACAACTTTCATTTTGTGATTTGATGTGAAAAATGGAAGCAGTTCAAAAATTCACCCCAAAATACCATAAACTTTCAAGTTGTGAAGAAGACTAGTATATCAAATCCTGTCAAATGCTTTCAAGATATCCAAAGCAATAGCCCAAACTTCACCATTCTTATCTAAAGCTTGATAGACTCTTTCAGCAATAATCATTAATACATAAGTAGTTGACCTAGAAAAGTGAAAACCATATTGTTTATCTGAAAGACCCTGTATAGTCTAATTCAGAGTTAATTACAGCATCTAATACTTTGCCAAAAAAGGAGATAGAAGGCTAATAGACTGATAGAAGGATCAGATAGTTCACCTGAGTTCTTAAAAACTGGAATAATAACACAAAATCACAAATTTTCAAAACAAGCTTGCACAAAATTTGTGTGCCAAACAATTAGGCAAGATAACAAGTTCTAATTACAATTCTCTTGGGCTCATAAAAACAATTATAATTATTATCAACAAGATGTTCACTTATTTCAATTCATTCGACTGTTGAAAGGAGTTGAGAAGGTTGATAATTCACAGGCATCACTGGATTTATGGTGTGTTTAAACAATAGTTCAGTTTTATAAAATGAAATGAGATAAATCTCATATTTTCATAAATCAGGATTAATACTTGCATTACTTACTCAGAAGACCCCCCCTATAGAGGAGAACATGACTAAGGACTGCATGTATGCAAACCCATACAGCTGTGGTAAGAAATACAAAGGAGAAACAGGCCACCCACTTAAGGTAAGACTACAAGAACATTGTAAAGCGGTAATACAAATAGAAATAGAAAAATCAGGTTTAGCTGACCACATATGGGGGAAAAGGGAGATCACCACCCCCTGTGGGATGAGGTCGAAATAATAGAGAGCATCACTGAAAATACAAAAACTTAAGGAGTCAGCACATATGGTAGGCCACGAAAATCTCCTGTGCCAACCAAGCATAGAAATGAATACAATATGGGAACCAGTAATAAGGAGTGCTACAGAAAAGCAATGAAGAAAGACAAAAATTGCAATATAAGCTCCGGTAAAAAATGCAATAATAATAACAGAAAAAATTGAAATATGAGTACTGGTAAAAAGTAGTGGTTGAGACATTAGGTTTATAGGTCCCAAAAATTCATACACAGATGTCCTCAAGGACACATGGTCCAGTGGATAAAGATGTTGGTTAGGTCCAGTGACTGAGTTCAATACCAGGCCACAGCAGTGGTGAATCAAAACTTGGAGAGCTGAGTTAAAGGGAAATAACTGAGACATCCGGAAGAGGCATGGCACGTGGAACTAGAACAATCTACCCCAGTGGAAGAAATAAAGGGTTTGGTTCAAAATTACAATCACCTGAAGAAGGCTAGAGCATAAAATGGTCAAAACATTGAGAACATGGCAATGGAGATGAGGATAACAATCTGAGTAATGTGAATAATCATAATACCTCATCTCAGAGATATAAGACATAAAGGATTTATACCTGTAATTTTGTGACAAACTTCCACAAACAACTGTATATTTCTCTAAATTTGTAGAAACTTCCTTTTTCTGCTTTCTTTTTCTTTTCTTTCTACTATTTTCTTTTTGTCATTGTCAGAGTCAGTAGTGGCAGCTTTTAGTTTTATTTTGTTCAGATCCCAGAAGTTACTTGCAGTCCTTTGCTAGTAAAGGCAAAACCCTTCAGCTTTCTTTTTATTCTTTCTTTTCAAATTCAGCTCTCAGAACCACCAAATGTCTTCTTGTGAAAGCCAAATCCATTCTGCCTGTCAGACAAATGGGACTTCTTAAATAGCCACAAATCAATTCCAAATTCAAATATGATACAATAAGGTTTTAACTTACTATCTACACTGGTTAAGTAATCACACAATGTATCTTTTTAAACTACTACTGTTTGCAAACTTTATTTAGGTGGGTTTTGAGACCATAAGACTTGAGCCTCTTTTTTTACAAATGTTTGGAAAAAAAATTTATACATGCATCTTTTTTATAAACCATTAGTTTTTATTTTGGCAGTATTTTCACAACATCAATTTGAACTTCACATATACAAAGTTTTACACATCAAATTTTATTCCAACCATTTCTGGCTTCATTTGTACAGTTTTTTAAATAAAGAACACATGTTAGTAATTTTCTTCTTTTAATAAATCCCCCCTTCAAAGAAACTGTAATAAACAAGCATATTTTATTATTTTTTAATTTACCCTTTAATTATTTTTATATAATTTTACATTTCTTTTTTATTATATCATTTTTTTCTAACAATGGATTTGGGATCATTTCCCAGTACGGCCTTTAAATTTTCACTGATTGTTGGTTATAGCTGAGTTCCTTTCTGGTTTTCTAAACTAAAATCTCCACCTACAAATTTATTGAAACCAAGATATTCTTTTTAACTAACAGTATTGTTTCTAAAGGCAGAATTAATATTCCTTAAAAAATTGTAACTTACAATTTCTAAAGTAAAATAGTAATCAAAATATAACTTTTGCAAAAATTCTAACAATGTAAAATTTAAAGCAGAAATTGTAATTTCTTGTTCCCTTAATTATTACTATAGATGATAATTATTAGAAAATGTGATAAGTTTGTAGATATTAATAGAAAAATCTGTTTCTTGTATAAAATTAAGGTTCTGAATTTTTTTCATTTACTTTGTTGCAACTTGCAATACTTATTAGTGGTTAAGACTACTCAATTTAAAGCTGTAAAAAGTTTTAAATGAAATATAATACCTTAAAATATGTTCTAGATGTACAACATTGGAAAAATTACTATGGCAAAATAATTTTACTAGCGAAAAAAATGGAACTTATCGATAACCTTTTATTCTAAGGGAGATAACCTTAGTGTTTTCAGAAAGCAGTTGAAAGCAGTTTGTCTGCTGTCATTTATTTTAAAAATGTATATTGCTAAAATTAATCAGTATTTTAACGAATTCAGTTCTGATGAAGGCTAACCATATATTCTTTTTTTCATTATAATCATGATATTTTCTTCCAAATTATCCACAATATGACATAAAATTTCATATACTTTTGCTTTTTAGCTTTTTTTTAATTTAAAAAAAAAATTTAAATACAACAAAAAAAGAATAGGCAGTCAATTTCACCATGATTATGACTGTTTTATGATATTAAACATGAGATTGAAGTGTAATGAAAAATTTTAATCAACTAAAAAGGGGTTTTACTTTTTTGATTTTTATAAAATATTTATAAATATATATTTTTATTGATAGGTACTATTTTTATTCAAATATGACAGAAAATATGTAAATTATAAATAAATAAATTATATAAAAGCTTATATAATTTTATATTAATTTAGTTATATAAATAATAAAAATAAATAATAAATAATAATGATGGTAATAAATCATAAAAAATTTAAATATTAAAATATATAAATAATAGATAATAAAACATTTATTAAAAAATAATAATTAAAAAATAAAATAAATATATTTATTAAAATAAATAAAAATAATAAAGAATTTGAAATAGAAAAACTAAAAATAGAAATAAAATAGAAATAACTAAATTATATAATTAATTTGTATACTGAATCTTGTAGCTTTTTATATATAAAGGTGAATTTTTTTGTATAAATATAAAATTAAAGAGAAATACTGTTAACAAAACAATATTCTTTTATTAATTTTTAGATTAATTGTTGGTTGTAGGTCAAGAAAACTTATTTTTTACCTTTTATTAAAAAAACTGTGAAAAAATAGATGACATAAGAAATGAGTTTCAATGATCTCAGATTTGATATTTATAACTGCTTCAAGTATTTAAAATGATAATGACAAAGTGATGAATCTCTATTTCTTTGTCTTTATTTTTCTTTCAAAACCAGGGATGATTTGTATATTCACTGTGATTTCATTAGTGGATTACCTCCAGATATTACTCAATGTCATGTGATCCTCCATCTCTTTAGTGAGAATTCCATGTTAACGATGGAAGGCATTCCAATATCACCTGTGACCTGCACCTTGAAAAGTAATCCATATCAAACCATGAGAAAATATTCTGCTTCTCAGGAAGGATTTGCATTCATTGGAAAAAAACAACCAATTCCAAGGTTTTATTTTATTTATTTTTTGTTATTGAAACTGAATATAGAATAGTCTACAAAACTCATTGACAACTGAATTTAAAAACTAATTGCTGTAAAAAAAACAAAAAAAGGGATTTTATATATATATATATATATATATATGTGTGTGCATGTGTGTCTGTGTAGAACAAGAGAGAGAATATATGAAGAGAAAGAAAGAAAATGTGTGTGTGTGTATATATATATATATATATATATATATATATATATATATATATATATTAGAGAGATAATAATATGATCTTGACGTCAACATTGTGCTAATATTGAAAGTACTCGGCATAAAATGAATAATGAATATACATTAACTTGGTGAATTTCTTTAATACAGATATTAAGAAACTTGACCATAATTATGAGAGGATCCTATTAAAAATAAGTAGACAAGACTTGTCTAAATTATTTAATGAGATATATATATATATGTGTGTGTGTATATACAGAGAGAGAAAGTATGCTTATATATATAATTATTTTTTAAAAATATGATTCCATCACTACATAAGAATTCTCATGTTTTTAGCTTCTGTTTTTGAAACATGAGAACTCTTATGTAGTGATGGAATCATATTTTTTAAAAAATAATTATAATTTAGGCTCTACTTAGGTATTGAGCACTGTTTTTTAAAAAATAAAAACAAAAATACTACACACACATGAATTTGAAAGTGACATAGAATAATAAAAAAATGTAGTAAAAATGTTTTGAAATTACAGAAATATGTATGCACATACACAGACAATTTTAAGCCTCTGAAGATGGTCTCAGATGAGACTGAAAGTACTTGGGAAAATAAAAATTATTTTAAAGGAAATGTTGTTATTTTTCTTAATCAATTTTCTCCTGCTACCAGGAAATTGATTTGTTAACTTGAAAGAATTAGAACAAAAATAAAAAGATATAGTATATCTAAATTATTTAACCAAACCTATTTGAATATATATATATATGTATATATATATATATATATATATATATATATATATATATATATATATATATATGTATGTATAGATAGAGAGAGAAAGTTTGCGTCTGTGTGTGTATATATATATAGAGAGAGAGAGAGAGAAAGTATAAATATATATATGTGTGTGTAAACATGCATACAGACATACATATGAATACATGTACATACATGTTTGTAACCATATAAAATAAGAATCAACATTTCGGGTAGTCTATTGTAGGCATCTGAAGATATTGGAACATTTTCATCAACGATGCCTTCAGTCATTGCTTGAAATCCACTGGATGTCTCACACTCCTGATACTGTTGTTCTACCAAGGGCCAATTCACTCTCTGAGGAAGCAATTATACACAAATACAGATTGTGGTGGACAGGCCGTGTTATTCGTATGGCAGATGACAGAATGCCAAAACAATTAATATATGGAGAATTGGAAATGGGAAAAAGATCACAGCACAAGCCAAAACTTCATTACAAAGATTGCCTTAAAGAGTTACTATACAAGTGCAATAATGGTCTAGATAACTGGGAGACTCAAGCAGAAGACCAGGTTTCTTGGAGAGCTGGTATTGCTGATGGCATCAAGATCTTCCATGAGGCATCACAAAAATATGCAGAACTGAAGAGAGGAGTTCAGAAGGAATTCCTGAATTGCCATGAGGTGCCAACCTGGCCATGTGCCTAATGCAATTGGATATGTCTGTCCAAGGCAGGTCTGCTCAGTTACCAGAAATCGTACCAACACAAGCAGTCAATTACATATGATGATTTCATATTGGCATGCTTTGAATGCCCGACCTGCACTAGAGTGTACAAGTCCGGTTCCTGCTTGACAAGACATATACAAAGACATATTGCAAGTGATAATGTTCAAAGACAGCTCCCACCACCCGGAGATGATTTGACATGGCATATATGTAACAAGAAATGCAGACCAATGACTGGTTTTATGAGCCACTGTCATTCACATAACAAATGAATTCAGTATTGGGCGGGGGGTTAACTGATGGACAGGACATGTCAGTGATATATGTGTATATATATATATATATATATATAAACATTTCATTGAATACAACAGACAAGGTGCTTTGATTTAATTTTTTATACAATTTCTCATGTGATCTAATAATTTTTTTCAGATGATAAATTATATAAAAACTGTCCGAATGTTCTTTTTTCTGAGTGCCTTTGGCTATACATTTAGCCATTTTCATATAATTTATCATCTGAAAAGAAAAATATTATTAGATCGCACAAGAAATTGTATAAAAAACTAAATCAAAGCACCTTGTCTGTAGTATTTAATGAAATGTGCATGAAAGAATGATTGCTGCCTAAATACACAAATATATAATTATATGTATGTATGTATGTATGTATAGATATGCATGTATATGTATTATTTTCTGGATACAGAGTGTGTAGAAACTGTCCAAATGTTCTGTAATTCCGAGCACTTAGCCATTATCAAGGATGATTTTATTGTTACTTTTTAATTCAATGTGTCTATGTTCCTAGAGTTATAGTGATGTCTTATTTTCCGAATACAGTCAGCACATTGTGGCTGTGTTCATAGTTAATATTATTAAGTGTTGTTTTTTTTTATTATTATTAATGCTTCCATTATTTTTAATCTTATTTTACATGTGGGTGAGGTTATTATGCTTGTATTTTCTACATGTATGTTTCGAATGGTGTCTGGTAAGTTTTTGTGTGTGTTTAAATGGATTCTGATAGAGTTGTGTAACACAAGATGTCTTGATAAGCATGTAGTCCTGTGAAAAATGTAATTATTTATGTGTTTGATTTGATCAGGAACTGTTGCGACCAAGTAAATGGTTAAAGTAATAACAAAACAAGTGTTGCAGATATATCATATATTAAACAGTAAATACAACAGAAGAGTATTACACGACTAGTGAGAGTGTGTCGGTTGACCCAGTGTTCAATCTATTCGACTGTTCCTCCCAAGGCCTCCTACTAATCTTATAATAGGCGGAAGAGTTCAATATAGACTATTTAGAGTGAGGACACCACAACACCCACTTTTCAGCCTGACTCTGTATGGAGTTTTTTTTTTTTTTTATAATTACCACACAATACTTTTTATTCAACCAAATAAACCCTTTTTCACAAAAAAATCAGAAACAACCACTTTGAAAAAGCTATATACAGGAATTACATTCACAATTTTTGTTTTTAGTTTTACGACAAACATTTTATGTGTTAACAACTGTCTCTTTTTATTAAGGTCTCTATTCATTATTTCTAAATGATGAAAAATTGGATAACTTTAATGGTAAATTATAATGTTAATCATTTCCAATAATCCAATGCATATTGTGCTTTTCTGGTAATTCAAAGTTCAGAAGTGAGGAGATAGGTTTTTTTATTAATTCTTTTCCTTTTTCTGTAGACATGGTATGAAATGAAAGATGTTCAATATCTTTTCCTTTTTGGGTTAATTTCTAAAGGTTCCATAAATTTCCATTTTTTTCAGGCCTTCTGAGCTCTGGCACTGATTGCGGTATTGGAACCTCAAATGTGTCAAGGATGACGTCCATAGCGTCATCTTCTATGGGATCCCTGTCGACTACGCTTTCATACCGTTTTCTAATTTGGTCTACATGACGTTTGTGTATAAACTTTGGTCACTGAACCATGTAAATCATGTTACCAATTCTGTCTGTCTATTGTTCCTATCACCCAGTGAGCTTCATTATTCCCAAATACACGAAAAAACTTTTCACCGATCTGAAATCGCTTTTTAAGCACTTTATTCCTATTTCCCGCTTTCGTTTCACTCGGAAAGAATTCACCAGATGCCGATTTTATTTTCCTGGCAAACATGACCTCTTCTAGCATCTTGGCAGATGGAGCACTACTATTAAGGGTTACATGATAGACCTGTGAAAACTGCTGTATAGCCGTATCGGTGGGAGTACCTCTCGCCTTCCTCGGTGCTCTCTTGAAAGTGTCCACAAAATGCTCTGCCTGTCCATTACTTCTTGGGTGATATGGCGCCATTGTAATATGTTCAATCAGGAATGGCTGACAAAAATCCTTAAATTCACAGGATGTGAACTATGTGGCATTATCTGTTACGATACAGTCAACAACTCCAAAACGGGAAAATAGCTCGTGCAAAAACTTTACTGTCACCTCAGCGGTCGGCTTCTTACATTTCAGTATTTCTGACCACTTGGAATAACTGTCAACTACTACAAGGTAGTAAAAACCATCAAGTGAGCCAGCAAAATCAATGTGCATCTGCAACCACGGATGGTTGGTTTTAGGCCAGGGATTGAATTTTATCGGGGGTGCTTCAGCAGCCAAAGCATACCCTTTGCCCGATTTTACAGTGTTTTCAATATCCTTGTCCATGTTGGTCCAGTAGACGTAACTCCTCAGCAGACTCTTTATTCTTATTGTTCCCAGATGGCCAACATGGAATTCCTTTAATGTTTAATGTTCTTTTCTGTAGTGTAGATGGGATTACGACTCTGTCTCTATACATTAGTATGTCATTACAGAGTGAGTAAACTTCTGAGATATTCTGGTCTTTACTATTTAGCTTGTCCTTTACTTACTTTATGAATTCATCATCGGATGCTTTGTGTATTATCTCATCAACTGTTATAGGAAGCTCCCTGACAGTATTGCACAAGATACTTTTTATTTTGACTTCTTTTCTTATGGCAGCAATGACTATGTCTTCCAGGGGTTCAGCATACTTAGGTATCAATCTAGTCAACCTGTCTGCATGACAGATTTTAGTGGGTGGGTAAAACTCCATTTTGTAGCTATAATTGAGGAGAATGGTTTCCCATCTTTGCAGTCTATTAGCAGTATGTGTTGGCAGACCCTTTTTTGATCCAAAGATAGTAAGGAGTGGACGATGGTCTGTCTGCAACAAAAAGTATCTTCCATGAATAAATCTATGAAATTTAGTCACCACAAAAATGATTCCTTTTCTATTTGTGAGTAATTCCTTTCAGCTGGTAATAGTGTCCTAGATGCATGGGTGATTGGCTTTACCGATCCATCCTTTAACTTGTGTAAAATGTATGCCCCGATGACATAGGAGCTAGCATCACTGGCTACAATGATGTCAAGGTTTGGATCGTAATGAGTCTCCTTTATTTTCTCAAATGCTTCCTGGCATTTGGTTGTCCATTCCCACTCTTTATCTTTTCTCAATAATTCATTATTGGAGCTCTCAAACTATGCATTCTTGGGACAAAAACGTTGTAATAATTGACAAGACCTAAAAAAAACTTTGAAGAGCTGACACATTTTCTGATGCTGGCATATTCTTTATTGCCGTAGCCCTATCTAGGTTGGGACGTCTTCTGTCTTTGTCAATTATTTGCCCCAAGTACTTAATCCTCTCCAAGAAAAACTCACACTTCCCATCTTTTAATTTGAATCCATAATCCTGGATTCTCATGAACACCTGCCAGGTGTGTGATTTGTGTTCATCGATGCTCTCACATTTCATTAGGATGTCATCGAGATAGGCCACTGCAAAATTCAGACCATTTAACATTGTGTCCATGACCTGTTGAAAAATGGAAGGGGTGACCTTAACCCCGAATGGAAGTCTTAAAAATTTGTATAAACCCTTGTGGTTGTTTATGCAAAGAGCTTCGAGCATTCTTCGTCCACGGGTATTTGTAGATATGCATTGCTTAAGTCAATCTTAGAAAAACATTTTCCTCCACTGAGCTTAGCAAATATCTCCTCTGGAGTTGGAAGGGGATAATGGTGATCCCTTAGGGCGCTGTTCAGCCCCATAGAGAAGTCAGCACATACACAAATTTCTTTGCTCTTTTTTTTTATATATAAACTGTGGGAGATGCCCATTCACTATATTCAACATTTGCCAGAACTCCCATTTCCTCAAGTCGATTCAACTCCTCATCAGTCTGATTTAACGAGGCAAATGGAACATTAGGTTTTTTCTTAAAAACTAGGTTTACGCCTGGCTTTAACTCAAACTTAGCAGGCATTTTTGTGCATTTTCCTAGTCCTCCACTGAAAACGCCGGGAAAATTTTTTTAAGTTCACCTTTCAACTTTTCTGCTTCATCAGTCAAATTTTCGACTTTTTGACATAATGAGTTAATAGGCATATCCCAAAGTTGAAACTGTTCTAACCAATCAGTCTCAAACAAATTACCTGTATTCTTCATAATATGCACCTTTAGTTTTAAAGTTTTACCTTTGAATGACACATTCGTTATAAGTTTGCCGATAAACTTAATAGTCACAGTAGCTGGTTCATTCTTGGCAAAGTCGATTTACTCAGTTTTTTCCATGTTTGATAATTAATTATGAATAACTCTGAACGGGAATCAAGCTAAAGCCGCATATTTTTGTTAAATATTTGCACTTCAATATATTTCCTGATGTCATGACTTTCTGGTTCACCAGACTTGGTAATTTTTACTAAACTTTTTTTTTGTCTTGTTCTTAATTCTGCAGTGGGAACTTTTGTGTCCTAATTTATCGCAATTAAAACATTTTTAACTTTAAAAGGACAATCTCTATACCAATGTAATTGACCACACCCAAAACACGGTCTTGACGGCAAAGTAACTTCATTATTTTTTGGTTGACCCTTTTTAATTTTTCTTTGGCGTATTTTTTTTAATTTGAGCCACACCACTCTGTTCAATGTTTTTCAAATCCTCTCTGATGCTCACAAAATGTTGACAATCTTCAGCAACTTGCTGTAAAGTAACGTCAGGCTCATTTTCAAGCTTGTTGAGTATCCTATGATGTATTTCGGCGTCTTTTGCTGAAATCAAACCCTGGATGAAAATCAGTCATTTAAAATTATTGGTGCCAATTTGAAGTCATCGCAGTCTTTATTGACTACACTTGCAAAAGTAGTATAATCTTCGTCTTCTTTGCAGGTGAGATTCATGCATTTCCAACACTTGTGGAACTGTGAAGTTTTTGGACTGAAGACTTCTGTTAATGATTGAACCACATCTTTAAATTTCAAGTCACTGATTTTCTTAGGCAAAATATAGTTAACAAACTTAGTATATTCTGCCTAATTTCCTGAGGAGTAGGTGAACCTTTTTATGGTCAGCGCAACTTGTACAATCCGTATTGTGTAAGTCCTCATAATGTTTAAAGTACAAAGCAAATGAAATTTCTTCTTCAGGTGCAAACATGAAGTTTTCAATAGTACTCTATATAGCATTTTGAGAGAACGCGTTTTTGCTGTCCTCATTTTGGCTTTTGATAGATATATTATACAAGAGCCTTTGCTCATTCTGTGTTTGAAGGAGCATTTCCTCCAGTTTTTGTTGTCTAACCTGAATTTCTAGGTGCAATTCCTCAAATTTCTTCTGGTATTCTCCTTGTTCTCATTGGAATTTCTCTTGTCTTTCTTGTTATTTCTGTTCCAACAGTAGTTGTTGTTCCTGTTGGTGTTTCATCAACTCTAACATTGCACTTTTAAATTCGTCCATTTTACTGTAGTGGTCCATAAAATGAAGAAATGAGAGGGGGGAATTTTTTCTCTTTACCCTCTTAACTAACAATAATGACTTGTATGATTCTTTTAAAGGAAGGATTTAAAAGCAGGATGTGGAGGTAAATTTTTACTTTACCCTAAAGTAAAAAGTTCTTTTACTGACTTGTTGGAATGGAAAATATAACGATGTTCACCAACCTTCTTCCCAACCATGGAATTGAACTTGTAGAAATCCTATTGCTTTGAAGAGTTTCTTTTTTTCACTGTCAGTGTTGTAATTAACACTGGATACTCTTTTGTTGGAAAGTTTGATTAGAATTCCTTTCTTCACCACTGTTGTAGACACTGGGAAAAACTTTTTTATGATTTAACGTGAAGTCCATTTCTTCAAAACCTTCATTGCCAAGATGTTGTGACCAAGTAAATGGTTAAAGTAATAACAAAATAAGTGTTGCAGATATATCATATATTTACAGTAAGTACACCAGAAGAGTATTACACGACTAATGGGTGTGTGTCTGTTGACCCAGCGTTCAATCTATTTGACTGTTCCCCCAAGGCCTTCTCTCCTACTAATCTTATAGTAGGCAGAAGAGTCCAACATAGACTCTTTAGAGGGAGGACACCACAACAGGAACATAGTTCCTTAAGAAACATTTGAACACGTAAATAATGTTCACTCTTTGCAGTTTTGATTTTTCTGTTGTGTTGTTATTTTTCAGGATAAGGTTAACTGTTTTAAATTTTTATAGTAGATAATTAATTCAATTTTTTTGTTTTGGTCAACTGGAGTAGTGTATTTCTGTATGATATATCAGAGTGAAGATTTGTTTTGTTTATAGTTGACATGCATTTGGCTTTTGTAGAAAATATTTATATTATTTTTGGCAATGTGTACAGTATCGTTATTTTCGTATTTGTGGTCTGTATTATTATTATAGAAATAGAGGTGGTTAGAAAAACATTATTAAGAATTTGATAAATCAGAATACATTCATTCAAACACAAGAAAAAATAAATAAAAAGCTAAAACACAGTACCTTGTCTGTTATCTTTAATGAAACACACTCTCACACACACACACATATATATATATATATATAATATATATATATATACACACACATCAGTATGTATATATAGTCAAACAGGTTTGGTTAAATAATTTACACACATCATGTCGATTAGTTTTCATTGTGATCCTTTCAAGTTCGTGGATTAATTTCTTGGTAGCCTTAGAAAATTGATTAAGAAAAATACCAAAATTTTCTTTCAAATAGCTTTTATTTTCCCCATATACTTTCAATCTCATCTGAGACTATCTTCAGAGGGTTAAGTTGTCTTTGAGTATATATATGTGTTTCTGTGCATCCAAAACATTTCAACTGTTTGTTTTTACTGCTTATACAGTGTTCTAGATTTTAAAGTTCATATATTTTTGTTTTTTCTTTTTTCCACTATAAGGGAGGTAATTTTCCCATTTTTGCTCATACATATTTTTTCTTTCTCTTATATGATAAAAAGATTAATGGTCAGAGTGGAATTAGACTAGGAAACAGTAGTATTAAAAATGTGCTGAATACGCATATAAAATGATGAAAAAAATAAATGAATGAATAAGCACGAGGTGTGGTAGAAGGTAAGGAGGAAGAGGAGGCGGGGAAAATCAAGTGTATTTCAATTGTATCAATGGGGGATTAAATAAAATATACATACTTGTTTTACTTCCCATTTCATATGAATTCAAAAGGAACTTTTTAGTATGTCTACAATGAGTCATAATTTCAATCTCTGTTTCAAAATGTCTTTTTTGGTCTGGAAACTTTATTAGCTAATTTTTCTTGTTGACAAAGGTTGCAGATGTTGCTATGATTGTGGAAAAATTTTGCTTTTTTTTTAAAATTTTCCAGTTTACAATTGGGTCTTTTTTATTTTTTCCTTCAATTTCCACACATGGTTGCCTAGTTTAGTAGAATTTCTAAAACTTTCTAGCTTAAAAGATGATCTATGATTGTACCACTTCTTTTTAAAGTTGCACTCAGTACACCCTATATATTTTTTTTTTGGCCATTTGTATCTATTGCTTCTGCTTTGTAAATTACAGGTCGGTAAATGTAATTAGTATTGTTTATTTAAAAAACAGACCATTTACTTAAATATATTATATCTATTAAAATCTCTATCTATAAATGGCAGGATGTGTGTGTGTGTGTGTGTGTAACGAATGCACGGTCGCAATTTTTGACAGATTTGCACCAAAATTTACATGCACATGCTCCAAGTTAGTGGGATGCCAAGACTGACTTTGCATTTCCAAACTCCGATCGATACTGGAAATAATCGATTTTTTTCATGCTTCTATGGCAGTTTTCATGTAGTTTTCAGCCATTTTGTACTGGCCAGCATGAGAGCCAACAGCTGACTGACACGAATGTTAACTAGCATGCTAGCATGCAAAAAAAATCAATAGCTGCATTCGTCACAAGTGGGAAAAATTTAAATCTGCATGGCACTTTACTCCATTTGGCTCATTCGCTTGCTTAAACTCAACATTGATTCTGATTCTGCAGAACTGGGTTGGGGGTGAAAAAGTATTTGTTGTTAACATTCTTTTTTTATTCGGTTTTTCCAGTTACGAGTCCTTTTTTAAAGCTGATCATTTTGTGTTCATTTTGTTTAGTTCTTTTTTCGTAACAGATTTAATGTTTAGTATAGAGCTTAGAAAAAATTTGCAGTGTGAGATAGGCAAGAAGTAAGGCATATAGCAACATCAGCATGGCAAAGGGCACTCCTTTAAAGACAAAGAAGGGCAAAAATATTTTAAGTCAAGTGATAGCGATTGCTGTATGAGTTGTACGATTTTTGAATCAAGCACGGGCAACGCTGGGCCATGCTGCTAGTAATGTATAAACAGAAAATATATTAAATAATTCTTGGACTTAGTCCATTTCATAATATATATGTGTGTGTGTGTGTGTGTATGTTTGTATAAAATATGAAACATGGGATTGACATATTCATTAACCAACTAATGTCACAATCTACTGAAAATAAAGCTGGGTTTATGTTGAGTGTTCTAGAAATGCAGCCTTGCATAGTGACCTGCTTAATGACTACTCTCTTGTTATATATATATATATATATATATATATATATATATATATATATATATATATATATAACCTAATTATGATGAGAAAAATAGACTATGAAAGGCAGTAAGCATCCTGACTGAAATTGTGTCATGTTGAAAAGAAAGTCAGGGAAAGAACTAGCAAACTGTATTTATATATATATATATATATATATATATATATATATATATATATATATATGGATTATAGATTATATATGGATATTTATATATATATATATATATATATGGATTAAAGTTGTGGGCTTCACTGAAATCCTCAAAAGTAATAACAAAATTACTCATATTTTAGCACAAAAATAATTTGTTCCACACTTTTTGTTTTTTCTCCAGTTATCTTCATTGTCCAAATCTTTGTCTTGTGGTGGAAATACAAGTTCATAGGAATACTACTGCTGCTGCTGCCCAGTCTTCAGCGGAATATTTCCAAACACAGGCGTGGACCAAAATTAGTATCTTAAATGTTCATCTTCAGCCTGTGATTGGCAAGTTCTTTGTTCCTTTGAAAGTCCTCCCAATCATAGCAAAAATGTCTAAATCACAATTTGATACTCTACCACAGGTAATTTTTAAAATGTTGCCTTTTATATTTTAAAAATATGAATAGTAGAATTTATCTACTATAGTGTAGGGAGATGTATTTTGATATAAAAGTAACAATTATTTACAAAATACCTATTTTTCAATATACAATGTAATATTAAAAGGTTTATATATAAAGTTTTCTATTTTGTTGTTCTTTTTTTTCTAGTTTTGGAAAGCTGAGTTTTATTATCAAATCTACAGCAAGAATATGGTGCCAGACCCACTTGAAATAATTAATAAAAGTTTATATACTCCAGCTTATCAAGTAAGTCACAAATATTTGTGAAGTGTGGCTTGTATATACATCTCGGTATGTTTGCAAATGTTACTGAGCATCTTCAGTGTGGTACAATATGGAACCAATTGATATAGCAGTGAAGTAAAGAAAAAAATATTTCTTCTTCACTTTAGAAAAAAATGACAGAAAATATTTGCTGGTTTTTCTATTTCTCATATGATTGTAAAACTGCTGATTATAGAAAAATCCAATTCCTTTTTTTTCTTAATAAATCACAAAGAATAGTATCAGGATTAGTCCATTCTCAGGCAAATAATAAGATTTAAAAGCATTCTCACCACTTAATGAAAGGATAGAAGTGTAATTACCAAAAATGCTCCTCAGTTACAGATCCATTCCACATACAGGAAGAAAACTGAGCTCTTCGGCATTAATAGGAAGACAAATCAGAGCCTCCATAACTATGTCCTTTTCAATGAAAGAAAACGTATGGTATAGAAAGAATAAAGAGGCTGACCTAAAAGAAGCAAATTTCCTGATACAAAAAGGACACAACATGGCTATACTTGAGAAAAAGGGACAAAATATAATGGAACATGCAGATCAATTCAGGAGCAGAAACAAATTGGATGATGTAGAAATGGAAGATGAAGAAGAGAAAGTTGCAAAAGTTGAACAGAGCAGGAAATAGAAGAAAGTGAGAATGAAAAGATGGATGAGAGTGAAGAAGAAAATGAAGAGAGACTGAGATCACCATTAAAAAGAAAATATGAAAGACAAGAGGAAGGACAGCACAATATGAAAATAATCAGGAATAGTAAAAGAAAAAACAAGGATATATGACCTCTCCAATTCCAGGGGTGGGTGTAGTATTGTATGCAAATTAGATAAACAAGTATAAATAGAGTTGTCTCCCATGCATTGAATCTCCCTTTTTTTTAGTAAATATGAGAGCAACTGACCTAACTTGTCTAAACATCAGATTTGGGAGTGGGGGAATTCCTTCTTGGTCTGACCAAGAACTTTTCAGCACCACTTGTGTTTTGTCATTGGTTAGTGCCTCTTGTTTTATATTTTAATTTTATTGCATCTCTTTCTTGTTTTATCTTTACATTTCTTACTTATTTAAAAATTTCCATACATGATATATCTCTGCTTTGCCCGTTTCCTTCTGTCTCTTATATATTTTGTTTAGGGTCCAGAATATCCCACATTGAGACACAAACCTCCACCTCCTCCACCAACTTGTGCACCAAATATTGAAGAATACAGGTAAAATCTTCTGCATAATTCCTTAAAAAAGTTGAGGTTGAGATGAGTTAGTCAACTCTTTTCAAAGTATGCAGGGCTCATATATTAAACCCTGATTTTGAAACTCACTTGAATCCTTATGTTTATTGTTTATCCAGTTCATGTACATGCATGTATGCGGCATATCTTGTAGAGTTATTAAGAAGTAATTCCTATACTAGGCTGTAAGGTTAAAAGGGAACTTGAATTGATTGTACTCTGCAGTGTATCATCAGAATTATGCACTTTTCTTGAAAACAAACAGCTTGTGCAATATTTTTGCTTCTTTAATATCCACAAAGACAAAACTCTTCTCTTTGGGAGAAGAAGAATGAACCAGACGAATTAATATTACAGTGTTTCATTTATATTCATTCTCATTTTTGTCTAGATAATTTAGCAACATCATTTAGTAATATTATAGAAATTTTACATGTTTACTCCTAAGTCTTGCCATAGTTGTGTCTGATTCCCAAAATTGTAGTCACAAAATAAAAAATGTTTTAGAATATTTTAATTTGACTTATCAAAGAATGAAGTGTAAATGTAAGAAAAATATTTTAATCCAAAAAGTGACATAAACCAACCAGAATTAAATCTTTATAGAAATGTAAACACAATGTAGTAGGACTTATGCAATACTTCTTGTAGCACCTTCTAAGACAAAATATTCCTTGATTAAGTTATGTTTGATAATTTAGTGATAATTCTACTTGTGCCTTCATGGTCAATCTTCACAGTTCTCAAGTCCTTCCTCTCGGGCAGGTCCATGAAGGTCATCATTAATGGCCAGTCTTCTGATGGTCATGAGATCTTTACGGAGGCAAAAATGGGTAACCATGTTGTTACTGTTGTGGAGCTTAATTCCTTCTCTGCCTCAGTAAATGTAAATTCAAGTAAAAAGAATACATTGAGTATGGGTAAATAAATGTATAATTTATTTACATATATACAAAACTTATCTGTTGCAGTTGCAAAAGCAACAGGAAGAGAGAATGGTGAAACTAGGAGTGAAATAGACATTGCTGACAGCTGTCATTGTCAATGGTGTTTCTCTCTAAGTCAAGTGTTGACATGAAGGCTGATTTGTGTCATGGCTCTCAGCTTGCTGGTGTTGACATCAAAGTTGGTCTCTCCTGAGTTAGTTTGAATTAGAGAATATATAGCTGTTGTTCAGCTCCAAATGTTCAGGTCAATAAATTGTTTGTTTTATTTTGGTTAAATCAGATGTATGTGTGAAGCTTATATGTAGAACATTTATTTATATAGTCTGTTTTCAGAAAATGTATTTATGTAGTCATTGAGCAGTGAACATCTGGTTTGTGTAGAAAAATGTAAGAGTTATGAGAGATCAAAGTAGGTGTCCCTCAAGGCTCTCTCCTTGGGCCTACCCTCTTTCTGATTTATATTAATGATCTGTGCAGCAACATTTTCAGATATTTAGTTAAGATCTCTTGAGTCAGGGATAGTCATCTTGTTACCAAAGATGGCAAATGGTGCCAGTGGTGGTTGGTATATTGTGGCATTTCTCTTTCATACTGATCATTGTCATTTGATACTTGCGCCACTGGATCAGAAATCGTCAATTGGAAGTAGTTCTTCACTTACATGTTCCTACTCATCCGTAGTCATTGAATTTAATATTCCACAGCCTGCTAGCATAGAATAACCCCAGTGTCAAGTGGCTGACATCAAAACATCTCAGTCTGCACTGTATATAACAACAACAGAGACTGGCTCTGAGATGATATGGTTCCTTATGGATGTTGGTTGTGAGAACAGTCTAAATTCTTTATAGAAATAAATTGGAAATATTATAAAATGTATTCATTTCAAATAGGATTATCCTCCTGTTGAGGTTAGGTGTAATAACTTGGTGATTTTTTGAAATTGTGAAAAACTATAAAAGTTGCTAAACTATACTAATTAACTTTTGTGACAAGTATAACATAACCATTATTGCATTCTGTGCCTTTTGGGCTGATAGTGATTTGCTCTTGAATCAGAGATGGTTGTCATCTTGACTTGACAGCAGTGGTGAGGAAAGCTGTTTGTAGAATGTGACTAGGATGTTTGTTTAATGGTGTTATCTAGCTGTATAATAATACAACCCTAGCAGGATGACAAATGTCTTAATCTCATTTTTGATAAGCACCTTCCCACAATTTGTCCATTGTTTCTAAGTATCTGGTTAGTTGTCTGATCATGTGATATGAGGTTCATGAGTGAGCATCCCAGAACATAGTTGCTATCAATTTCTTTGCTGATGGCTGAATTTTTTTTCCAGGTCATGGAATCAACCATTTTTCTCTGGAGTGATGTGATGCACCCAAGCCTCATTAAGTTCTTATCAGCTTCCCTATGCCATTCCAAATCAAAAAAGAAATGCCCATACACTGAAAATTGTTTTTTTCTTTGGGACTCAAAGTTGGTTTTGCTCTTTGGATGCCAAAATCTTATATCTGCATTTTTTCCACTGTTTTATGGAGACACAGTCATCTTTGTTGTGATGCTACATATACACACACTCAATATTAAGGCTGTTCTAGTTGTTACAAGAATTATTGTATATCAACTGTTGATTTGTGTTTACAATTTTCACAATGTTTTAATTCCAGTCAGTTTATGCTTATCTTATTTTTGAACATCTCTCCTACATTAAAGTATGTGAGTTTCTGAAAATCTTTTTATTATTGTCATGAGTTCCATCCTCCCTGGATGTTCCAAACTTGTGAGTCAAACATAAGTTTGATTAAACTCAATCAATACTTAACAAAGTGTTTTGTAAATTTTTTGAGTGTTTCTCAAAGATGTTGCCATTGATTGTTATTTGTTCTCAAAATACACAAACATATCAGCTTTATTGTTTTTTTTTTCTAATAATTATCAAAAGGACTTGAAATTCTGAAATGTTTTAATTTGTAAGGAAATTTAGCAATATGTTATAAAGAATATAATTTTCTTAAGTTTCTTATGCAGCTCAAAATAATTTAAAAATGAATAGAAAGGTTTTTATTTTTACAGGGTGTTCCGAAATTTTCTATAATAAGAAATTGCAACTTTGTTTTTTTAACTGGTGACATTGCTATATACAAGCTGAAAGTAAATCAAAATTTCCTAGTAATCAATATTTGATTTTTGTTAAAATTTATTATGCCAATATTTATATTGTTAAAGTAAAAACAAACTTTCGGGGAAGAAAACTGATAGAATGAAATTAAGTGAAATGAAATTTCTGTCATCAGACCATTATTTTGTCTTTTTTGTTTCAATGGCTTGACATTGAAGTAATGTACCACCAAGAATATTACAAACTGCTTACATTTTTCTGTTTGTTAATTAAATATTGACTATGTATGATCATATTTTTCAATTACTTTCATTTTTTTTTACATTTTAAAATTGTTAATGGACATAGTTACTGGCATATGCATAGTTGTAACTTTTTGTCTCACAAGTTCAAATTATTTTAATAGGAATTCAAAATAAATATAGCTTTTAATGGTGTTAACATACCAGAATTCAGTGGTTTTTAAATGATTTAATTAAAAAAAAAATATTAAAAATATTAACATGTTTGAGATTCAGACATTTTTGGGGCTTTTTTTTTATTTAAAAATCTGAAAATTTATTTTAAACAAATAAATTTTATAATTCTTGCATCTTACTCTAAAACTATGATGAGATTTATTAGTTTTTTTAATTCTTGCTTTCTTTTTATGGGTTTAAGTGAACTAAAATAATAAACATCAGATTTATAGATTCCCTTGATTGAAAGTAATTGAAAGTGATTTTTTTCAATGTAATGATTTTTATTATATAAATAACCTTTAATATTGATTTTTCATGATGTTCATAATAACTATAAGATCTATAATTATTGAGTATTATTATTTTTATTTGTATTATCTTATTTCATTATGCACAATAATTTGTTATTTTGTATATCTGTGTAAAAATGATGGTAATTTTATAATTACTGTATTGATTACTGGAGGCATTAAACTCAATTTGGCTCAGTATTATTTTTTTCTGAATTTTTTCTCACTGAAATCTTTATTGGAATTACTGTTTCAAATGATAAAGAGAATTCTGATTTATGAGATACAAAGTGATTGAAATTTTGTTTTTTATTTATTAATCTACATAGAAATTAGAAACTGTTTTAGGGTTTCAGGATTCTTGTATTAATTTGTTAGATATGTCTGCTTGTGTATTACAGGCAAATGAATCATTTATTTTAAAGACATGTATGGGAAATAAATAGGTTTTATTTACATAGATTCTATCACTGACATGAAAACAATGGCATATGAGGTAAAAAGTCATTGATGATGGATCCGACTGACCATAATATCTTAATCTAGAAATTATGAATATTTTACTTTAATGTAACTATTCTCCATTAAAGACACTGATAATTGGCTTAGTGCTGAATTGGTATTTTATAAATATTCCAAAGTTGATATATGTTGTAGAGAATCCAATGTTGGTTTCATCTATTTACAGTTAAACAGTAATATTTGTTTTGAAAAGGATTAAATATTTGGTTCATTTAATGTAAAATTGTCTATTTCTATTCATACACTCTCACATAAATCTGTATGACAAGATGTATACTGCTTGCATATATGACCATTTCCTTATAGTCGAATGCTTCTTCGTTACTGAGAAAAGCAAAGAAATCTGAGTATACAAATTGAGAACTGTGATATTCAAATCATACAATATGTAAGACCGAAGAAACAGTAAAATTTATAATAACTAGTACTTGTTTTAGAATTCTTGAGATGAGGAATTATCATTATCAAACTTGGTAACCTGCTTGAAACTTTTAAGAATAACACCCTTTATTTTGCTCACTGTTCTAGTTCCACATGCCATGTTTAATGGATGTTAGTTATCAGTTATCTCTTGTTAATTTCCCTTAACTGGGTATTGAACTCACGCTCTTTGGGTCTTGTCACTGGATCTAACCAACGCCTTTATCCACTGTGCCATGTGTCTTTGACGACATCTGGGTATGAATTTCTGGGTATTATAAACCTAATGTCTTCAGTCTACCCCAGTGAGCAAAATAAAGGGTTCAGTTCGACATTCCAACCACCTGAAGAAGGCCGGAGCATACAACGGCTGAAACGTTGTAATAAATATGGCAACAAAGATGAGGACAATAGTCCAAATAATGTAAATAATGTACATAATACCACATCTCAGAAATATAGACAAAAAAAAAATATATATTGTTATGGCCCTCCCCCATTCTCTAACCAAATTGATAGCAGAGATGGAGGAGGATTGCAACCTGTATTATTATTTTTAACATGTATACAATTATAACAAATTTCCTTCCCCAAGGGTCTCTTTCTGATTGATCAGACACAGTTGCACAGAAATGATTAAGGAACAAACATGATAGGTGACAAACAATGGTAAGCCAGACATAGAGATAACAAGTAATAAATTTATCAAAACATACAAACGGAGAGAAAATGAAAGACAGGTAAAACAAAAAAGCAATAAGCCAAAAATAAACATTGTGGACAGAATAGGGGGATGGGAACTTATAAACTCAGAAAGGTAAATTACAGATCAACATATGATCTTGTGCCAGACTTACACGATTTACAAAACATGTGCCACACTTGTATGAATATACAAAACATAAAAAGGTAAAACAAGCAGAGAGAAACATGTAATACAAAGGATCTCATGCCAGCCAAGCATGAAAGTACAAACAAAAAATTACATCAAACAAAATGAAAACATATAAGAAAAACAATGAACTTATCTGGTCATTATAAAAGTTCTTCTTTTTCTTTAATGCCTCTTATATGTATTTCTTCTTTTCTTTTCTCTTTTTAGATTTCTTTTTCTTTTCATATAAGCATCTCCTTTTGAGGTTTTTTCTTTCTTTCTTTCTTTCTTTCTTTCTTTCTTTTCATACAAGTGTCTCTTTTTGATTTTTTTTTTCTTCTTTCTTTTTTCTTTCATCTGGTTTTGAATTTCCCTTGGGGTCTTTCCTCTCTTTATGCATACATGTCTCTTTTGAGGTCTTTTCTCCCTTTCTTTCTTCTTTTGTTTGGTTTAGGGGCTTGAGCAACGAATCATTTGAAGCTGTCTTCTTTCTCTTAGCTTTCATGAAAATACATATCTTGATGTAATGAATATGCATACACCTGAGTTCCCCCTCACAGTAATATGGTTGGCTGGTGTCAGCCATAAATACAGACTGATGTGGAGGTACAAGATCGACGCCTATTGACAACGCCTATTGCCTACCACTACGACGAGGACCAGTCCTTTACACTTACCTGCTAGATTGTCCTACTCAGTTACAGTAGTCCAAAACCACTTTGCTACTTTGAACAAATATATCCCTTTCCAGGACATATCACATCTTTCTTTTATCTTGATGTAACTGCATTTCTTTGCTCACCGGAATTTGTTTCCTTGAATCCAAATACTTCTTTCACATATTCAAATCTATAGCTGACTATCGCTGACTCGTCCTTCCAGTCTTAAGACAGAAGAAGGACTTTTTACATATAACCACAACAGACCATCGCATTTATAATGAATCCATCTGTCCAGTCTGAAGGCTTGGACAAGGACTGACTGTGCTGTTTGTTTTGTTTTTTTTGTGTGTCTTTTTTTCATTTCATCATGTGATCCTTGATTCCCAAATATGAACCTTTTTCCCCCCCGTGTGAGCGAAAAGAGGTCACTGACCCTTTCTCTCACCTTTCTCTTTTTCACCATCTGTGTTTCATTCGGTTAAATCACATCGTCAACATATGATTTTAATCATATGTGAAAGAAAATACACAGTCTGGTTAAAATTTGTCAACATCCAATTCTACCTTATCTCTCTGCTTTTCTATTTTTATGCTTTCTGAGAGTACTGACTTTTTATTTAGGGTACTCTAAAATATAAGCATTGATATATAGTTTACATAATAAATTTAGGTGAGGGTTCGTAACAACGACAATCAAATTGTACCTCCAAAATAACTCTGTTGAAAAAACAAATATATATATATATATATATATATATATATATATATGCTCTCTGAAATGTATCAGGTAAGGTTTAAGGGGAATAAACCAGAAATATTTTTGGAAACATCTCTTCTTTAACATCAAAAGTCATCAAGTAGCTTGTTGGTAGTGTAATAAGCAATCATCTGTATCATACAGGAATGTGGAATTTGATTTCCCTGTTAGAATAGCATAATAATTAATTCATTTTAGATACTTACCTTCTTCCCATCTGTGTGTATAGTAAAAATAGTGATAGATTCAAGATAGTAATTACAGCTGCCTCATATAAACTCAAAAACCTTTGTGTCATCTGTTAAACAGACATTATAAAATCAGAAGTGGATATTATAAAATCATGGTTTAATTTTTAAGCTCCTTCAGATATAACAGATTAATAATGTTGATATTAAGTAGGCTTAGTCTGACACAAAGTCAAATATAGGGATGGGGATGTAGGAAGATTAGGACTGCTACACCTGCCTTGAAAATGAACATTTGAAACTGGCTTCTTAACTGGGCTTGGACACTGATGCCAGGCACTGGTAGTGAATATACAACAACCTTAGCCATAAGGCAGACTCTGAGTCTTAATATAAATATTATGATTAGCAACAATTCATGAAGTGCTAATTCAAAAAACTATGTTATACAAAAACTTATTTGTGGTTTGAAAAAAAAGTAAAAATAATATCAACTTGTGCAATATTTCAGTGTTCAGCATCCAGCAATCACTGCTGATTTATCAAAGGTTAACTTTAGTGTTGTCATTTATTGGGTAAAAGGAGCAAAGCCAGTGAATGGGAAGTTAATACTAACAGCATTCCATCCAAAAGAAGAAAAGGTAAGATGTCTCTTCATTGAATACACAGTTTTAGTATTTCACAATTGAAACTTAAAACAAAAGCTTTTATAAATTAAATTTAATATAATTATAAATTTAAAACAAAAATGATGGAATATGTTTTATCTGGCATGATGCTGTATATTATTCACTAGCAGCATGGCCTGGTGTTGCCCGTGCTTGATTCAAAAATCGTATGACTCATACAGCAATCGCTATCACTTGACTTAAAATATTTTTGCCCTTCCTTGCCTTTAAAGGAGTGCCCTTTGCCATGCTGATGTTGCTACATGCCTTACTTCTTGCCTATCTCACACTGTAAATTTTTTCTAAGCTCTATACTAAACATTAAATCTCTTACGAAAAAAGAACTAAACAAAATGAACACAAAATGATCAGCTTTAAAAAAGGACTCGTAACTGGAAAAACTGAATGAAAAAAGAATGTTAACAACAAATACTTTTTCACACCAAACCCAGTTCTGCGGAATCAGAATCAACGTTGAGTTTAAGCAAGCGAATGAGCCAATTAGAGTAAAGTTTTCCCACTTGTGACGAATGCAGCTATCGATTTTTTTTTTTGCATGCTAGCATGCTAGTTAACATTCATGTCAGTCAGCTGTTGGCTCTCATGCTGGCCAATAGAATCTTCCTGCCTATATGTGGCAGCCAGCTATAGGCTCTCACTCTGGCCAGTACAAAATGGCTGCAAAGTACATGAAAACTGCCGTAGAAGTATGAAAAAATCGATTATTTCCACTATCAATGGGAGTTTGGAAATGCAACGTCAGTCTTGGCCTTTCTGCTAACTTGGAGCATGTGCATGTAAATTTTGGTGCAAATCCGTCGAAAATTGTGGCCGTGCATTTGTTATACACACACACACACACACACACACACATCCTGCTTTTATAGATAGAGATTAATGTGCAATATGAATTGAAAAAATATTTCATCATTTTAATTTTTTTTTTCTTAAGCATTTCACCCCAAGCAAGGTGGGATGCCATTACAGAGAGTGGGAGTAAGAGAGAAGACGTGTGATAGAGGAAATGATGGAGAGAAGTACAGAGGAATAGATCAAGGCATCTGGAGATGTTGATCTGAATTTTGTTGAGGACCTTAAAATGGACAGCAGGGGCACCAGACCATATATGGCAGTAGTATTCCATGCATGGGCGAATGATTGATTTATAGATTTGAAGAATGGACTCGGGTGAGAAAAACTTTCTGGCGCGACACAGGGAACCAAAATTGGAGGGTCCTTTTCAAGACTAATGGCCAGGCTAGTTTTGTCAGCGATACCAGATTTGCTTTTGAGGCAGGAATAAATAGTAGTGTCGTCTGCATAGATGCCGACTTGGGAACTGATGACATCAGGGAGATCATTAATGAATATAAGAAGAAGAAGAGGTAGCTTACAGCATTGAGAAAGAGAGAGACAGAGACACGTATGAATGGTCTGTAGATTTGAGAGAGAGCTCTCTAGCAAGTGGGAAATGGTCCTTGATGTAAACTCCAAGGCCATGCATGTGGGTTTGAATGTCTTTTCTTAGGAGAGGAAGGTAACCAGTGATCAAGAGGTCAGAGGAGGGGGATAAATGAGTCGAGACTGGTCTTGCAGAGAGCCAGTATATCAGGAGACTTTTCAATGATTTGAACAATTCAACACTGCAGAAGTTGGTTTGAATGCCACGAATGTTAGAAAAGGAAATGTTAAAGGGTTTAGGTGATTTTTTAAGAGCTGGTTTAGATTTACTTTTTTGATCGTTAGTTGTCATGTTGGGTAATTTTGGTAGTGAAAATGAGAAGGCCTGAAGTAGAAGTAGCAGATGGTCATCATCCATGATGTGGGCAGAAAGTAACTTGTGCAGTCTGCAACATCATGTGGCTTCAGGGTTTCCAACCGAAGGTGAATGCAGGGACACACTTCCATACGCGACATGGCACTACAGGCACTCTGGTATTATACAACTGTTGATCAGAGTAGCCACTCAAAATTACCAGTCAGGAACAGCAACCAGAAAACTGTCAACCATGCCACAGACCACATTATGTGAGAATCATGGGAGTACTAGTACGAAGGCCAGAGAGAAGGAGAGGAAGAGTTCCAGAACCCCCCCCTTCCTAAACAAGAAAGAATTGGGTGAGCCTCTACTCTTGTTCAAGAGAAGGGGGAGGATCATTGACTGGGTGGTAGGAAAGCCTATCTACTTCTATTACGCATACACTAACACACACACAAAAAAAAAGAAAGAAAAGCAGCTGACAAGAAGTCCAAGCTGGCAGTTGACTCAGAGACTTCCTCCACTCTTTGATAGGTCCCATTTTTAGTCCTGCTGGCTTCCTAACGAGCCAGCTAACGAGCCAGCTAACTTGGGATATTTTCAACAGGAATACTTACCAGGAGTGGGGATGAAAAAAATTTTTTTTTTCCTTCTTCTTTAAATTAAGTCCCATTGCGCCTTGCTAAAACACTATTCATTTTTCCAGCATTGTGGATAAAGCACAAATATTTTGAAATATATTTTCTTATTTTAAATTTTTAAAATAAAAAAGAATAAATTATCAAAATGTATGATAGAATTCATAAGAAATAGTAATCAATAAACAAAGATTGAAATTAATATAAATTTATTATGCAATTTATCATTATTTTACTGAGTGATCAAAAATCTGGACAGCTTGGAGAGAGTTGAAGAACTCACTCAATCTAAGATTCTCAGGGCCAAGAAAACACTGTGTCTTATAAAACTCCAAAAGAAACAAATGAATTTGGCAAAAGAACATGTGATATGGAAGGAAGTATGGAATTCTGTCATGTGACTGGATGAAAAGTAATTCAGATTAGATTGTAAGATGGACTTGCATCCTACGGGCATGATTTGTACAAAGAGGTCCTGGATTTCTCTCCCTATGTTCAAGGTGGTGGAAGTTTAATGGTTTGGGCATCTTTGGAAAAAAACTGGGGTAGCCTTCTTCAGCATTCAGCTTAATACTGCCAGACAGTAAAATCTTATCCAGTGCATTGCTTTCTTAACCAGAGGAAATTGATAGTACTAATTGGAAATTCCAAAACAATGTTCCAATCCATTACGCAAACCACAACAAAATATTTTCTTTACCTGGATTTTCTTTCCCATGTTGACATTATGAGTTGGTCAGCACATTCTCCTGGTCTAAATCCAACTGAAAACCTGTGGGTTGCTCATAAAGTGTTCAAAGGTGGGTGTCAATGCCAGTCAACCCAAGAATTGAAAAAATCTATACAGGATATATGGGCTTCAATAGACAATGATCAATTGTGTAGACTGGTAGAGACTTTCTCAGAATGTGCTTTTCAAGTTATTCATTACCAGGGAGTTGTTACAAGTTACTAAAAATAAAGATTCCTTTGACATCATGTTACTGGTCTTATAATTTGTTAATAACTGCTTTTGGTCATTTTTTTAAAAAATGTTTTTGAAAAAGTACTTTTCAAAACAATTACTTCAAGAAATTTTTTCTTATAGCATATATATACAAAAACTCAGTTCTAAATCAGGTAAATTCAACCTTCATAAGTTGAAAGTTCAGCTGCTTTTATAAATATGCAGTTTTAAAATAGGAAATAATGGCTTATGGGGGTCAGTTAAAAAGCAATTTAATTATAACAAATTTAATAGTAGAAACATACCAAAATAATACAAAAGACTCAGGATTCTAAATCTACTCTTCAACAGACTTTCCTTCTCAATCATTGTATTCCATCTTATGGAAGCTTCTTAACTGCTTTCTTAGCCATGTTTGAGTTGCTCCTCTGATTTCATTATCATTAGATAATTGCTGTTCAATGAATGATGTGTTGTGCAGCACCAAAAAATCAACCACACTCTGCTCCATCATAGAGTCTGTCAGGATTTCTAGAACATCACTTTACATAGGCCTTTGAGTAGTGAAGAAGAAAGGGTACTAAAATGCAGACACAATGCAGACCAAAGTTTATTTGAAGGCTTTCACAGAGTTTTGCAATAGTGATTTTTCCATTAGCATTATATGAGCATCAACCTGTTTGGCTTTATTCTCATTCTCAGCAGCAGCTGGCCTACCACTGTGGAGCCTGTCACTGAGGTCAGTTTCTTCTCAGGATTGCTATTAACTATTGCTTATATCTACATAAATTTATCATCAATTTTAAACAGTGTAAGCCAGTCACATGAAGATCAACACAAAGACTGACTGATGTTGGTAAAATTTTCAGAATACCTTTATATAGGCCATGTATTGTGTGAGTTTCAGCTTATAATATCTATTCATTGAAAATATTTATGATAATTTTATAGTGGAACACACCTATTCTATAGTTAACAGACTCTCCCACCTGCAATAAGTAGGAGTAGTAAGAGTAACGAGCCCGTCGCTCAGTGGTTTGGTCAGTCAGTCGATGCCGGACGACCGTTAGTCAGATACTAGAGTATCAGCGACCACAACTAGATTTCTCTGCATCATTACCTATTATATGAAGCTCCTAACGTTTTGTACGTCAAACCTATTTTAGGACCGACTTAGTACAAATACGAGCCTCCACTGTGAAACCACTCCATAACAGACAATTTGTATGTCAGGTTTTATTAATCAAACAAAAATGCAAAATAAATTTTTATTTATAAATAAATCCAAAAGGTGAAGGCAATAGAAAAATATGTATTTGATTAAATACAATATCCCATATTCCTGAATAAATTATTATTTTATTGCATATTGTCTAATATTTTTAAGTGAAAGTGTGAATGTGTCTGACTCAGTGCTGAGAACAGGTTTTGATAAGACACAGCACATTAACACTTATGTAACTGTTCTATCATAAAGAGATGTTTTTATTCTGAGTCAGGCACATTCACACTTTCACTTGAAAGTATTGCAGACAATATACATTAAGTTTTTATAATTGTCCTTCCCTAACAGAAGGAGTGACTTTTAGGCCTGAATGTTATTTTATTAGTGAATGCTGCTTGAAATTTTTAACTTTCATCAGTCCCACTGATTTTAGTCATTTTTCAGGTTACGACTTGAACATTACTTGCAGTGATTTTTATTAATTACCAGAGATCATCTTTTCCTTTACATTCTTATATAAATTTCTTTTAATGACGGATCACAAGTTTTCTGTGAGATTGCTATCAAGAGAGGCTGGGAGCCATTCTATTAATTTAGTATCTTTGAGACCCTTCTTTTTTTTTTTTTTTTTGGTGGTGGGGATAAGATAGGCAATAGACATGTTGGTTATAATTTGTACCACTCAAACAAATATTTTGTTTAAGAACTTAAAATAATTCTCTGCATTTCTCTTGGTAACATCATCAACTTTGAACGTACTTATAATCATACCGCATAAAATACCAGTCCATAATATTAACTGACTATTTCCATGATGAACTCAATCTCTAGACCAGGCATCAAGCCCATCCAATAAAACAGTTTTTACAAAAAAACAAAAAAAAACAATTTTTACTGATGAAAGCCATGTTCAACAGTAAAAATTACTGTTTGGAAATCAGTTTTCCTGTACATGTCTGCAGAATTTATACATTTCACTTTGCACTATTTGCTTAAATGTGATAGTTTAGTGGCTTTCAATATTCTTCATATTCTGCTTCTTTTCTCTCTCTTTAAATTCATAACACCAGCTTCTTCAATATTTTCTTGCTAGTTAAACCAGTTTTTTTTTTTTTTTTTGCTTCTTACCTTTTTAATTTTTCTCAAAACTCTTTTTGTGACATCATTAAAGTCAGTTTTTTGTCTGGTTTTCATATTGTCAATGTTTTCAATTTCAATTTTATTAGGTTGGTGCAAAAATAATGTTGTTTTCTCACATATGTTACTATGTGAGAAAACGACATTATTTTTGCACCAGCCTAATAAATTGTTCTATGATCTCTCTTCAACGTTTTCATAATTTCCAACATCATGTTCCTATCACTTGATAACTTTAAAATATTTTGCATCTCTTGAGCTTACATCTTTCTTATAAACACTGGAAATAATTATGTATTTGAAATTAAGAAATATAAATAAAGTTACTATTGCATATGTATTTATTTACAATATGAGGTACAATATTTACCTTTTTACTAAAATAAGTTTTGAAATAGAAATTAGGAGAATTTCTAATGCAATGGTTAAACATTCAGTCCATTTTTATTTTTTAATATTGTGAAAAATTAAATATTTTAGTGAAATATATATACATTGACATTTTAATGGATAATATGGCAAAACTTTAAAAAAGATTTACATAGGGATGGCTATACTAAAGGGTTGTATTATGCTGAAATATATAAGTTATTCCATGTTTTTAGCTTCATCAGGTCATGCTGCTAGTTATATATAAGAAAATATGGTACTCCATAACTGAAAATTCCTATTTCAGAGTATAGCCTGGATAAGGTAATAAAACAAGAATGAAAGTAAATGGGTTGCACTTCAAAAATATTACTGAAGACATTTTTCATGAATACTAATTCCATGTTTTTAGCTTCATATTATACTCAAGTTATATCTCTATCTATAAAAGGCAGGATGTGTGTGTGTGTGTGTGTGTGTAACGAATGCACGGCCGCAATTTTCAATGGATTTGCACCAAAATTTACATGCACATGCTCCAAGTTAGTGGGAAAGCCAAGACTGACTTTGCATTTCCAAACTCCCATCGATAGTGGAAATAATTGAATTTTTCTTGCTTCTACAGCAGTTTTCATGTAGTTTGCGGCCATTTTGTACTGGCTGCCACGAATTGGCATGAAGATTCTATTGGTCAGCGTGAGAGCCAACAGCTGACTGACACGAATGTTAACTAGCATGCTAGCACGCAAAAAATTGATAGCTGCATTCGTCACAAGTGGGAAAAATTTAAATCTGCATGGCATGGCACTTTATTCCAATTGGCTCATTCGCTTGCTTAAACTCAACGTTGATTCTGATTCCGCAGAACTGGGTTTGGTGTGAAAAAGTATTTGTTGTTAACATTCTTTTTTCATTCGATTTTTCCAATTACGAGTCCTTTTTTAAAGCTGATTATTTTGTGTTCATTTTGTTTAGTTCTTTTTTCGTAAGAGATTTAATGTTTAGTATAGAGCTTAGAAAAAATTTACAGTGTGAGATAGGCAAGAAGTAAGGCATGTAGCAACATCAGCATGGCAAAGGGCACTCCTTTAAAGGCAAGGAAGGGCAAAAATATTTTAAGTCAAGTGATAGTGATTGCTGTATGTCGTATGATTTTTGAATCAAGCATGGGCAATGCCGGGCCATGCTGCTAGTTATACATAAGAAAATATGGTACTCCATAACTGAAAATTCATATTTCAGAGCATAGCCTGGATATGGTAATAAAACAACAAGAATGAAAGTAAATGGGTTGCACTTCAAAAATATTAGTGAAAACATTTTTCATGAATACTAAATGATAAATGACAAAATTGAGTTCTAAGAGCTACTATTTCTTACTTTTCAGGTGGTAGAATGTTTATCAGGTCCTGTGACTATAGAAACAGATTATGTGGAGACAAGTTTTCGTTATGGTTACCACATGTTTGGAGATTTAAGAGCATCTTTCCAAGATGTTGATGTACATAAAGATGTAATAATCCTAGCTAAGTTTTATCAACAAGAGAAACATGAAAACATCAAAGTTAAAAATATGCTGAAAAGTTTTACATTGAAAGAAAGTCTTGTGGCTTGGACTGCTGTATCCTTACTGAAGAATTCCAGACAAGGTTAGCTGAGATAAAAATGTTTTCTTTTTCATGTTATTTTTTTTTAATAAAATAAAAACAAATCTTTTAGTCATTTTTTCTTTAAATAGCAATATTAAGAAGAATATATTGCTAATTCTTTTATCATGTTTTATTAGAGATAGTAGAAGATGTACAAACACCTTTTTATGCCAATACTCTTAAGATACAATCACAACAATAAGAGCAATTCTGATCCAATACTTTATGACCAGAATTTGATAATGCCCAAAATAAATAATAATAATAAAGTGATTTACCAAAAAACATGTGAAACATGATCCAAATTATTACAAGCCAATAACATGTCTGTCCACCACATAAATTAATCATGCATTTACTGACTGACTGCACTTTTTTCTTGATGAAAACATTCTTTCCCTGGAATAGAAAAGATGTTGAAGAGGTTCAAATAGTTGCAAAAATCAACTATTGATAAATAACATGATCCTAGAAAATTGCAGGAAAAAAAGGTAGAAATATCTTCACAGCTTGAATAGATTATCAAAATGCCTTTTGATAATGTACCACACTCTTGGATCCTCAAGGCTTCGGAAATGTACAAAACTCCTAAATGACAGTAAATTTCCTTAAATATAGTATGGGACTGTGGAAAATCACATTATATCTAAATCACACCAAAGGCACTGCCACTTCCAATCGTTTGAATATCCAAACATGAATTTTTCAAAGAGACTCCTTGTCACCCTCTCCTATTTTGTCTGTCTCTAATCCCTCTTTTTACATGAACTAAGCCATAGTAACTATGGATACAAAATAAACAACAATGCATTTAATCACTTATCCTACATAGATGACCTGAAACTTTTTGCCAAAGACAGCAATGAGTTGCAAAGTCTCCTCATACTGTAAAATGTTTCAGTGATGATATCAGGATGGACTTCAGATTAGATAAATGTGCAAAAGTAACATTCAAGAAAGGGAGAATTACTGAAACACACTAAATAGATCATGATTTTATCACAAATATTAAGGGACTGGACCAAGAAGAAATATATAAATACCCTGTAGTCAGTGATTAAGATGGAATGCAGTATATTCAAATGAGAGAGAAAGTAAGAAAAGGATAATACAGATGTGTGTGTGTCTGTGTTGGGTTTTAAATACTGAGTTCAATTCACAAAAGAGAGTATCAGCCATAAATACTTTGTTTGTCCCTGTGGTACAATACAGTTTCAACATCCTTAACTGGTCTATAGATGATATTAAGCAAATGGATATCAATATGAGAAAGCTTCTCACTTGTCACTGCTTGTATCAGCCTAAAACCAATTGTATGTGTTCAGATGAATTTTGGTTGCTTGATTTTGTTTAGTAGCATATCAACCTGTATGAACCTTATTTAATGCTGAAATCTAAATATTTTGAATGCAAATGTATGCCTTCAACTACAGATAAAATGTATTGTTGGTCATTTTGCTATAAGTATATATTGTTGGTAATTTCTGTATATAAAAATACAATGCTGACACTTCTACTACAAAAATCTATTTTTATACTTTCATAGTGTTTTGTTTGTGTTTGGGGATTTACTATTTGCCCATAATTGCTACCACCCCAGGTAAGGGTGAACCTGGGAACAACATCAATTAAAAAGTGGTTCCATGCTCCTTAAAACCTCCAATCTGTCAATTAGAAGCCTTGCTGTTGGATATAGTTTATCGTCATACACAGATTCAAAGGCGGCAGAGGATTATTTCAAACAGAACTGTCTTATAAAACTATAACAATAAGTCTTCAAAGATACCTAGACACTGCAGAAGACTGGATGATGATCTATGTCAATGAACGTGAAAGAAATAAGAAACTTTAATTTCTAATAAAGGATATAAAAAATTCAAAAGGGAATTTCAATATTTCAAAATATTCTGCCCATGCCAAATAAGCTGATGTAGACAAACCCCATACCCATCAGTGGTTACATAGTACAGGATTAAAACCTGAAACTGAAGGTATCTTGTATCAGATTGCATGCCATTAACATTCATAGAAGATAAAACTTGGCCTGATAGAGTGAGCTAATATCTGCACTGGAAAATCTGCAACTTTTATGGGAAGGAAACTGCAAGAAATTAGTATGAATACCACCCAGACAGGCAGAACAATCAAAGCTAATTGGCCAACCATCATGATCAAAGGCCAAAAAAGACAAAAACAGAATGTGTCTTCTTATTGACATGGCAGTTTCTGCAGACTGCAATGTATCTTTGAAGATACACTTACATATATAAAGCAATATTTATGGTTTTTCAGTTAGGCTTGGAATCCACCATTTTCTTGGAACTTCGAAAGATTGTGTCATCTCTTCTTGAGTCCGGAAAACCATAAATTATACTAACATTTGTTATCAAGTCATATACATGTAAAAACTGATTAAACAATGAAAATCAAACAATACAAAAATAAAAATACCAGAATTTCTTTTTTCTTTTTCTATCTCATTCTCTGATGAAGTCTTAATGAAATGAATCATTTCCTAGTTTTTCTTTATCCTATCATTCTTTTGGATTCTGATCCATAAATACAGATCAAATATGGACAAGAATCCAATATATATATGCACACATGCATGTACATGCACACATGTGTGGTGTGTGCTGTGTATGTATGCATATATATTTATGGATAGAAGTAACACACTTTTTTCTTTTTCTGTGATCAACATAGCTGGATGTTTAGGCAAGTATTTTATCTCACTTGGTTTGATCTCTCTGTATGATGTGAATGCCTGAATGAGAAGGCTTTCTTTGGTCTGGTGTGTGCTTGTTCTATACCTTTTCAATTTCAAAATGATAATAATTAACTTCAAAATGGACTTATTTCCAAGTAAAAAAATTAATCAACTCCAAATTGGATCAATCAACTTCAAAATGGAACAATCAACTTCAAAATGGATTAATTAACTTCAAATTGAGAAAATGTCAAAAACCTAAAAACAATCAACTTCAAAATAAGAATAAACAACTTCAAATTGAGATATTTTTTTTGGTAAATTGAAAATTATTTTTTCAATTAATTTACCCCATGAGTAAGGAAATTGACTGTTCGTCTTCATTATACAGATGAAGAAAAAACCAAAATACAAACAACTTAGAGGCCAAGAAAGCATTGGATGAGCCTATAGTAAAAGTAGGAAGAGAAAGTCCCGTATGGGCAAAAATGATGATTGATGATGATGCTGGAGAAACCTCTACAAAAGAAGCTGAAGAAGAATTAGCAACAGCTCCAAAGAGGACTTACCTCAAGAAAACTGTGGCTGGTGAAAAAAAGGCCCAGATTTTAGCTGCACATGCTGCAGCAGGAAATTGGAAAGACCTGGCAAGAACAATTGGTGTGCCTCTGCCAACAGCGTACCGTTGGTTAGACCAGGGTTCTGATAAGACTGACTCTAGGGGAGGAGCAAGAAAATATAAAATTACGCAAGAGCATAAGAATTTTATGGCCGAATTAATTGAAAACTCTCCTAGGGTCACTCTTCAAGACATTGTAAATAAGTTGGTTGAAAAGTATGAGGTTCGTGTGACAAAAGAATGCATAAGAAAGCACTTGGACTTCAGCACTTTACTTTAAAAGCAGTTCATTATGAACCAGAAGCTGCCAATAATAATGTCAATAAGGCAAAATGTAAGGATTATGCAGTAGCTTTATTAGAATTTCAGTCCCAAAGTGTGCCAATTCTTTATATGGATGAAACCAATTTTAATCTCCATATTTCAAGAAGAGAAGGTCGCTCTAAAAAAGGCACAAGGTGCACTACAGTCACGACCAGATCCAGGGGAAATAACATCCATGTTATTGGATGTATTAGTAATAATGGATTAATTCATCATAAAATTAAAAGAGGTTCTTTCAAAAAAGAGGATGCAAAAGAATGGACCAGGGTGCGCCTTAGAAATGCAAATGAAATTTATGAAAGGGGAGTTGTCTTAGTTATTGATAACGCTCCTTGCCATACTTCAATTGAAGAAGTTGTGGAGGAGGATGAATTTAGGCAACACCAAATTTTCAGACTTGCCCCCTATAGTCCAATGTTAAATCCCATTGAAAAGGTTTGGTCAGTCATTAAAGCTGATGTAAAAAGAAGTATGGCAGACTCAATTGTTGGGATTTTAAGAGGTGATGGCCAGGGATCTTTAACTACTAAAGAATTCCGCCTCAGCAAGTTAGAAGCGATGATCTCCAAGGCAATTAATAATATTTCCCCTGAGACTTGCACTAACTTTGTATCTGGAATACGGAGATTACTTCCCTCTGTAATTAACTTAGATGATGTAATCTTTTAAATAAATTTCTTAGGAACGTTTATATTTTTTTTTATATCCCTTTTAAGTAAAAATAAAAGAATAAATATTAAATTTATTAGTATTATATTAATTCTCAATTTGAAGTTGATTAATCCATTTTGAAGTTGATTAATCCATTTTGGAGTTGATTAATTTTTTTACCTGAAAATAAGTCCATTTTGAAGTTGATTATTATCATTTTGAAGTTGAAAAGGTATAGTTATACCTATGTGCACTTCTAAGTGTGCTTGCTGTGATTACCCCTTGTGCGTACTTGCCATGAATCCTCTGTGTGTGGCTTTTGGTGCATTCATATATAGGCTGTAGGCTACAAACAAAAGCTAAAATTTAATATTTTTTGTCATGTTCCAATTGGCTGAGAATGGTCACATGGTGTATTTAATGTCATGTTCAAATGAGGCAACAACAAGTCTGCTTTTGTGTGTATATTTTTAGACATTTCATGAAATTG
The DNA here is from genome assembly GCA_963932145.1 of Acanthosepion lycidas. Taxonomy (NCBI): domain Eukaryota; kingdom Metazoa; phylum Mollusca; class Cephalopoda; order Sepiida; family Sepiidae; genus Acanthosepion; species Acanthosepion lycidas. The sequence goes on from OZ010580.1 coordinate 84,938,756, forward strand.
TAATTGTAGAGTAAATTTGAAAGTGTATTTTTACTTAGTCATTTATTTTTGTGTATTTTTGAAGTCCAACATATTTTACACATTTATGGAGAATTTATTTCAGATGAAAGTAAAATAGGAATAGAATGAAATATCATGTTATTATAAAAGATACAACACACTAGAAAGGCTAGAATGATAATTTTTCAATCAAGTTAGACAAAGGCTCTATTTGCTCTCTGTAACAATAATAAACATGTTAACAGCCCTATTGTAAGTACACAGTATTTCAGTAAGCAATAAATATATTAATTATTTATTACAAGTGATTGTCTTGTTTTACTTTTTTTATCTACACTATTTTAAGCTTTGATTTGATAAAAGTAGAATTTATGCTATGTGTTACCTTCAGAAACTTTTTGTTTGCTGCAGATTTTGTCACTGGATGTACATTCCATGCCGTTCTCAACACTGGACCTCACACTTTAAAGTTATATTGTCCACCAATTCCTAATTTGTCATGTATTCTTGACAGTGAAGCTAACCAGCAATGGACGAAGTATGGTAATGCTATTCTTCACATGGACATATTTTCAGGAACTGAACACACATCACGGAAATCACCAAATTATGACATGGAAATAGAAAGCAACCAGGAGTTAGTAGGAAATGATTTAAAGGTTTGTTCTGTCCATAAATTGTTCTTATTTTTAAGATTGTCACATTATCAGTTGACTTTTTATAAATATAGAAAAAGAGATGTTAGAAAAATATGTTAACTGTAAAAAAATGCATGCATAACAATCATTTTTATAGAAGTTTAGAAATAATTGAAAGAACTGAACTACTTTGACACATTGTTCAGTTAGAAATAAAGTAGCTTCTGTAATCCACACTTGAAAGTATCTAAATTAATCTAAAAAAAGGAATATATTATTATTATTATTATTATTATTATTATTATTATTATTATCATTATTGTTATTTATGTGCTTGAATTAGATTGGGACTTTATCACAATTAATGATTTAAAAATTCAGATTATTATTATTTTGAGTCAGATTTGGATAATCATGTTAGATAAAACTTGGTTATTTTAATCCAAATTTAACTTAAATTTTAAAACTTTCAAAAGGCCAAGTGCAATTTTTGAATTTCAAAGAAAAAAGAATCAATTATTCCCCTCAAATTGTTTCTCACTCACCTCAGATATGTCAAAGTACAAACCTTATAAAATATGAATAAGAATTACTCTGAAAATCTCATGGTATTGATTGAGCAACAAAATCAGTTGAAGTTGATAGTGATGAAATGAAGCTGTTACTTGCGAAGAACCCGTGTTATATAATGCAAAAGATAATCAACATACTAGATCAAGTGTTGAAAGTCATTTGCACTAGCCTTGATGACATAATTCCCTTTGATATGTGACTTCCATATAAAATAAACAAATAAAAACCTACTGGACCATATATAAATGTTCCATCTTTGAAAAAATTTTGGATGAGAAATGAGAAGTGGATAGATTACAGCTATAATGGGAGTGCTTAGAAGAAAAGTTTATTCTTCCATTTGTATTTCTCCCATTATGGGCATTATTATATCCGTGATATAGTATCACCGTATTTCATCATCAGAATGGAATAGCCAAAAGGAAAAGGAATGACAAACATGCTAAGATATACACAAAACTATTCTTCTGTGTTTCTAGAGAAGCCATGTTTAAGACTCCAGATTCAAGTGGACAGGATCCATCTATTAGGTTGATGCAAAAATAATATCGTTTTTTGACGTTAAAAAATACGTCAAAAAACGATATTATTTTTGCACCAACCTAATACTATATCGTAAGCAAAGATATATTCCATGAACAGGAAACAGTGAGTCTTGGGTTTTCCCAAATTGAGGACTACTAACTGAAGATACTTTCTTTTTATGTCTGAAGAAGATATATTCCCAAAGGGAAATGGCACCATGGAATTGTAAGCTTCTGGAGAAGGCAGATTTAGCTTCTCAGCCCAGGCCACACTCCAATAGACCAACTGAAATTGACTGTCACTTTCGTCACTGTATGAAGCGATGTTACTAAGTGGCTGTCATGTGATTTATCTTGACTAAAGAGAGATAATCACCTTTTGTATTCCTACACAACTATATGCAAAAGCTCATGAGGACAGTAAAATGAATCAGCACTCACCATATTAAATGCTGGTCTTCATCTAAAGGTGATGCTATGTATATGGGGAAATTGGAAGGGAGCCTTCTATCATGAGAGACTTCTGGATATCCAAATAACCAGTACTGTTCCCAATTAGGCAAGCTGAAGGAAGCAGTCATGGAAAAGCATCTGAAATTAGTTCAAAGAAATGGCATAATGTTCTGTCAGGATAATTTTAGAATCTTCCTTTGTTAACCAGGCAAAAATGTTAACCCATCTGTTGTATTCATCAGATATTACACTTTTAGATATGGATTTATTATGGAATTCTCTTAATGAACAAATGGTATTATTCTGGAAGACTGAAAAAGACATTTAGAAAAGTTCTGCACAAGTCCTGGGAGAATTGAATTATGAACTTCAAAGATGATAGAAGGTAGTAGAACAAAATGGTAACTTATGTTGTTCAGTAAAAAATATATATATTTTTTTATTTTTACTTGATAAATCAAACAAACTTTTTGGATTATCCACTAAATTTAATTATGAATCAAATTTTAATTTTTTGTGTATGAGAAGCTAAAATTTTTGTCAGAATTTTTAAGATGAGAGAGTATTGTTATTTGGACTAGGGCTCTCATAGTCACAATGTTTTGGCTTTTGTACACTTTGGCCTTCTTCAGGTGTCTGCTTTCATACTGGGTAATCCTTCTTTAATTTCAAACCAAACCCTTTATTCAGTCCACAAGGGTAGATTTTTCTCATTTCATTTTCATGCTTTGGGGATATTTCATATTAATTAATGCTCATTAGTCAGTCAGTGCTGCTTGTTCATTTTTCCAACTGAGCTAGAGTATATGACTTTTCAGCACTATCAGACTGTTATTCAAAATATATCTGACTTCCTGTGAGATGTGAATTCAATTCTTGAGTCTGATAGTGCTTAAAAGTTGCATTCGGTAGAAAAAACATACAAAAAATACAAAGGCAAATAAGACTGGTGAGTATTAACTGACATGAGTTATCTCCCCATACATAACATGAAAAACAGAATGAGAAGAATCTACTTCAGTTCAAAATTCCATGGAGGCTAATGAGTATGATGACAAACACTTGAAGAAAGTTGAAGGTTAAAATGGCTGAAATGTTTTAAGTATACCAATCAAGATGAGCATGCTATTTTAGTTTGAATAGCAAAACATATAAAAATGAAAATATAAACAGTTATTTTCCAAACATTTTGCAACTCTGGAGATTGGTAAGAAGTTTATGTGCACATTTTAGATAAAAATAGTCATGTGTGAGAGGTATGTTAGAATCCTCTTTTAAAGGAAAAACCCAAAATTATAATTTTCATAATCCTCAGTCTTGTTACATATTTGTTGAGCAATTATCTCTACCCTCGGAGGCTTCCATGGCTGACAGTGGATTTGACATTTATATAGATGGCTGCAGGTTCCTACCAGATTCAGTGTCATATACCAGAGTAAGTTTTTCTTTTTAAATTTTCACATTATTTCATGATTTTTCTGATTTTCAATCATTACAAAAAGCATTTACTAGGAGCTATTCTCATTATTTGTAAAATTTTAAATATACTTGAGCATAGATATGTAAGTTTCTTTGTAGTTTTTCAATAAAATAGAAAGTATCTTCAGATGAGTATTTTGGTTCAACAGGTAAACAGCTCAAAGTATCTATAGTTTTGAGATGAGGAATTACTAATTTTGAAAACATTCTTTGTCCTCATTTCATTAATGACTAGCAGTAGAGCCTGGCATTGCCCAGGGATGTAACAGTAAGAGATAGATCAAATATCGACCATCATAAAGACTGAAAAATAAAATTGACAAAGATTATTGTTTAAGGTTTACAGACACGCATGTCTTAATTAGTTTTTTTGTTTTTTTTTGCGAATTGGTCAAACCCAAACTCAAGCAAAATTGTTTTCAATCGTTATGAGTTTACCGATTGAATAGAATTTTATTATAAACAATTGTCTTGTAAATGGAATTTTTAAAGCCTTCTGAATATAAAAATAAAGAAAAAAGTGTGCAAGACAATAAGAAACACTACCTGCCAAAAAAAAGTGAAGTTTTGTTGAAATCGGTTGAAAAATGTAGGAAATCCGATCTCATATATAAACGAACACACACACACACACACACAAACAACCTGGGTTTTATAAGTATAACTCGATATGAGTTGTCCCCCTTTCATTCTGGTGACAGAATTGTTTTATCGTGTTTTCAAATTGATTTCGAGCAAAAACAATTGTTTTTCCAATTTTTGGTGCCGTCAGAACCACTGCAAGGTAATTTTACATAGTCCTGTGAAGTTTTGTTGAAATCGGTTGAAAAATGTAGGAAATCCGATCTAATATATAAACGTACAGACACACACACACACACACACACACAATCTGCGTTTTATAATAGGTAAGATACTTTTTAATGCCAACAGGTGCAATTTTATATTGCTACTTAACATGTGAAAATAGTTTTAAAATTATTTTTTATTACTTTGTGAGGAAGAAGAAGAATTTACAAGGTTAAGGCTGTTGTTTCTCTACCTAATTGGCTTAACTTCAAACAAATATATATGCATATGCAGTGTAACCCGGATATAAGAGAGTTGTCGGGGCCGGAGAAGAAGTCTGTTATATCCGGGTTTCTCTTATATCCGGGTTTGGTCTATTTTATATACATTAACACGGACTCTAATTTGGGACCAGAGAAAATCTCTCTTATATCCGGGTTTCTCTTATATCCGGGTTACACTGTATAACTTTTACTTGCACCGGATTCCTGTAAAATCTTCAAAATCCAAATACCATATTTTAACCTTTTTTTTTTAACATTAAATGAACTGAAAGTAGCTTTACAAATAAGCAATAAGATTTATATCAAATCTGTTATTCACTCAATATCAGAAAGTTATTTAATATGATTT
>OZ010580.1:84951344-84968844 GCA_963932145.1 Acanthosepion lycidas
TATTTTTTCATGAGATAACTTTTTTTGAACATTAGAATCAGCTGATCAAAGGGCTTGATGAAATAGCAGTGAATCTGGATCTGAACAAAATTTCAAAGTATCAGCCTGAATGGGGAATCAAAGTGGCTGTGGATGGAGCTTCAAACTTACCTTGGTCAGGCTTTACTCTTGCCCACATCTGCCTAAACCCACCAGCACTTTTTTATAAGGTAACTAATGAATGACAAATTATTTTCAAGTATTCCTGTTTTAAATAGGATCAAAAAGAAAATAGATTGTTTTTCACATTTAATTCCAAAACCATTTATTGAGTCAAGTAAATTCAATGGCATGCTACTGACCCATCATCATTTAATTATATTTCTTAGCTTGTATGAATTTCAATAGAAATAAAATCAAGGAAAACTGAAAAAAGTAAGTCAATTGCAAAATATTGACAATATGATGTAAAAAAAAAAAAAAATACATTTACAGACATTGATAGAAGCTATTCAGATAATGAGCTTAAATGTCCACCAATTGGGTCTATATTGAATTAAAAAAATCTTTTATGGACTCACTTGCTGTGAAACTTGTTTCCTGTAACATACTGGAGGAATTAAGGATTTTAAGAAAAAGGAAATTAGAATTAGCAAACATGAATAGGGTTCAGTATGATGGGTAACAAAGCTTCTACCATTAGTGTTATGTTGTATGTAATGAGTTGATGACTTCAATAACTGTAAGACTAACAAAAGGACAGGCCTGAAGGACACTGGGCACTCTTCACTGACATTACATTTATATGTGGCAAGCCTTATTTTCTCAGGAGAATGAAGAGTTGTGAATACAGCGGTAATCTGTTCTCTGCTATATTGAAATTAGTATTGAGTATACCTATTTGACAGGTTCATGGTAAAATTGAAAGTGAATTCAAATCACAAGGCCATTCTGATAATAACAGACAACTATTTATTATTGGCAATTACTGATCATTTTGATCTTGTTTTGTAACTGGAGTAAACACTAATCTCTACACAAGAACTTTTCTTTCAAGCCTTTTACTATGAACAGTCAATCTAATAGTAGCTTCTTTCAACTCTGTTCTAACTCTAGCAAAAGTAGGTCTGTATTTGTAATGGCCAAGGGATAAAACAGGCCTCACTGACTGGCTGCAGTGATCTCTTCCATTGTATGCGAGTGTGGAGCTTTCTGTTTATAAAGGAAAATTAGAAGATATTCCAATCATTTTTGCTTGTTTACGAATTCTAATTTCAAAGTCCTAACCAAATGCCTTTTATGTCCTAATCAATTGCTTCATTTGCTTTCATTTTTACCATTGTTGTTTTCTGAACTTTCTCTTTCACTTTGATTTATTTAGAATTACTTCGTTGGCACCAGCCATGAAACATTATTCATACACAACTAAAATCTTGGCAAAGTTGGTCACTCTGCCACATAACAGCACACTTTACTTTCTCCAATCCTTAATGCCAAATATTTATGGTTCATTTTTCCAACATATACACACTCTTTGATGGACTGGTATTGTTTACTACTTTTGACTCATTTTCAGAAGTTATTGAAATGTAAGTAAAATGTTTATAACTTCCCCCATTGGAAACATCAATACCTACCCCATTAATTGAATCAGAAATTCAAGTGCTTTTTTTTAATTATTTCCAAGCTAGAAAATATTACAATAATCCTAAACAGCCTCCAACATCAAGCCAAACAATCCTTTATTGGAAGCAGTTGATATACAAGACTACAGCAACTGATTTGGATAAATGGAATTGATAACCAGTGATTTTTACCCTTGTGTTGCAAATTTTACAAAAATTCACATTTCTTTCTTTCAATATAAGATTGTTTTACATTAAGAAAATTTAATAAAACGCCTTTTATTTTCTAGAAAATCCTTCCATATAGTGTAGACAAACTGAAATTTGTGGAAAATATTGACTTAGAACAGAGTACTAATGCATCACCAGTGTGGAAGGATGGATTCAAGGTAAATATTTTTTGGTTTGTCTATACAATGTTCATAATTAAAATGATCAAAAATTGTGGAAGGAAAGTTATATAACATCTATATTAAAATATTGGATTATGAAAGAGTTTCAAATTTTACTTCTGCATATATTCTGGTGTTCATTTTGAGAAAATTAGTTTTCTAGGCCAACATAAATTTATTATATATATATAAGGTTGGTGCAAAAAATAATGTTTTTTCACATGTTAATGTGAGAAAACGACATTATTTTTGCACCAACCTAATATATAGATATTTTCTGACTGTGACATTAGAAATTTTAAAACTTTGAAACCATTCTACAAGGGTTGAGATGAAAAATGGAGTGCGGGGGGTTCTTTTTAAAATCTTAAATATTTCTATTTTGTGATAACAATGTTTCTGCTTTAATATATTTTGCCTCTTTATTCTCATAATTTAAGACATTTTAATTGAGGATTTAGATATTTTTAAAGAATTATGATTGGTGAGTAAAAAGTTTCTCAAAATGAAATACAAAAGGAACTATATTTTACATTTTTCTTCATTATTTATTTTTAAACAAATTTTCTTGCAACAGTAGTTTCAAGGATTTTACATTACCAGTATCTTTGCAAAATAAGCATCTGGATAAATCAGTTTCACTATAATCTTCTTTTTTTTGAATTTCAGAGTTTTCCATCACGTACTTTCAATCCATATTTGACAGTTATCATTCACTTAAGAGAGATCCATGCCAAGTTGACACCCAAAGAAACTTACAAATTTTCACTTCTGGAAGAAGTAAGACTATTTCCAATTGTAGTTTCAAGGACACAAAATCAGAAATTTGTATCATAAATTGAGAGAGGGAGAATTTCAGTTTCCTATTTTCCACTTGGTTTTAGATACTAACACATTTGAAATTTGAATTTCATGCTGCAAAGATTAGAAATACTAATCTGAGACCTATCTTCTTCTTTCTAGAATTAATTAGAAGTTTAAAAAGTTAAGAGGAATATGATGGATTTAAAAAAGAAGTATAAAAATTTGTTAATGCTTTATTAATATATCCAAATAAACAAGCTTGTCACTGCTCTTCAAAGAGCCTCAACAATATCTCCAGGTATTATATGGTAAGAATGTGTAAATTCCTGCTTATCTTTAGCACCTGCTGTTGAATGAGAACAGCTCAGTACATTGATACTCTAGCCATTTTAGATTTGTGTATTACTAAGCTTATTTGGGTACAACTCCCAGATTCTATCATAGTTATCTAGTAGTGGTAAGATACCTAGTATATTTTGTACTCCCCCTGTCCACACTTTATAGCGACAAAGTTTTAGGATTTTTTCTGATATCTTCGTTACAGGCCTGGACAGTAATCCAAGTTTTCACTGAGCAATATGCAGTAACAGAATCTTTTCAGCTTCCATTGTTCCAGGGGCCACCTCCAGCTGAAATAATTGATCAGCTCAACTCCCAACCTTGTCAGAAATGCATCAAAGAAAATATTTTGAAAGACAAAGTGAGATTTTTCTTCTTATGAAATGTGGGTGTTTTGCATTCACATCTTATAGTACAGATATCTTTAAAAAAAAAAAAAAATATATGATGTAGCCCTCCTGCTCCAGCGTATCAATTATTGAGGTGTAATACAATTTAAATCATTAAGAGAATTGCTGAAATATTCACAGTACTAGGCTTTAAAAAGTGTACTCAATTACTATTAACTAGACATTTAAGAAGATATATCAAATACAGATATTTTGTTTGGTTTCAAAACAAGCTTTCAATTATGTTTAAGAATTTTTTTTTTTTTCCTCTTTCTGAAAAATAAAGATTATCAACCTTGATAATGCTTCAGTTTTTGTAAGACTTTGTGATGCAAGGAGAAGTGATGAATTGCCAACAAGTGTCTATAATCACCAAAAGGTAAGTCAATTTATTACCAGAAAGTACAGTTGTCTAAATTATGCAAAAATGAAAATAACATTGACAGCTCATTTTAACAGTTATTGTTTAATTTTGGTAAATACATCTCGAATACTAAAAATTAAATAAAATTGCCTCCAGATGACTGGAATCTCTTCTGGACAGTCTACTAGTTGGTGAATGCTGCCATAATTTTTTGCCTTCAGTTCATCTTTGGTGTTATAAGATTTGTTAGTCTCTTACCCAACGATGTCCCACATAATCAAGGGGGTGATGTGATCACAGAAGCTGTCAGACAGCTATGACTGGGTTATCCTGCTTGCCAAACATAGTACCTTCATCACCATTAAACTGTTTCTGAATCCTCTGAAAATGTTAGTATTGGAGATTCCAGTGTAAATGCCAAGCAGTACAGTATGCTGTATCCAAATCTTTGGTGGAGTGAGTTGCATCATGGTTCCCATTTAGTTACAGATGGTGTCCAACTGACCCTATACTGTGCAGTCAAAATTTAAAAAAAATGCGGATGCATGAAATTAAAAATATAAAATATCGACAATTTATCCATGGAACCATGTATGTATCCCAAACTGAATTTATTTCCCATGTTTTAATACAGATAGGTAAAAAAAAAAAAAAATCTTATCCACTTAATGTGCAAGCAGAATTTAATATAAATGACTAGTCAAAGAATTCTGTCTTGTGTTCTATTGGACCAGATACCACTGAAGATCTACGTGTGAAATATAACTTCAAAGCGTACATTAAGCCCACCAAATTGACAAGCATATTTTTTCTTTAGATGGGGCTATTTTGATGTGTAGGTAAGCAAGTCAGATTAAAATTGCAGCAGGTGGGTGGAAACCATCTATTGGAACATTGACAATTTATAGAGAGGCAGAATAAAAATGAAATCATACATAAAGAAGTTTTACATTCTAATTTTAGCAAAATGACATTGAAATTAAATGAGATCAGCAGTTGAAAAGGAAGGAAACTTTACTATTTTGACCCATTTTTGCAGTGTAGCAGTTTGGTATACACACACACACACACACACACACAACATTACTTAATGCAAATAGTATCAAGGACATGAATGCTTAAGCATGAAATTGTGTCAAATTTTTAAAAATAGTAATAGATATATCCATCTAAATGTATTTCCATACTGGCTTACATGAGAGCTTCTTTGCAGAGATACAGTATTACAAGACTATTTAGATATAATTTGTTTTCTGCACAGATTCCCATCAACAGATCATACCTGGCTTTAAGAGGACAAGGTCAGTATCATGCCAAAGAAAACCCAGGTCAGCCAATAAGCAGTTTGGTACCAGCTCACAAGAAACCAGAGCAGTTTCTGCAGGCTATTGCTGATAATTTTAAAAAGGTAAAAAAAAAAAACAAAAAAAAAAAAAACAAACACTAAATAGTTTACATTTTTCCCTATGGGAATAGGGCAAGTAAAATGAGTATAAATACCTTGGGAGAAATCAACATGTTCATAAATGCAAAGCATGATGAAAATCCATTTCTTAACAAGTATCAGTTTTGATTTTTCTCAGCTTCTGTTGATAATTAATCCATTCAAGAGCTCCACTCCTAAGTTTGATAGCAAAGAGAAGAAATGTTTTCCCTGAGCATAAAGTAAAATTGCTTTAGTTGGAATTTCAACTGCTCACAAGTTATATATCCTAAGCTCTTTAGCCATCCCAATCAGATTAATTTTTGCAATATGAATAGAGTAAAAGAATCTGAAAGTGTGAAGTTTAAGGATTTGTTGGAAGCTTGTAAGAATCAGTCTCTATAAACCTTTATTCCTCTTCATTATAATGCATTATTTTTTGGCAGTATTTAACCTGTAAAGATTTTATTTTTCATTAGAAAAATTGTTTATAAAGATCTTGATCAACTTATATTTTCTTCCTTTTCTGTAGCTTGTCCACAAATATTACAAGGATCAGAATGAAGAGGATTTGGAAATGTAACAGAAGTGAAAACATTCTATCAGCACACAGTTACTTGAAAACCAAGTCTCATTTCCCTACCAGAGACTCGGATGAAAGACTTTATAATTAGGGTGGGAAGGCAAGTAAAACTTAAGTTTAATTGGAAAAAAAAAAAAAAAATCCTACCTGCATAAAAGAATCTTATCAGGAAAATACACAGGATAGCCGATTATAAGAATATACACACATCATACTCACTCCCTAATGAGCCAAATGATAATATACACACACTTACACATATACTTACTCACTCACTCCCTAAGAACCAAATAACACACACTTAACATACATCCCCTCTCCAGGAACGAATAAAACTGTCAAATTGACCAAGGGAATTCAGAGCAGCATGGGTCCATCCAGTTCTTATCTCAAATAACTTAAAAGAGACTGTTTGACCAACATAAGGAATGTTAGAAGATTCATGTTAAAAAGATAAAAAATAAATGAAAACTACAGACAAAAGTTCATTTTCTCTATCAAGACATTCATTTCTGTAGTTCACTGCTACCAGCAAGCAGAGAGATTTCTTCTCCCGATGATGGCCAAAACTGGTCGAGGAATCTAAATGAAATAATAAAAACGAAATATTAATCTACAACCAGTGTGTCTGAAGATTAATGTTTTTATTGTTTTAAAAAAAAAAAAAAAAAAAAAAAAAATATGAATGAATGAATGAAGCAAATTAAAAAAGTTTTTTTTATGAAAGTGTGTGTGTGTATGTATATATATATATATATATATATATATATATAATATTTAAGATTGACTTCAATCTTTTTTCTATATATACATATTAAGTATACATGGCTTCTCATTATGCTATATATATATCACAATTAGTTTACATTCAATAATACCAGTATAGCAATATATTTACAATTTCTTTTAGCAAATTTAGGCTTCATTAAATTAAGAAAAGAAATTTTTCACTATTTACATTATTTGTCGCCATATTTATTACGTTTCAGCCGTTGTACATGCCTGCCTTCTTCCGGTGGTTAGAATGTCGAATAGAACCTTTTATTTTGCTCACTGGGGTAGACTGTTCTTGTTCCACGTTTAATGGATGTCAGTTATCTCCTGTTAATTCCCCTCTCCAAGTTCTCCACTGCCTTAACTGGATATTGAACAACTTGCACCCTTTGGGTCCTGTAACTGGATCTAACCAACGCCTTTATCCACTGTGCCCTGTATCCTTTAAATAGTCCATTAACATGGACAGTTAAGTCATTAACATTTAGAAAAGACTAGTCATTTTTCTTTATTGCCTGCTTCTGTGCATATCTACAGATCCCTTTGAAACCGTTCTTTTCCATTGTTGTCTATAGGGTAACAAAAGAAATATAACAATTGGAAATAATTATTTGGCCCAAATTAGCAAAGTGAAGAAAAATGCAAAAATGGATAATACAGCATTTGATAATCAACTCACCAAGTCTGACAAAAGGTGGTTTTTGCAAGATAATCAAAATGATTTTCTTCCCCAAGTCAAATTTTTATCTTAAAGATCTGCCTGTTGATTTGGTAATGCTGTAATGGATTACTTTGTTACCTTGGAATGATGGTAGATTTCTAACCAATTGAAGGATTATAACAGCAGTAACCCTGGTTCACTGCATGAGAATTCCTAATGATTTGAAACCGGAAATAATTGAGAACAATGAAAAAAAACTTGGGGAAACTAAGTGTCAAGGAGAATAAAGAAAGACTGGAATAAGAGCAATTCAAAAGCCATAAAAAAGGAGTTTGGGGAAGGCTCCAGGAAGATTCAAACTTGATATAAGCCAGGACTAGATCTTTCCAGTTGCCTCCAGGACAGATTTAGTCTTCTGAAATGTCCACAAATCCCAGGGAAGAAAATTGCCTCGTCTATATGAAGCACTATTAAACTGTTTATATTGTCAACAAAAACAATTATAAACAAGAGCTGAAGTAGGATAACAAAATCTCATACTTAAAAAAAAAAAAAAAAAAAAAAAAAATAGTCAAGTTCTTTAATCAGATTTTTTTTTGTTTTTAAATTTGAGCAGATTATTGGCAACACTACTAACTTATAGAAAGTTAGTTTGTGCAGTATTTACTTTTTATAAAATCTATCACCCTAAGCAAGGTAGTAATGCCACTAAAACAAGTGGGTTACAGGGTGTGGTGAATTAGGAACAGAAACAATGAGCAGAAAGAGAAAAGAGTAATCAGGAGGACAGTAGATAGCAATAGACATTGCATTTAAATTTGTTGGTTGGAAAGTGTGGAGCAAGAAATGCCAAAGAAACTTAGCATAGAATTTATGGCTACATCTAGCCCTGCACTTAAATTCAAAAGGCAAAGTACCATAGCAAAGAGCTCATCCGAACAATTACCATGAAAGTGTGTGTACGTGCGTGCATATATATGTGTGTGTAAGGGGGGGGGGGCAACCTTATGGCAGTGGGGAAAATGACTGGAGCCGAGACACCAGATTAGGATCAATAATATTGCAGATTCTTTGGATCTTATCAAGGAATTCAAGGACCATATGTGGCAGCAATATTCTAAACCTGGAGGAATGGTACAAAATATGCAAGAGATTCTGGAGAAAAATCTCATCTGACAGTGAACTGATTTTCTTAGCAGCTGACCTAGCAATAGACAGAATAGTCTTTCCATTTCATATCAGCAGAGAATGCAAGCCAAGGACACAATGAGTCACTTTCCTGGAGGTTAGCATCAGCCATGAAGGAAGGCAGAGAAGGGTCTCTCAAATGATTAGAGAAATTTAGTTTTGGAGGTGTTAAAATAAACAAGCCATCTTTTGCCCCAGTTAACAAGGGAGTTGGTTGTTTTGGACATCAGCTGCCATTTCGTTGGACTGATAAACCTCATTAAGGCAGGAGTAAATTGTTGTGCCAATATAAATATCAACTTGAGAGCTGAGGTCATCAGGATGGTCATTAACGAAAATTAAAAACAGGGTAGGACCAAGGATGGAGCCCTGGGGGAACATCTGCGTTAGTACAGAAGGATCAACCCAAGTGGCCATTTAGAATGGTTTTCATTTCATGATTTGATAAGATAAGACTAGATCAGTTCAAAAATGTGTCCCGAGACACCATAACTTTTCAGCTTGTGGAGACCTTTATGCCAAACTCTTTCAATGTTCAATTCTACAGGCCAGACTTCACCGTTTTTATCTAGTGCATACTCTTTTCGCAATTATTGTCAGTACATCAGTAGTTGACCTGGAGAAACGAATGCCATATTGTTTGACGAGAAAAGGCCCTGCAATGAGAGATGAACCAATTTGGCATTGGGAATCTTGGAGGTCCTAATCAAAGAGATAGAAGGCTAATAAGCCAGTAGCTAGAAAGGTCGGACAGCACATCAGAGCTCTTAAGAACTGGAACAACAGATGACTTCCAGCAGGAGGCACTTATACAGTTTAGAGAGAACAGGATCCAGTTCAAAAAGTGCACTTAATGACTATTACAGGGATAGCATCAGGTCCCCATGCCTTGTGGTGAAGGATCTAGATTAGAGATGATAGCAGAAGCCATGGAAGGAGTTATATGCCCATCACTCTACAGATTCAGTTCTAGGAGGGAAGTTAGAAAGGGATATTCCAGATGAGTCAAGTGTAGAGTTTGAGAATTTATGAGCAAAACATTCAGCTTTATCAGCAGAGGGTAATACCTTATATTGAAGGAGGAGGAATAGAGACTGTATACCTATTTAATGCCCTATCACAAGGCCACCAGTAATTGCAGGAACCAAAGTTGTTAGGTTATGCAGTGCCTCATTCTTTCGGCAAACAAGGACTTTGCTCCTTTGAGGATTTACATTTATTGTGAGCAGCAACAAATAGGTGCCTGTTGTAAGGAGAGCCGTCACACTGGTATAGGTGAAAATAGCAGCTCCTGTGCTATAGTGGCTGAGCATGCTGGTGTGAACCATGGAGAGAGTTGGTTTCACCAGACATTTATGAGAAAGGATGAAAGCATCCATGTTGGCTTTGACCCAAGTAAAACCCTCAGTGGCGGAATTTTCAATTAGAAGTGTAAAGATTGAAGTCCAAGTGGCATCATAGACAAAAATCACAGATCGAGTCCCAATAAGCATGCTGGTAACAGAAAGATCATTTGGCTAGGAGGTTCCTGTTTAATGAGGGATTGGAAGAAATGCCAATAGCTACCACAGAGTGGTCAGAATTACCAAGAGGGCACTGTTGAAGTCTTAATGTTTGGATTTATTTTGTTTTCAAATTGAAAATGTTTGAAGAGAGTGATTAAGAGAAACAAATATTAGCATTTAATATACATTTATTCAAAGTCAATGAGAAAATACATAAAACTAAGTTTATTTGCCATGTCAAGATGTCATTATCAACAATGAGTTCAGGAAGTGAAGGAATAAGTAAAGATGTTGAGATTTTTATGTGATCCCCACTCAATTACAAAAATTCTGGATTATCGTCCTTCACTCCAAGAGAAATGGTCCCATGCATACATTACAAAAGAGGCACCTGCCATTAAACATTCGTTCAGGAATCCTTTGCTTCAGTTTGTTCATTTGCTTTTGCATCAGATGATTCCATCTGCAAATAAGAATTACTGAAATTCTAGCATTTTTATACTGCAGAGAAAAATATATTCAAACAAAACAGACATTTAAAGATTTAAAAAAAAAAAAAAAAAAAAAAAAAAAGTAGCATTTAAACTTCAAAGAGAGAACAGAAAATATTCTGTACAGTTACAAGGAGCCTGACACGCAATTTTAATAAAAACTAAGGAATTAAGCCAGTTCACACTATTAAATGCAACTTATGTTGAGGTTGAAATCTAATGAAAACTTGGCAAGATTTTCTTCAAAAGCTCAAAATTAATGATCCTAATTGTAATTAAATGCCAAAATAAGTTTAAGGTTTAAAATCAGCAAAGGAATTATCAGACTTTCAAAGATTTAAAAGCAAAATTTTAATTCTAGAAAAGATTTGCTAAGCAAGCATTCAAATAAGAATCAGACAACATTCATGTTCATTAAATGCTGACAACAGCTAAAGCTAAAGTTTAGCAGGACTAAATGGTTGCATCTCATTGAATAGCAAGGCAAGAATCGGAAAGTTCCAATTATGGCAAGCACCCCCCACCCTGATCTTACTCTACATTCAGGGAATGCTAAAAATATTAAATTTGACAAATTAGTCCTTTTACAGCAAAATACTCAATGTCTGCATTACAATATAAGTTAAATGGCTTGGTGGGTGGGGGTTTGTCAAAAAACCTGTTAGCAAGCATTATTAAAACATCAAACTGAGCTGCAAGTAATTTTGAAACAATTTGATACAAATTAGCTTAACTATTAATCAAAAGAAGATTTCTAAAGATCATTTGTTGATAACCCTCATAATGAAGGGTTTTATAGATTTTATGGTTGAGCAAATCATTTGTTGAATTAGATTTATACCAATCTGATTAAAATGTACATTTAACATTACATAACAAAATTAACATTAATCTACACAGAACCATCAACTGAAAGTTATTTCTCAAACATTCAAAATTAAGTAAATGCTAAATTCAAATCTAGTTTCACTGTAGATTCTTTTAGGCTTCTAAGAAAAGGATCTACAAACAATTGTCTGGGCAAAAAGATAAATGAAATTTGTGTTATATAAAAGAAAATCACATTTAGACAAGGTACATAAAATGCTTGGCAAACAAATGGGAGGATAAAAATTAAGTTTAGATGAAATGAAATTGACCAGCCCATAAGAAGCCTGGTAATAACATTGAACTACCTTAGTGTGTTGTGCAGATGACAGTGGGCCATTACTTGTATCTGTGTCTTGTGTTTTCGCTGACTTAGTATCTGTCGAGCTGCCATACTCAGACTTCTGTTTTTTCTCTGCAGATTCATCAGTTGCTTCTTCAGGTTTACGCTGCCAACAGAGCGAGCCAGGAATTAATTAAGGAAGTTTAGGTGATAAAAGACTAACACAGCAGATATCACAATAGCATAATTTAAAGTTGCCAACTATACGTGGAGAAGGGGAAAGTACCTCGTCCAAATGAGATGCCAGGCAAACAAGTTAAATAGGTTATGTAATTAGAAGAGAATTCAATTAGAGTTAAATATTCAACAAGTTAGACGTTAAGAAATTAGATTAGTTAACAGTTACTAAATTCAGAAAGAGTAGATCAGAGAGAATTTACTGGAATGCTTAAAACATTTATCTAAAAGCCCATTTCAGAATACAGTACTAAGGAATTTTAGATAATGTTTAGTTATAAAATTAATAAATTAAGACTGATTTCACCCATTATGATTACTCCAAAGATTTTTTTTCAGTTGATCTTACAAATTAACTTATTTTGTAAGCTCAGCACCAAGTGTTCCAGACTTGTATAACAAATTGGTAAACTTTCAGTGGAAGAGGGAAAAATAGTTGCATTTGCAGCATTCACAGAAGCAAAAAGAACATTTCAGATATTAACTTCAGAGTAAGAGCTTGGAAAACATTTTATGCATAGCAAGAAGCAGGTTGCCAACTGTAGCCATGTTAGCTATCCAAGAACAGCTATTTTTTCCCCTCTTAAATGATTCAGAGGAACTTTTCAAGGCTCAATTCAAAACATGCAAACCATACATCAAGCAAGTAACTTGACCTTTAAATTGCATGCCATTAAATTTGCTACCCTTTAAAATGGTTACCAATCAAGCACTGAAAACTTCATAGGACTAAGTATTCAGTTTCACCGATAGCGAAAAGTTACCATCAGTCATATACAAGGAAGAAACGATTAACTTACCTTTCTTCGTACCAAATGAGAAATATCTGTTGTCTTGACATCCTGAAACAGAAAACCATTTTAATGTCAATATAATAAATGAGGTGTACTAACAGGGTTGGGAGAGAAGAGACACTGCTAAATGTTTATTCATTTTGCTAAGGTCATCCATTTTTAGTTGGTCAACTAAAAGGCTAACTTCAATAATTATTTAAGAAAACATACTGAAAGAGGAACATGGCTTCCACATTCAGTAGAAGGTTGGATAAGTAACCAAATCAAAGAGTATATAGCATCTTGTTAGAAATATGCTTTGCTTGGGTTTTTATTTATCAAATAGCATTAAATTTAATAGACTGCTTTTTTAAGTTAGTGACAAACCAGAGTTTATCAACCAGAAAATCAAAACCATAGTTACAAGTAGTTTAAATTCTTTAAGTCAGGTGTGTCAAATTTAGGGCATATGGAGGGCCATATCAGTCATGTCTGCAGCCTCGAGGGCCACACCTGCTTACAGTCTTACATTAATCACAGCTAGTGGTAACTTAAAGACAAAATACTTACAACACACGGTAGTACAATTTAATCATTTTTA
The DNA here is from genome assembly GCA_963932145.1 of Acanthosepion lycidas. NCBI lineage: Eukaryota > Metazoa > Mollusca > Cephalopoda > Sepiida > Sepiidae > Acanthosepion > Acanthosepion lycidas. Next base: position 84,964,623 of record OZ010580.1, read on the forward strand.
TGCTGCCCTGATGATCGACATTGCTTCAAACTATTCCCAATATATGAGGTTGGAGTGTCTGTAGATCCTGCTTTGATTAAAGATGACAAGTTAATCTGGATCTGTGAGATGACGTATATGGAACCAAACATCGCCATAATCTTTGTGGCAAACTTCCTGAAGTTCTTAAATGTCTGATGAAGGTATGAAAAAAAAAAAAAAAAAAAAAAAATCCGGGTACCCCTAGGTACTTTCCTAGGAGTATCGAGTCAGTCTGCATTTCCAGTAATTCCATTTGTAGACTTTCCTCTGCCTGAGCAACATCAGAAGTGAATGGGGCTGAGAATAATGTAAACTGATCTTCACAAGATGAAAAGTCACAAAATCTTTGCTGAAATTCCTTTGACAGCAATTCCAGGTAACTGTCATACTTAGCAAAGATAAATACAGACTCAGTATTGGCAGTTTTTTTTTCAATTCCTTGCACATAAGAAAATAAATCAAGTTTTCATGTGACAACTGAGACTCCAATAAAGCTAATTTTGCAATGAAACATTTGATATCCTATATATAGTGATGAGCTTATTTTTACCTTGTACTTTTTTCAGTGAACTTCTGTATAGAATGGGACATTTGTGAACTGAGGATTCAAGTTTTCCAATAACTGGCTAAGCTGACAGATGCAGAGCATGATCTGATATAGTTCAGTTTTTGTGACAAAACTCAACACCTGATCTAATTTTAAAATCTTAGAACACAAGTTCTGTTGATCAATTATACAGTGAAAATGCTTGACTGTTGAATCTGGATATAGATTTTCTATTTTTGTACCTAACTTAGCAACAACACCATTATGTCTCCCAACAATATTGGCAGCACCATCAGTAAAACACACAAGCTTACTCAAATAAAAGGCCATACTGATGGAAAAGCTGTTCAACTTTCTCAAAAATTTCCTGAAGCCCTGATGAAAATGGCCAGCTGTGCTATTCCACCTGTTGATAGCCTCATCCAGAGCAATAGAAAAAATGTTCAAAACTTGGTCATAAAGTCTTCAACTGTTGACACAAATCACCTGTCATTTCATCAATTCATTCAGCAACGTTGTTCCTTAATGAAATGTCTTGAAATAAGTGACTTCTCTGGACATACAATTTCATGTTTTTACAAGACATCGCTTTATGAAATCTGCTTTACTACAAGATTTTCCACTGAAGGCAATCATTTTGCAGAGTTCAAAGCTTGCAGTAACAGAACTAATATTGCCTTTCTGAATTTTTGTAAAGCAACTGTTGTGGTGTTAACTTAACCTTGAATTCCTTCACTTTTAAAACATCATATTTATCATCATAAGATTGATGGTTCATTTGTCTTTTCACATTATTTTGACATTGATTTGCAACCACTGCATTGCAAACAGTTCATCTTTCCATTAACAGGGGTACAAAAATACTGTAATTCCCAATTTTCTTGAAACGTCTTTCAGAAAAAAATTTTTATGAGACGAGTAGAATGACATTTTTTAAAGCAAAATATTACAAAATTACAAACGTTTTCACTTTACATTTGATCTTATTTAGTTAAGGATGATCACATGATTAACCAGAAGTAAAAAATAGTTGTTGACATTTGAAAAAAAAAAAAAAAAAAAAAAAAAAAAAAACTTTAATAATTTGCATTACCAGGCAATTCTCGATATACTACAGCTATAGAAAACTTTGTGAGGACTGCCAGTTTGACATCTGCTTTAAGTGCATAAAAACTAACCTGTGATTTACCAGCATCAGTACTGCTAAAACCAGTGGTTGTAGTGCCAAGACCTGTTGTAATACCAGAAATATTACCCATTGCTTCAAATCCTGATGTTCCAGGTTTAGGAGTCTGTAACTACAAAATGTAAACATGAATTAAGATACATTTACCAGTCTGAAAAATCAAAATTCAAAATCTTAAATTCTATTTTTCATATTCTAAATAAGATTGTTATCTACGAGAAAAAAAAAAAAAAAATTCCTTGTCTGATGAGGAAAAGGAGTCAGTCCTTACTAAAAAAAAAAGTTTAAAATAGTAATTCTTCCAGTAATTAGCCATTATATATCAATAATAATAAAAAAAAAAACAAAAAACAAACAAACCAATTTCTCTTCTGCTTCTTTCTTTGCCATAAGTTTCAGATCTGCAACAGTTTTCTTCTCTTCAATCGTATCTGTAATCTGAAAGAGGATTAGAAGTGATCATTAAATCCACTTACAAAATAGATTTAAAATACAACAAGACATAAAAAATTTTGAATTTACCTTTTGCTTGATGTCAGGGACAACTTCCTCTAATTCTTTAATTTCTGTTTTTGCGTTGTAGACAGCTTCTACATCAGCAGTTTCTAGAATTACAAATAAGCATATTTTTGTAACTTTGATTAAAAGTTATTCCAGAAATTGTTTAGACAATTGAAATGTTCACCTTTATTAAATTAAGTTCCCATAACCACTGGCAGACAATTTATTTACTCCCATAATTTATGCAATGAAATAGTTCTGTCCATGAGACATGGAAAGTCAAATTTTTCCTTTGCACCATATCAAAAGAGACACACACGATCCATGCAGCAGGAGTGTCAATACCAGTAAATCAATCATGTAACTTTTGCAAGCTACTTTAAATACACGAAGTGAGCTCAAATACAAAGGCTTGATTGTAACCTTCAGCAACTTTGCATAATCTTCATATCAACCAATTATGAAGATGTGCTGTTCAAGAGGTTTCTTATTAGTGACAGGTTCGTCTGTTGATACAAACATCATGTAGGGCCCCCAATTTTCCGTTTCAAATTTTCCTTTGATTTTATAAAACAGTAATTGAAGTATAGTAATTGAATCTTTGTAACAAAAATATCAAAAACACAGACATTAATACAAAATTTAAGTAAAACAGCTTTAGCAATTTCAAATCTGAGAAGGAAGGCAGACAGGATTATTGTACTTGTAGCTTAGGCAGAGAAGTGGGGGATCCCATTTTAAATACAAAATATATATATATATATAAAATTGAAAAATGTAGTAAATATTTGTATCAATTTATCTTAGGATTTAAAAAAAAAAAAAAAAAAAAAAAAAAAAAAACAACTGACTTACCTTTGCTATCTTTATTTGCTTCTATAGTCTTGTTTAATTTTTCTGGAGAAAAAGAGGGGAATTCAAGTTGATTTTATTCAATGAATATCTTCAAGAGGAAAATTCAATAGACTTGATTGTGATTTTGTATTACACATTATCCAGATGAGCTAATTTAAATGTTTCAACTCCTGTAGTGGAATATTTAATCAGAATTCAGTTTTGTCATTTTAATATGCTCCTAATTGAACATTATATAGCTAATTCACTTAAAGTTTAGTAAGGTCAAACTTAAAGCCATCCCGATTAGAGAATTAAACATTAAAAGATTAGATGAGATATATATATATATATAAAAAAAAAAATCTTACCAATTCTTGCTTCTATTACAGACACTGCTTTTTCAAAGTTCTCTATAGAAGAGTCATGATTTCCAGCAAAAACATGTACCAAACCCAGTTGGTAATAACTGATTGGAGAATTAAGAGAAATTGACTTGAAAGGACAGATATTTAAAAGCACATTCTTTAATTCACATAAGAACATGAACTATATATTTTGAGACAAGACCACTTTTTGTGTCAAATAAGTTGTAAAATATGCAATCCTCTAAAAAGATATGGTTAGAGGATAAAGCTCCAAAGCAGAACCAAGTTGTGTAGAGTTTTAGGAAATTTTTCAAAAGGATACGACTCTGCTATTTCCCGTTCTTCAGGTTCCAAGTATTCCTTTTGAATTTTAAGGCACTCTTTAATATCATCAATGGCTTGATCATAAACACCTGATATGTATAAAAGCAACATGCATTAAGGAATAACTGTCAAGCCCTTTTCAAGATCACTACCCATAAATTTCTAAGTAGTAACTTACCTGTTTCAAGACCTACTTCCCCCAATTTTAAAAAGGCCTGTGCTGCTTTCAACTGAGATTCTTTATCTTTTCTTCTACAAGAGGGAAAAAAAAAAAAAAAAAAAAGTGATAAAAATCGAATTTTCACACAAGTCAAATTCTAACAAGTTAACAATCATGGAATTTTGAAAAGGATATTTTTCAGTTAATAGATAAAAGACACTGCTTATAATAATTAACACAAGATGCTATTTTAGTGTTTTGCAATTAGATCTAATTTTGCT
>OZ010580.1:84971344-84986344 GCA_963932145.1 Acanthosepion lycidas
AATATGATGAGGTGAGAAGAGCTAAACTGATGGCTCTTTAGTTTGACAAGACAGCCTGCATTCTTAGAGTGTTGTTTGAACACAATCTCCGACAAAAATTTTGGGAGAGACTACTTTAGATATACTTTTTGTAAAGTATATCTAAAGTAGGTATACTCCAAAAATTTGCATATCTAAGGTTTAAATGTATTTTTCATAAAGGAAAAATCCTTTGAGGCTTTCCCCCAGCTTCATTTGAAAGCGAAAAGGATTAAATTTTCTAATTCCAGAAAAGAAAATCTTTAATTAATGGCAAAAATTTTTGGTAGCATGATTTATATTAAGCTTTTAATTTTCACTTAGTAAGTATAGTATTCACTTAAAGTCTTAACCTACCTCATACTCTTTGGAAGAATTTTAAGATTTAAAATTAAAAAAGAAAAAAAAAAAAAAAAAAGAAAAAAAAAAAAGAAAAATGCAAACAATTCTTGTAAAAACTCTTTATTCATTGAAAAAAAATTTTCTTCAGATAATGTCCTTGATGTATATTATTTATAAAATCAAATAAAAGCCCATCTACAATTCGATTGATAATTAGGCTTTTATTGCAGTTATTTTACTATTTGGAGCAAATTTAAAAAAAGTTGGCAGTAGTTATGGAGGAAAGAAAAAAAAAAAAAAAAAAAAAAAAAAAGTTGCCCTGCTTATAAGTAATATTAAACAATTTGCAAGCTGTTTGAAACTCTAGAAAATTTCATAAAATTAAGTAGAGGAGTGGGGGAACTTTTTTTTTTTTTTTTTTTTTTTTTTTTTCTTTCTCCACAAAGATTTTCTAAAAATAAAAAATTAGAAAAATAAATTCATTCATTTTTTAATAATTCCTGAAAGCTTTGTTAAAATTGGAGGATTTAATTTTTGTAAGAATTTCCAAATTAAATGGGTTTTCCCCCCTGGAAACTGCTACATTAAAATGGCCATCACCACAAGTAGTACAAAGTTGACAAGAAAAAAAAAAAAAAAGTTTTTTTTGGCCCAAATTTAGAACATGTTAGAAAGAAAGAAAAAATTTTTTAATAATTAAATACTTTGTTCTTAATAACCAACATTTTAACAATAAAACTTTGTTTTTAAGTTTTGGGCCTTTTATCACTATACTATACTGATAATTATCAAATTATTGGGAGGTACCTAAAGGTAGTCTGCCAGTGACTCACAGTCTGCTTAATATACAATTGACTGTGCTTCTCGTTCTTGTAGTAAGTTAGGACAAAGCCAATAGTTTTCATTTAACAGAGGTGAAGAAATGCTGCACTCAAGTCATTCATAGTTTTCACACTCCCTACCACAGAATAAAGAAATGTTTTTGGAGTCTATGATCCAGTAATAACCAAAGGTCCTGTGAAATAGAGCTTCATTATCCTGACTGGATAGGCCAGGACTTGCAAGTGAAAGTTCTGCTTCATGTAGATGTTGTCATTTAGCATTAACAAATGACTGGGATAATTTCTTTTTGCAACTATTGACTTTCTTCTGACCCCACTTCAATCCTACTGTTATTCATTTTATGTTGTATTTTTTTTTTTAAAGTTGACTTTAGTGGGAGATGGTGGGAATATTGTCCCAAGCTAGACTGCAGAGTTACTTGGATGACAGACATTCTGGTTTTGGTTTGACTAGGTGGAAAAGTTTCAAAAGCAGAATGCAAAAAGGTGCAGAGATACTAGATACAACTTTCAAGTCACATTAGTTTTAGTTAAGCTAGTTGGCTTAGGTTTGTTTGGGTCTCCAGATTTTTACACTACAGCAGATTCTGATTACTAGCATGTTTAGATTCAAATATAGATAGGTAATTCTGGCTACTGGACTCGTTAGATGAATAAATTTATTACTAAGAATCTGGTTTTTATATTAAGTTCAAGCATGGTGGCAAAGTTGCATGTAGAAGAGCTGCTGAATAAAAATGACTTACTACAAAAATAGTTAAATTTCAAGATTAGATAACAAAACCAGCAATAATTCAGTTCATTGCTTCATTAAGATGAAATTGACATGCACGTACAAACAGATTTTAGCAAAGTTCCTGTTAAAATGAAAGCTGAGTGTCAGATGTGTTAATTGAATGATATCTGGATTGATACTTTCAACTGAAGCAGATTTAATGCTTATGTTCATTATGTCTCTTAACAAATAATGAAATTGCCAAGATTATCTGCATCAAGTCAGTTTGGCAAATATGTTGCTACCATCTAGTAACTGTCATTTGAAATGACGAACCATGCAAAATGCTTAGCATTTAGTTTGAAAACACCACCCTTTGGCAAATTAGAGAATCTGTGGAAGATACAAGGCTCATGGTTTTGAAGGAAACTTTCTTTGAAGGGAAGAACTGAAATGTGCAACTGTCACATTTAATTCATTTCCTTTTTTTGCCAATTTATATAATACTAATTAAGATAAGGAGAAAAACAGTGTTCTATGTCAGTGGATATGGAGTTTTTATAGTTGCACTCCCTGACTATTTAGGTAAAAGAAATTGATAAGATGTGACAAAGTTTTCCTGAGTTTGAAAATATAGTTGCAGACAAGGCCAGTCAAAAGATCCTAAAATAAGTGTTTCAACAGTTTTTCTAGATTACATGTGAATCAAATTTTTATCAAGAAAATATATTAATGAAAAGGAGATTTCATCCAAGACTAGTTTATTGAATGGCTTTTTTCTATCCTAAATGTTTTTAGGTACAGTAATATGATACCATTGTTTGAAGAGAAGAGGGGGCTATATTTCTTAATGTATATTGATTGTTTTGCAAATTGTAATTTGGGAAGGGATCCAAAACTGGATGGTACAAGATCCATTCTTCCAATCAATTGATCAGTTGCTTTAAACAGCTGCTGAATGTGGAGATGGAAGGGTGTTATGTGATGAAAAGAGGGGGGCAAACCTTAGGATAGATGATAAAAAACAATAACAAGAGTGAAAGAGTTTCATAAACTTATTAAATAAGAAGTACAAAATTATAGAAGGTATTTTTTATACCTTCTGTAATTTGGAGTTACTTGATTCTTAAACACAATTTTGTAAAATTCTATAAGTGAAGAATCAAGTCAGTTTTTAGTACAATTGTATTTTTTGCTATTTTGGTAGTCATGTCCTACATTGCAGAAAGTCTTAAAGAAAAAACAGATACTGCAAGGAGACTTATGCTTACAATCAGAAAGATTGCAAGTCTAAGAGTCGAAATTTCTGGGTCACAAGTAGACCTAGAGAAATTAACACAGGATATGTCAAGTAGGAGAAGGGGGGGGGACTAATCTACTTCATGAATGTGAACAGATGGCAGAATGAAGACAAATGATGGTAAAAAAGTTTGATAGAAAATGGTTTAGCACAAATGTTTTACTTACAGGAGTCAAGAGTATTTGTATCAAATAATAAAGGACTCATTACTGAGCAACTTCGTCTACGTTGAGAGATCATGATCCCCTCCGCTTAACAGAGCATAAATTGTAATAGGGTAAGTTTAATCCAGATAACACACAAAAGGTTTGACATCAAATGAGAAAATACACTCACAGCAAATGTTTAAGCAACAATTTTCAGTAAAAACTTACAGAATCTGACAACATTCTTCAAACTGAGTTACAGCCATTGGAACATCTCCACAAATTAAGTTCCTTCTGCCCTGTCCCATCAAATTCACAGCTTTGGACATTATTTCAACTCTGAAATTGAAATTAAGTTATAAGTTAGAGAAAAACAAAAAACTACACTCGATAGTATAAATAAAAAGCGTTAAATTTAACATTAAGGGGTGATTGATTGAGGTTTGCAAATTGTTAAAACAAAAAGGTGAAAATTTTAAATCAGAAGATGTATAATTCTGCAAGATGGAATTGCGATAAAAAAACAAAAACCAAAAACAGAACAATCTTCACCACTCTTCAGATATGTAACGCAGATTTGTCACAAATTTCCTCTTTAAAAAGTTCAGAAAATTGACAGCAACTTCTTCAGCGGAATTACAAATTCACTATGGTCTCCGTTTCCCATTGCGCTAAAAATCCCTAATGTGTCCCAAAAATGTCCAAGGGCAACTGAATTTTTGTTACAAAGCCTATGAACAGATGAGACTCCCCATTTTAAACAACCTTGTGCCATATTCCATTTGAGAGGGTGTGCGGATAAATCTACTACCTTTTAGCTTCTTCAGAGTTTTACAGCGCGAAATGCTAGTTTTTCGTTCACTGGATAAAGTCACAACAGTTTATCGATTGAAATCTGTCAGGTCGAAAATTAATCAAAATAGAATGGTCACTGAATGAATTATGTAAGTGTTTAGACGAGAACCATTTTAATGATAAAAGTAGCTTCGCAATTGTAAAAAAAAAAAAAAAAAAAAAAAAAAAACAGGTTATTGCTTTTAATTTTTTTTTAGAGAGAAGAGCAAACAAATTTCAACGACGAGGATGAGCGCGAAAAAGCTTAAATGCGAGAAATTAAACTAAAAAAATAAAAAAATAATTGCAAAAATCAAATGAAAGGAAATGTAAACTTAGTTACATTTCCTTTCATTTGATTTTTGCAATTAATTTTTAGTCTAATTTTTACAGTAACTAAGATTTGAAAAATAAAAACAAAAAACTTAGAAATATTCTGTAAAACAAAGAATTCAAATAGCTACAGAAGTATTACAAGATCGTAAGCATGCAAGTTTTAAAGACGATGCGTCAATACAATAATTAGGGATTTTAATTTCCGAGTAAAAGTTATTTTGAATTCATGTACGCAATACAAAGATTCATAATCAGTTTTAAGCGGGAAAGGGAGAGAATAAGTTTTTTCGCAAGAGGAAGGACGGTATCTCTTTTTAAATGCTACTTTCGTGCACTGCCGCCAAAAATGGATAAACCAGCTATAAAACTAAAAGTATAACTTGAATAGGATAACAAACAAGAAATCAACAGCAGATTTGTTTTAATCTGATAGTTATAGCTCGCTATTAATTTTGGAAAGTTATGACGAAGTCTATGAAAGTTAAAAGTAGTACCGAATTTTAATTTACTTTTTTGTTTAATAGTGGGGTAAAATGTGAGTAACACTTAAAAACCTTAGTCTTTTAAAGTATTACTTTATTTTGTCAGTGTTTAGTATGTGTTATTTTTGGACTCAAACTAGAGAGTGATATTTAAGTATTGAACAGCTAGAGATCGAGAATAATTTTTCAGAACGATAACAAATTAAAAACTAGGGTAAAAATGAAAAAACAAAAGTTGTAAAATTATGATTAAGGCCTCCGTTATATCCACGCAGGACACGTGCACAGGTAAATAAAATGTCAAGGTAAGGGAGAGAAGCAAAAAAAAAAAAAACAAAGACTGAAGAACTCCTTTGTTACTCTTTCTTTCATTCACCATTAAATTTTCCGTATGTCATAAACAAACTATTCGGTATTACACTTTTTTTTTTTTTCATCCTTACCTTTCCTTACTGGGAGAAGCTGTTGAAGTTGAGCTTGATGGTTCTGCAGTTGTAGACATTTTTTTGCCAGATTAAAAATTCGAAGAAAAGCCTTAGAACCGTGGGGGCTAATCTGTTTTGCTTAGCTTTGTTTTTGTTTTGTTTTTATCTTATTTTATTTTATTTTTTTTAATCTCAGACAATATTCAACACGTTTTCGCGCCAATATATAGTGACGTAGTTGATGAGAGTTAAACGTAAGTGAGGGAGAAGGAGGAGTGGAATTTATAGATATTCTCAAACCCAAAACTTGCTTCCCCTCATCCTCCCATTATAAACATTTATTTTGTTTTCGCTAGTCTAAACTTTTGCATTCCATTCTTCAGCTGCAACAAAAAAAAAAAATATAATAATAATCTAAATTAACACTTTCACTTTAATTAATAAGTAGTTTGTTGTCATACGCTCATTCAATTTATTAAAAATAATTATAAAAATTTATATTTAATGTTATTTTGTGCTATATAGATTTTCCGGGAGTTTTGGTTAGGGGATATTAGGCATTAAGTTTTGACGTCACATTCTTTTGGACGCCTCGTTTGTACAAACCTCGTGGGGTTTGCAATTTGCTGGTGGATATTCTAGGTGAGCATAAATCATTCAAAAAAGTATTAACATAATTTTAAGTACAGTTTATGATTATTTGTGTATATAGAAATAGCTAGCTAGATTGGTAGGTTTTGCTTGGAAATGTAATCTAAATTTTAGATTTTCAGCGTCATTAGTGTGGTCACGTGTGTCTAGCCTTTTTAGTTAAGAAGAGTGAAAAGGGAGAAGAGCGAGCAGGACGACGATTTATTGCTTCATGAAAACGTTTTGTTGAAAACAGCCTACGAAAGTAGTAAGAGCGTATAAGAGTTTATTATTTTAACAAAATAAATAAAAATCGATCGCTTAATATATGTCTTGATCATAGCTGAACTTTATTTTACTTGGTCCATCGTCCAAAAATAACTTTTCTCAACCATCTTTTACCTACCCAAAGTCTCACCACCTTTCCTTTTAACTTAGCATTTTTTACACAATATGGACTCTGTCTAGATTCTGTCAATTTAATTTTATTTTGTTATTTGTAATTTTATAAGTATTCATGTTGGCTTTCGAAAGTACAACTGACTTGAGTATCATCCGTTTTCTCCTTAGTTTTGCATTTATTGTTAGCAATCTTTTTAGTTACTACTACATGCTTCTGTATTTTTTTGAATGTCCTTCGAACACTTCAACTTGTGTTTTTCCTTTTTTCTTTGTGTGATAATTTTATTTCAATTTTTTATGTGAGTTCGTTGATATTTTTTTTTTTTTTAATCCATCGCAAACTTGAGTTATTTGTAAATGTATTATCACTTTTTAATATAAAATTTGAACAGAATTGTAAGTTTTTCAGCAATAATTATTTAATTTTATAGTTGATGGTAAAACTTATAACTTCCTATTTTAAAACCTTTTCACAATCCATTTGAATTTATAAGTTCTAAAATTGACAATTACATTTTTTTCGATATAGGTCATTAAATCGTTTCATTATCTATATTCACTTGTATATATACTCAATTTTTATCGATCGTCTACTTAAGTCTTAAAGTGTTACTATTTGATTTTGATATTTTTTAACCAGATCTCTTAAACTTTTAAGTTAAAAGTTGTAAAAAAATAGATAATTACATCATTCTCTTCACTTCCATAATATTTTATCGCTATTGTAGAATATAGTGGTATATCCGTTTATTAACCTTTTTGCATTTCCTTTTTTGACATGGAGTTTCTCATTTCATGAGTGTGCACCCCTTCCAAAGGTTTGGCTTGATCGTTACTTTGTGGCTCGCCCCTGCCTTTAAATTTACTATTCGTAATAAGTAAAGTATATATAGCATTTTTTTCTTTTTGGATTAGGTTCATTTTTCACATTTTTATATATATATATATATATATATATATAAAACTGTGCGATATAAATTTTACATTTAAGAATGGAAACTACATTCGGTTCACTCATTTTACAATTAAAGTTTTAGTTTATTGAAATGAGTTGATCAGCAGAACCTTTTAAATTAATTTAATGTAAAACTTTTTTTTTTTTTTTTTCTCCGTGTTAACTTATGAAGAATCGGATTCTCTAAAAATTCATAAAGGAGTGCTGAAAATTTGGACCAAGCAAGAACGGATTAAAAAAAAAGTTCTGATGCTTGTTCGTGTGGTCTGATTGTGTAGTTGAAAAATAGTAAATAAAGGTATATTAAAAAATTCAATGATTTTTTTCAATACTTTCACTAATTTATTTTCACTGATACCTTCAGTTTATTCCTTTTTTTTTATTTTCGTAAAACTATTTAAAAAAAAAAAAAAGAAATAAAACACGCGTGATCCCGCGGTGTGAGCAGGCCTTTTCTTTCTAGTACTTTAGATACACTAACAGTACAGATCAGTGGTTCCATAGTCGTTCTTTAAGTTAGAATCTGTTTAAATCTGTGCAGATGTCATTGTTATCACTTTTATTAATGTGATCACTTGAATTCGTGGTGTAAAACTTGTTCCCGGATTTTATCAAATGTACTAAGAATAGCTTTTCATAAAATCTTTGTAACAATTTTTTATGGCTGTATTTTTTGATTTGCATCAGTTTAAAAAAGGTGTTTTAAATGCTTTTGTTTCTGCAAATGTTATATTTATATTTTAAGAATTCAAAATATTTGTCGAAAAAATGTAAAGTAATTTTGTGTTTTTGTAAGCTTGTTAAAAAAAAAAAAAAAAAAAATAATATATGAATTATTAAACACTGACGATAATAATTAAACTGACAGTGAAAGGGCTGCAAATTTACCTTGCTGATATTTTAGAAAATGATATTTTAAGTTCATAGACTTTTTTAACATGTACTCTTGAAATTGATTTTTAAAATGTCAAACGGTATACTTGTGTTTGTGTATTTTTCCCTAATATATTTGTTTCATTGTGCTGGCCTATAAGATGATCTTTTTTAAGAATCCTTAATTTATATTGTCTGAGCAATTGCAAAAGGAACTGTTTTTCTTATGAATACTGTTAATGATAATGTGAAGTTGAAGCATTTTGTGTTTCAGATGAAACTAAATGGATTCATGAATATTAAAATTACCTAAATATATTTATTAGGTTCAAGTGTAGTTATAGTCTTCATTTCTATTGCAAAAACAGATGTTCAGATGTAATGTAATTTTTATCTAACGGTTTGTAATGGGGGAGCAAAGGCTTTAAATTGTTTGAACTGATGTGGTAACTGCTGAAATTTTTTCTGGTATGTCTGCACGAAGTTACTGTACTTGAAGGACTAATCAATGGTTCTCTGTAAATTGAGCTTGTAGCTTTTCAGCCATGAATATTCTAAACTTTGTCACAAAAGTGGTTAGCATTTGTTTCCATATGCCAGCTGTTTGCATAAAAATTGTAAAAGTGACTAAAGATTTTTTTCTTTTTTAATATTTGAAATCGGTGTAACTTTCATTTAGTTTGCAGGATATGATTTAATACTAATTTATGAATAAATTGAGTAAATTATAAATTGTGAGTAATAGCATTATGAGGCAATAAAAATTCAGACTTAAATAAATGTTTATAGATTCTAAATATGTTAAGTGATTTTAATTACAAGAAATACTCTCACCAGCTTTTTGCAGATGGTAGGTAATGACAACTGAAGATAATTTCATAGTATGGCTGTCCAAACTTGACCTGAGATTTCAAATGTCATCAGATAATTATCTAAAATGGTGTGAATCATTCAAATGATGTCAAATGATCCTACTGACAAGCTGTGAATATCTAATGGGAAATGATTTTATTGCATGGCAGTGCCTTTACACATGCTAAAGTCTTAAAAAATCTATTAGGAGGTTATGATATTGGTGAATTTCTTTTTCTCAAAACCCCTAATAAATTTTAGAGAGAAGAAACAAAGCAAAAATTATTATTTTTCAATGAAAGAATATTTAATAGTTTATATACAATGCTATAAGTTTTTATATATATATATATATATATATATGTGTGTGTGTGTGTGACAAAAAAAAATCAGAAATTTGCTCATTTTGGCTTCTTTTTTTTTTTTTTTTTTTTTTTTTTTCTTTCCTGGAGAATTCTTTTAAAATGTGAAATTTATTCATGATTAAATATTTTAGCCAAAATTCTGTGAGGGATGGTAGTTTTCATATTTCTGCTAATCTTTTTCTATTTCTTATGAAGAATTAATGCAATACATAAAGTTTAAAATTTAAATAAGCTAAATTTCTATGCATTTTCTAAAAATACAGGTGACAAACCATTTTAATAAAATAATATTCTTCAATTTACTTTCTCATGTTTATAAAGTTTTTTTAAAATTGAATTAATTTTTATGTAATTTAAATGGCTTTTTCTTCAGGTCTCAATCTTGAATCTGCTACCACCTATGCAATATTAATGTGCTTGTTTGTAAAGTTTTTCTAGTTAAAAGTTGTGGTTTATATTTGAGCTCCATGGTATTTATCCATAAGCATGTCTTTCTTTTTTTCTTTTATTAGGTTTTTATCTTGCTTTTCAGTAACCTTCAAAGATGAATGCTGAGAAGCTTAAACAACTTCAGAACCAAGTAAAAGACATTCGTATTGGTGGCAAGGTGAGCATGGTAACCTAGATACAGATTATTTAGTAGCATTTAAATATTAGTTCTAATCAGTTTTTTAAAAAGATCATGTACTTGGTATAGTAGACCCATTACAGGAATTTTTTTTTTTTTAACTATTGGTAATTTTTCATTTAAACATATTTGCATAAAGGAAAACTTTTGCAATTAGCATATATGGCTCTTGCATTTTAAAGACGTGTAGGTGTTTTATTACTTGACTAATCATAGAATTAGTTTCTTAATGTTAAAATCAGAACTCTTTGCTTAACATAGCCTGCATTTTACTGGCATGTTTGATCTTTGAAAGTCAGTTTCATGCTTCTGGGTATATTGACTTTCCAGTTTCTATTAGGAAAGTATAATAATTTAGTTTGGCTTGAACACTTAATCTCAGTTTTGTGAACTATTGAAGTTAATTTTGTTCATTTTCAGGGAACCGCCAGGAGAAAAAAGAAGGTTGTCCACCGTACTGCCACCACTGATGATAAGAAGCTTCAGAGTTCCCTTAAAAAATTAACTGTGAGCAATATCTCTGGAATTGAAGAGGTTGGTTTTCTGAATCTTTTATTTGAATTTAAAATTAATCAATTTCGATATTGGATAAATCACTGAAATCATAGTGATCTATTCTGTTACTTGTGTGTGGTTAAATAGTGTCTGATTATATTCACAGAAGTTGTTTCTTTTTAGCATTTAAAGTTCAATTTGTTTGTGTTGGAAGGTTTTTTTGTCTTTTTGTATTTTCTATTTCAGGTCAGAGCTGCTTTTAATTGAAACTTTCAAATTAAATTACACAAAGAAATAAAAACCATTCAGATTTTTTTTCTATCTCTAGCCTTATTTCAAGTGATGTTTAATTTGGTTGATATCTACTTACTGGCTTATTTCTCTCACTTTTTCTTTTAATTTCTGTCTTTGTGCGGTTTTCATCCAAGTGTCTTAACTTAGTAAGATAGTCCTTTGCATATGTAATTAGTGTAAATTTTTAGAAATTTCCTAAGTTGGAATATTTTTTTCTCTCTATTCTTCAAAACTTGCATCTTTCCTGTATTTAAATTTTTCTATTTACATTATTCAGATTGTTATTCTCATCTTCATTGCCATATTCATAACATTTCAGCTGTTGTATGCTCTGACCTTCTTAGGTGATTGGAATTTCAAACCAAACCCTTTGTCATCCACTGGAGTAGATTGTTCTAGTTCCACGTGCCATGCCTCTTTCAGATGTCTCGATTATTTCTCTTTAACTGAAGTCTCCAAGTTTTGGTTCAGCTCTGAACTCACAACTCTTTGGGTCTAGTGACTGGATCAACCAACTCCTTTATCCACTAGGCCACGTGAACTTGAGAACTAGAACAGTCTATCCTGGTTGATGAAATAAAGGGTTTGGGTCGAAATTCCAATCACCTGAAGAAGGCCAGAGCGTACAAAGGCCAAAACATGAATATGGCAATGATGATGAGGACAACAGTCCAAATGATGCAAATAATCATAATACCTCATCTTAGAGATATAGACAGTTATTAAATTTTTCTGTAATATTTTTGTTAGTGTTAGCCTTTTTATCATCAGTGCAAATGAGAATAGAATTAAAAAAAAAAAAAAAAAAAAATTCCAGCATCGGCTTTGAAATCCTTTTAAAAGAAGAAAATTTTTTAAAATAACTATATGACCCGGGCTTCTATAAATCATGTTTATGTAGTTACATAATTATTCTCACAATTTATTTAACAGGTAAACATGATCAAAGAAGATGGCCAAGTCATTCATTTCAATAATCCTAAAGTACAAGCTTCTTTGACAGCTAATACTTTTGCTATTACTGGCCATGCAGAAACAAAGCGTAAGTACAACCCTTTTATATTACCTTTTATCTTAGTTGTAAATTGTTACCTGTGGGCAGGTGTTGAAAAGTTTTTGACTTGGCTTACTTTTCAAAATCTGACTGACCCAATATCAGAAACTTTTCAACAATTCTTGATATTAACCATCTTAACATAGTGCATGTACATTTTGAAAAAAAATATACCTTGTTATTCAGTTCAGTGTTGATTTATGGTTGCTAGTTTTGATGTTATACATTCTTGTAATATTAGTTATTTGGTAAGTTTTTGCTAATTGTTTCATTTTGTATTCTCTTGAAATGAGTTGCATAGATTTGTTTCCTATTTATACTTTATCTTTATAGAAATAGCTGAGATGCTACCTGGCATTTTAAACCAGCTTGGAGCGGAAAGTTTGAATAGTCTGAAGAAGCTAGCTAACAGTGTTACTGGAGGTAAGTTAGAGCATTTTATGTTTGAAATTTTCAAGATTAATGTAGTTCATTGTTTATAATTTGTGGCACTTGCAAAATATTTTACTATTGTGTATTTTAAATAGAATAAACTGCCTGTAAATGGTGACAAAATATGGTCTGTTATGTTACTTGCTCTTTTTTTTTTTTTTTTTTTTTTTTTTTTTTTCCAATCTTAGTTGGATATACAATGTTGTCAAAACGCAAGTAAAATGTGACATTAATAATTTGGATGTATTCCATTAAGAGAAATTTCAAAGCCACTGCAAATATATAATGAGGTCCAATTGTCTGAAAATGGACATATTATTGATATTTTTAGCTATGTAAATTTACAAGTGTTTCTGATAACCAGAATTAACAAAATCCAATATTTATTTCCCACAATGGCAAAAGTATGTTCCTGACATTATCATGTAGTTGATTTGACTCCCACCCCCTCCAAAAAAAAAATTATAATTCAGTATAATTGAAAACAATTTTGTTTTGGTTTTTATTTTATATTTGAGAATTGAATAACATGCAATTAAATATAAAAATGGCAAATATATTTTTTTATTTTTTTCTTAAACTCTACTTCATATTGCAGCTGGTGGAGATTCTGGTAAACCTTCAACAGAAGACATTGATGCAGATGATGATGAAGTTCCAGGTAATTTGTTCTCATAATTCTTTGATTTTAAATATTATTAGGTATTATTACTTATGTTTAAAAAAAAAACAAAACAAAAAAAAACTTAGTGTTTGTTAATAGTAATGATAATATTATATATTTATCAATGTGCCGGGACACGGACATTGAAAGAAGGGGCCTGCTTGATATTGACGTGACATCACAAAAGTAGTCCATGCAGTGAAACAGGCAGTAATCATAATGTAATGAATAATTGTAAAAAAAATGGTTTTAGAAAACTTTTTAAAGATACATTTATAAAAGAAACAGAATTCGATTTTATACAGAACTTTATTTCATATTAATTTTTTAAAAAATAACTGATAAGAAAAAAAGTTGTTGCTGAATCTAGTGACTCTCAAGAAGTAGTCAATGAAGATAAGTATGAGAACAACAATTCTAAATTATAAGAATTATTTTTTTATGCCTATAAAAAGATTCCTTTATGAATTATATCAAAAATTTCTTTAAAGTTTATTTTTATAAAAATTAGATTTCAGCTTTTAAAAACTTTTGCAACTTTCTTTTTAATGTGTTTTGCGAATTATAAAGATGTGAAATTACTTTAATCCTCAAAGTTTCAATTGAGTTTAATAACTTTTTAAAACAACTGGTTTTAAAATGTGTTGTGAATTACAGACATGAAATTAATTCAATTAGTTTCATTTAGTCCCAAAAAAAATAATTCTAAAAAATTATTAGAATTATTTATGTATATGAAATATTCCTTTATGAATTTATATTAAATTTCTTTAAATTTTATTTAAAAAAAAAAATGAGGTTTTAGCTTTTAAAAACAGCACTTGCGATGATGAATGTCTAAACTTTCTCACTAGATTTGTCTTGTCTTTGTTATGAATTACAAAGACATGGTATTAATTTTATTAAAGTTTCAATAAAATTTACTCAATTTTTTAATACAAAAAATACTCTGCTGAATTTAGTAGGTGAAAAATGATCTCTTCTGATTGTACAAATCCAAACAACAAATAATTATTTCTTTAGGAAAAGGAAATACATGTACTTTGGGGGCATTTTTATAATTCCCATTGCAATTTGGTACAACGCATCTATAAGGCATTGTTTTTTTTTTTTTAAATTAATTCAATATTTAAAAGAAAATATTAATAAATAATTTAAAAATACTGCTGTAAAAAATCTGATACACAAAACAAATCGCGAGCTTCTTGAAAGTTGGACTCAATATGATGTCACATTTTTTCCCTCTCCCAATGAAACAATCCTTCTCTTTTGGTGGCCATGGCAGGGCTAAGTACAGTTGATTTACTTTCAACAATTAATTTTGGATTTCTTTTCTGTCTTGAAGTTTTAGTAGGAATAATTTCTATTAATTTTTTTATACTTACATGATAATGCCATTTTTCAATGAAAGTTGTACAAAAATAATTGTAGAACATGAAGATTGACAGTGATATAAAGGCCTGTAATTAGAATATTTTTCTTTTGGGTGAAGGGGTACTTTTTAGTTTCATGGCAATAGGATACATCTAGTTTCATATTGGTTTTGATTTACATTTGTAAAGTATCCGGTTGGATAGATTTTTTCTTTATGTATTACAATCAATTGTATGCTTTGTTCACTTAATTTGAACATTCGTGAAAGCAAAGCAGGTAAAGATTAGCAAATTTTGTCATCAAGTTTCCTCACTTGTTTCATTGTTTCAAACTTGGCATTGTCAGTAATGACTTATGGTGGTAACTGATTTTATGTCTACTCTTTACTGAAACTTTTAGTACTTGTGATGTTATTAAATATCCTTTTATTTACAGATCTTGTTGAAAATTTTGATGAACCATCCAGAGGTGAAGGTGTTTGAGTGACTTATTTAAAAAAAAAAAAAAAAAAAAAAAATTACAAAAAAAAAAAAAAAAAAAAA